>JBBPBR010000004.1:66458782-66477313 GCA_037974775.1 Cicer pinnatifidum | reverse complement strand
TATAATTTGTTTATTATAATTTAAAAAAGTTTAAAACAATGATTTTATTTATAAATAATTTGTATAATTTAAAATAATTTTAATAAATAATCATTTAAACTAAATAATTTAAGATAATTTATTTATTATAATTTTAAATCATTTAAATATTAAATAGTTAATATTTATTTTAATTTAAAATAAATAAAATAGATAAAAACAAATATTAGAATAATAAATTTTAAATTAATAAAAAACAAAATTTAAATAAGTACTTTAAAAATATTTAAAATATTAACTGATAAAATTTATTTTTAATTAAAAATATTATTTATATTTTAAATTAACTAAGTTCATAATTTTATCAAATACTATAATGAATTTAATAGTTATCAACTCTCAATTGTAGGCTAATGTTACTCAAAATTTAGTATAGCTAATAGGAGTTGAATTTGTAGTGGTAAAAAAAACAAGAAAATGTTATTTGCGATTAAAAATTGAATTATAATTAAATTGTTTTAAAGGAGACTTGAATTGAAACTAGACCCCACACAAAATGAGAGGGGTTGCAACGGATCATATGGTAAACCCATGAAACAACGTGTCTAATCTCTCATTGGACGGCACTGCACAGCCTAACCTAATTAATTACCGCACTGTGAACGAAACACGAAACCCGCGCCGCACAACGGACACCACTGTCATAACATAAATCATTTAAGGGTAATTCCGTCACAACAATTTCCCATTATCCTTCCCACCCAACCCAAGGTCCTCCCCAAGTCTCATTAACGCCGATAAACAAAAAACACACTCTCAAGAGAGAGACAGAGAGGGAGAGAGAAAAAGAGAGATACACTTTTTGCGTTTTGATTTTGTTACGCTTTTCTTCTACTGTTGAACTCAACATTTAAATGTTGTTCCACATTTAACCCTAACCGACTCATTCTTCGTCTTCATTTCTCGTAATTATTTTTGTCACATTCGATCTCACCGATCTATCTTCTCTATCTCTATTTCTCTTTCTTGTTAGGGTTCTTGCATATCGTTTAATTGCTCCGAATTAGGGTTTTCTTTCGGATTTGGTTCGTTTCGTCTGATTTCAATTTGAGGAATAGGGTTTCAGGGTTTTGCTTCCGCGATGCCGCGTAGTTCGAAGCACAAATCCAGCAAGCACAGTTCGAGAGACTATTCGGACTCCGAGAGGGATTCCGGCGCCAAAGATCGGAGGAACAAGGAGGAGACTTCCGTGAAGGCGTTGAAGGATTCGAGTTCTGCTGAGAAGCGGAGATTGGATTCAAAGGACGTGCACGGGAACGGTGAGTATTCCGATGAGTACGGTTCGTCATCGAAGCGGCGCAAGGAGGGCGGAGATAGGTGGAATGGCGGCGAGGAAGGGTCGAAGAAATCGAAGGTCATTGGGGATTCGAAGAGTAGTAAGAGGAGGGATGGGAGCGTTGGAGTGTACGGTGAGGGTGAGGAGGTGAAGAGGAGTAGCGCGAAGCATAGGGATTCTTCGTCTTCTGGTCGGAAGGAGAACATGGAGAAGGAAAAAGAGAAAGAAAAGGAAAAGGAAAGGAAGTTCAAAGAAGGAAGAAGCGAGGAATCTGTCGATGAACAAGAACAGCGCCCATCAAAGCAAGTGTTTGAAAATAATGGTAAGGTAACTTTAATTGGTTGATTTGTGGTATTGCTGTGCTCATTGCTTGCATTTATTGTATTATAACTTGTTTTGAACTGAAAGGAAACACATTTTGAAAGCTGTGTGTGTTTTGTTAGGAATAGGAATTGGGAATAAAAAACGAAGTTTGTTAGAGTTCTGCAATTGTGTATGACCGATTTGCCTTGCTGCTTAGTGGCTAGTGCCAATGATAGTGTTACTTTGAATATCAAATGCCAAATCCTGATTTTTCCCATGTACTGTGTACAAAAACCGAAGTTTTCCCACTCCCTGTGATCCACTGCTCTTGGAATTTATCCTTGCTCCTTCGATTCTGTTTGAAGCTCTCTATAATCTATTTGATGTTAGTCTTAATGTACGGGTTATTCCACCAATTTAATGTCCTTTGACATTCTTTTGGAAATACACACCCAATAGTGTCAATCTGTTAGACTCCCTTTTGTTATATGTATCTCGGAACACTTTGCTTCCTCCACCCTTTTAAATAAGCTCAAAGGCCATGGAATGATGACCTGTGTAAGAGCTTTTGATAAAGCTCTATATGTTGTCATGAGATGAGCCAATTGAAGTTCATAGTTTTTGATTTTGATTATCAGTTGGGTAGGTCAGGCCTCAGATAAATGCATCTCTGCATTGTGTGTATGGTGTTAACTTGGATACAATAAAAAAGTAATTTTATATCTGGCACTTTTGAATAATTTCTTTTGGAAAAATGTTATTATAGGCGGGGCACATGAGAAGATATTAGATTTTTTTTTCTCGTTTGAAAATCGTATAAGGTGAAATAGTTGTGTTGATTTTCAACTCATCTGTTGGACAACGAAGAAATTGGTGCTGCCTGCCAGGCTGATCATTAACCGTAATCATAATTTTATAATGCCTGTAATCCATAGTTAAATATAAAAATCAAAATAAATGACTCTTCAAGAGGAATACAAATTTTATACCAATACTATGTTTCAGGATTTTAAGTAGAGTCTGGTCCTCTTGTTTTTCATTTTTTCTGATTAACATGATAGAGTCCTTTTATGAAGGAGATAAAATTTTATTGTGAAAGGAGGGACCAACCATGCTCTATGTTGGGTCCACTAGTAAATGCACAATTAGAAATGGCTAAAAATGCATCTGTTTTTCTCTAATAACATGTCTCTCTCTTTTTGGTGAATAAAAGGATAGAATTCAAATCCTATATTTACTCGTGTTGCATTTATGTCGAACTCTTTGTTTGGGCTTCGACACTTAAGTGTGCAAAGCTTGCATTAATGGCACAAATCATTTTCTACTTTATATGGACTGACAAATGGCAATTAAAAGCAATTTTGATTCATTGACCAGGTAATTTAAAATGAAGTTAAGACTTGTTTTCCTCAACAGCAGACAGATTCATTGGATTTCCTGGGTAAATCTTGTGGTAATTAATCACAAGTTTTCTATATTAGAGATCAAATTTGGTGGTTATTAACAAGCATTTCAAAATTTGATTTTTAAATTATGTCATGTAGGCCTCAGCACTGTTCATATAATTAATTAAGATAATCACATATGGAAATTTGGATGTTGAAATTATTTTTTAATAATATATCACTTGCAATAATGACAAAGCTGGATACTACATAGATTCTCTTTCCATATTTTCTTCTCTTATGAGATCTTCGAATATTCTTAATACACGTGTATCCATTGTTGGAGTGATCAATGTATTATGTGTTGCATTAAGTCTGCTACAGATTTGGTTTTGTCTCGTTTGTTTTGAATCTCTTGTGCTGAGTGAATCTTTTTAACTATATTATTAAAGGTGTTTTTTAGTATAATATTCACAATCTTTAGATAGCGAAATTGTGTAATGTTTTCAATTCCTTTTGAGCCTTTTGGAAAAATGACATAATGTATCATCACAATCACACAGTTTTCGCTTGAACTCTGGTAGTTCTTCCTCACAATCTATTGTTCCACACTGTCTTAATAGCTTTTGATAGTTTTGTGAGCTGTTCGTTTAAATTGTGTTGCCCTGCGATCTGTCATATGAAAATGCATCAGTTAATGTTCTTTTCTGAATTCAAGAGATTAATAAAACAGTTTATCTCCTCTTTTTTTCCAGTCAAACTGAATATCACGCTTGGATAATTCAGGCAATATTGTACATCCGGTTGTTGTTATTTGCAGTTAAATAAATTTGGATATGATATTTTGTGCTTAACGTATAGGATTTTGGGTTTGTAATGTTAAATGTTTTGGTCCATATTTTTGTTAATCTTTTTTGTAATGCCTTCCATATAACGTATAGGATTTTGGGTTTGTAATGTTAAATGTTTTGGTCCATATTTTTGTAATTCCTTCCATATGATTCAGTGATTCACATTGCCCACAGTTCACTTTTAACGTATAGAATTTTGGATTTGTAATGTTAAATGTTTTGGTCCATATTTTTGTTAATCTTTTTTGTAATGCCCTCCAAATGATTCAGTGATTCACATTGTTTCTGTAGGATTGTTGTGTCAGAAAATGATTGTTAACTTTTATCAATGTGGCCAATTCTTTTTGCAGAATCTAAAAAAATAGACGAGTTGCGTAGCCTTGAACAAGATGGCCAGCCTGAGAGGCGAATGAGGAAGAAAAGGGATGACTATGGTGATGGTGATAAGCAACAAGATGATGTTGGAGATGGTTATGATAGGCATTTGTCTTCTAGGGACGACAATGCCAAGGATGGGAAAAAGAAGGATGATAGGCGAAAAGATGAGAAATATAGAGACAAATATAGGGAAGAAATGGACAGGGAGAACAAACATCGACATGACAAACAGCGTGATGAGCATCCAGCAAAAGATCATACTGCCATTAGGTCTGATGATAAACATGTAAGGGAAGAAAAGAATAATTTAGAATCACGACAAAAGAGAAGTAAGCATCCAGAGAGTGATAGGGACCGTGACCGAGACCGTGAATATCGTGATCGAGATGGAGAACGAGATCGTGATTTTGAATACGTTCGTGATCGTGAACGCCGCCATGAACGTGATCACGATTATGATTTTGACAGAGATCATGATTATGATAGAGATCGAGATTGGGACTGGGATCGTGATCGAGATTTTGACCGCGAACGAGGCAGAGACCGTGATCGTCATCGTGACCGTGATGGGTCACATGGGGATGATAGAAGTGCAAGAGGCAAAGATAGTGGGACGAAAAAAAGAACTTTGGATGATCGCGATGATTACAATGATTCTAAAGCTAGATCTGTTAAAAGCTACTATCCTGACACTGAGAAGAGGAGTTTGACCAGCAACAGGGTGGATTCTGATATTGACAGGGGAAGATCTCTACCTCGACAAGCTCATGCAGATTCAACTGGGACTAGCAGTAAACACAGATCCTCTCCTGCATCAAATGCACATATTGGCAAAGATGAATATAGGTACTTTTTAATTTTTTTGATGGGTCTAGTATTGTTAGCTCATGTTCTGAGCTATCCTTCATGTGATATTTCCTCTGTACTCTGTACTTTGCAGGTGATATATGGGAATTTAACTTGTTATTTGTGCACTTTTTTTGTTTTCATTTGGTTTTTCAAGCTCTTATTGCTTAAGTACTGCTATACTATTATTGCAGATAAAGATTTATCATGTAATTAGCTTTGCTTTGTAATAATGATTAGTGGCGTATTCTGTGAACATAATATAATGGCATCATATGTTATGAATAACTTGGTTTAATACAAAATTTTCAACATGAGAAGTTTTTAGAGCTTAATGTAAATATTCTTTTGCTTTGCCAAGAGGAGATAAAAGCAACGTGAGTTTATTGTTGACGATTGAAATATCTCTTGCATGATTTAAATTTTATGGTTAGGTCTAATTTTCACTCATGTTCTCAGAAGCTTGTAAGCATGGGTATTATACCATTATCAACTATAATTGTTTCCTGTTTTCCCTATGTTTCAGAAATGCAAATGCTGAAGATACAAAGTATAGAGACTCAACTACAGAACAGAGAACCAAAGCCTCACGAGAGGGTTACTCCGGGATTTCAGATAGAGGTCCTAGATACAAACTAATGGAGAAACCTGTTAAAGTAGATGAATCTGTAGGAGACTTGTCAACTGAAAGGTCTTCTAGTGCTAAGGCTTCACCCATGGGACTGATAGAAAGATCTCCTTCATCAACAAGCATTGAACGCAGATATATGAATAAAAGTGTTGTTAAGCGGAATCTTGAAATTGATGAAAATGGAAGAAGGAACAATACTGATGCAAGAGATGTCTCTTCTTCTGATGATAGACTAGGCCGGGAGTCGATTCATGAGAAACCACTATTGGACGAGCCTTCTCAAGCAGATTCATCTTTCTATGGCAGAACTAATCAGAACAATCCACCTGTAATTCCTCCCCAATCTGGTTTCAGGGCTGCACTAGACAGACCTTATATGGGTTCTCTAGAGGATGATGTTAGAGATAACTCTAATACTCGATACAGGAGAAGTAGTGAACCTGGCTTTGGGCGAGTGCATGGCGGCAATTCCTGGAGAGCAATTCCAAACTGGCCTTCACCTGTACCAAATGGATTTGTTCCCTTCCCACCTGGGCCAGCTCATGGAGGCTTTCAAACAATGATGCCACAGTTTTCATCTCAACCTCTCTTTGGTGTTAGGCCTCCAATGGATGTTAACCATGCCGGTATTCCTTACCATATTGCTGATCCCGACAGGTTTCCAGGTCACTTGCGCCCACTTGGGTGGCCAAATTTGATGGATGGTACCGGACCTGCTCATATGCATGGATGGGATGGCAATAATGGGGTTTTCAGAGATGATCCTCATATGTATGGTGGTTCTGAATGGGATAGAAACAGGCACCCAACAAATAGTCATGGATGGGAATCGGGTTCAGAGAGTTGGAAAGAACAGAATTGTGATTCAAAGAAAGACTTGCCTTCCCCAGCCTGCAAAGATGAATCAGCTCCTGCCCTAGTTGAGAATGGTTTGCCTGATCAGACGTCTCAGGATGAAAACAACCACGCTGAATCTCACGAGAAGTCTCCTGAAACAAAGGGTTCCAGTGTCAGTTCTCCAGGAAAAGTATCTTTGAACTCTTTGCCCACAACTGTTTTGGAAAAGGTGCCTGATACTTTGACACCCGAAGACAATACTTCTCTTTTTACCCGTTTCTACCTTTCCAAACTTGACATTTCAGCAGACTTAGTACTTCCAGAGTTGTATGACCAGTGTGTATGTGCTCTTAATGTTGGCAAGAAAGCATCCGGTGATGTTGTTGCTAGTACAGAACTATCCTTAAAGGTATAAATACTACAAAACTTTCACGCCTCCTTTCATTCTCCCAAAACTTATAAAACGTCAACTAAAATTGACTGTCTTTTTGGTGTGATGGATTTCTAATTTGAAGCCAATTATAACAGTGATTCGGAGCAACTTTATATTCTTTTATCTATTTGACGGAACATGTTTTTTAAATTATAACAGTATCTTTATTTGTTGTTTACTTTAATGCACATTACAATCCCTGACATTATCAGTGTTCCCTTCCCTGTGATTTGACAGAATGGTTCGAGGGCACCACCGAAATACGCCGCCACTTTATCAAGACATTCACCTTTTCCAGTAGTTGATAATTCTATCTTCCAGGTAAAAATACTTGATTAGACTTCTAATGATATGATCATTCTTCTATTAAACCAAACTGTAATAATATTCATGCCCTTAGAAAAGTGGATTGTTGTTCTGAATAATTTCCTGACGTTATCCATTTTGTTGGCTTTTTAATTCTTTGAATGTATAAATACTGAAATGCTGGACCCTTGATGGGTGAATGTTTTCTCCAATTTGCAGAGAGCTATTGATCTTTACAAGAAGCAACGGGTGAAACTGCCTAATAAGGGGGATCTAGATGTATTTGCAGCATCCAACCATATGCAAGTGGATGAGTCAGTTCCTATTCCCAGTTCAGAGAAAAGACATGTTTCTGGCTCAGCTTCTGATGCTACAGAAGATGTGGTAACACAAGTGGAAACTCTATCTCCTGCAAAGGGGCAGCTGGAAAAGATCAATCAGACCTGCAGTCAAATGGAGCAAGATAATGATTCTACCCATACTATGAAGATACCATCTAGTCCATCTCCTGATCCTGAGAATCAAGAAACAACTGTTGCAGATTTGCTAATGGAAGATGACAAAGTCACTTCTGATATGCCGAGTTCAGCGGACGCAGAGGACAATCTCTCCATTGCAACAAAAAGTGAAGCACTGTTGGCCCCCAATTCACCTGAAGAGTGTGATAACATGAATATCGATGCCACAGTTACTGGTTTTACCCAGCATGCAGATGAAAAGCTGGGTTTTGGTGACACAAATGGTAATCCCTTAATTTTTGAGGATGGGTCTCCCAAAGCATGTGATGCTTTGATGCCTGGTTCAAATGAGTCTGAGTCACTTATTTTAAGCCGGATACATCATTCCCCTGAAAGTACACATTGAGACAATTTCTATATCTATGCTTTTTATCCATCAGGTTTTTCAATTTCTTCACCCCTTTTTGTTGCTTCATTTTGAGCGAGGAAATAAAATGAAATGGCATCGTATTTGCCTAGAAATGCGTTTTTCAGAACTTCCATGCATGTTTTTCGTAACCTTTCGTTCCTCCTATTTTAGCATATGTTTGTGCATGAGCATGTCATGGCAGTAAGTTTATATCGTCTAAGTTGCAGTCCGTTCTGCATGAATGGAATAGGCTTCATACGGCTTGTAAATTCAGTTTATTTAAATCAAAACTTCAAATTTATTTAAAGCCGGTACCAATCGTGACTTTCTGGTTTTGTTTAGTCTCCGCATTTGCAACATATTTGATATCAGCAATTTCCTCATCTCATATTCTTTCTACACTCTTTTTCCACTGCCCCCCCTCTCCCTACTTTGCCCTAGTTACTTGTGTTGTTGGGTTGCTTCGAAGTATATAACATGGATAAAAAAAATTATAAGGGAATAATCTTTTTTAAATAATCTTTTTAAGTTCCATGGTTATATTACAAAGAAATGAACAAACTCAAAACTAGTGCATTAAAACAAATTAATCCCTCTAGAGCAAGCAATCTAAAGCTCATACAAAAGACAACTCTAGAATAATCCTTCAAAATGTTCAAAAAGCGATCTGATGTAGAATATGTTTGGCAAACAATTAGCTCATCCATGGCCGTCTCTCAATGTGTGTTGAAAGACAATAGATGTTAGACTTGTGTTGAAAGGTTCTATATGAAGTTATTAAGCTTTTCGTTGTTGTGTTGATGTGTGATTTAGTGGGTAACTGTCCTATGAGTTTCGTTTGGTGTAATTGTTTAGAGGTTTTTCCAATATATTTGGTTGAGTTTGGTGTAGTCTGATTATACTACTAAGAATATATTTGGTTACATACTACTAAGAAAATGAAATATATCTCGCAGTTTTAACAGAAAGTCTAAAATTATCTATTAAAAAGTATTCATAGGATAGTTAGTCTAAAATTGTCTAAAATTATATATTTTTTAACAAGTATTCTAAAGATATATGTTAGTCGACTCTAAAAACTGGCGAGTGACACAATAATAAATTTGGAGAGCCGCATATTAGGATTGACAAAGTTATAAATTATAATTTATATCTTAAGCTTATTTGTTATCTTTTGTATACGATTTTCCTTTTTTCTAATACACTTTATACCTCAAATATCATTTTAAATTTTTAATATTGATTTTTTAATACATTGCAATTTTTTTTATTACAATTTAATTGGAATTAGTATATGATATTATTATTTCTTACTTATTTCGTATTCGATGTCTTATTATATGATATTATTATATACTTCTCGAAATGTGTGTATACAAAGTTTATAGAGATAAAATTATCTCTTAACCAATTGAATTGTCATGCATAGTAATAGGTTAGGTGGTAAATTTCAGCGTTTTCTGAGGAGATTTCGCTTTTTTGGTGTCTGACTGTGATAATATGTTCTGCAACAACGTAAAATAAGATTCGAGCACCATTCCAACATAGTTAATTCCAACATTTCTCAGAGAAATCATGCTATTATTTCTTCTTTCTTTATTTTGTTGTTTCAACTTTCACCTAGGTAAAGGAGGAAGAAGAATATACTAATAAAAATAATGTTTATATTTGATTTATGTTAACATACATTATTTTCTTGTATTAAAATATTTAATTATTTTCTGAGTTTTAATATTTAATTATTTTTTTATTATGTATTAAAAGACTTAAATATATATTATTTTTATTTTCTTGACTTTCGTTGATATTTTAAGATATGTTTTAACTAAAAATAATATATGTGAATTATTATTACTAATTATGAACATTTTAAAATTTGAGGTTAATAATACATTAAATATAAATTTATATAGTATTATTTATGCAATTTGTTCAAAAAAATTATTCCTTTTATACTGAAACATGCTATCCCGCTTTTGAAGTTCATTACAACCCACCATTATCTATAATTAACTACATAGAAAATAAAAAATAGGAGAAAAACATAACATTTATGGTGAGCAATAAATGAATGGAACAACTTCGAAAGACATGATGGTATGCACAAAAAGACATGATGATTTCCACTAACGAACGGTTTATTGTTCATGCAAAATATATTCCAAATCCAAATTGACATGCAACAAAATAGCAAAAAGTAAATTCCATTAAACTCCAATTAAAGAAAGACATCAGTTGGGTAGTATCACTCAGAAACCTATAATAATCGGTACAATGCGACAGACAGCGATGAGAATCTATGTTTCACAAAATATGGCTCCATGTCTATCCCTACTCTCCTCCTCGGTAGTGCTAAATATTTTGTTAAGATGCAACCGTTCCCCTATTAACCCTACCGAAAACAAATTGCTTCTACTTCATAGATAGGTAAAAACTTGCTTTTTTCTCTTCTTTTACTAAGAAGAATTGGAAAGAAGATTCTTCGAAGTTGCTTTGTTTTCATATCAGTCCCTGGCGTTGTAAATCAGTGTATGTCTTCTTATTATAGATGTTGCCCTCTTTGTCTTCATACTCTTCCTCGAGATCTGGGCGCCACTTGTTCACTCCTTGTCTCTGCTGTATCTTCTTCCAGAGCTCCTTTGCTTCCTGCAACAGAGCATGGTAGCATGTAAGATACCATACATGTCACATGTAAATAACAAAACCAAAATAAAATTTTGTCAGCAGCTAATTGAGAAGGCCTGCAGAGTCTCAGAGAAACAGCAGTAGTATTTCAACTTTCAAAATAGGTATAACAGCAGCAAAACACATTTGACACTGACGGTTTACAATATTTAGCAATAACAGTAGCACAACACATTTGACGCTGACAGTCAAAAATAAAGTCCCCCAAAATAAAGATTTGGCAAAATATGTCCAACAGAGAATATATTCAGAGTATAAATCTGCAAATAGATTATCAAAGTTTCCTCGAGCACTTCACACAAGCAGAATATTCTTATTGAAATATGAATTCAGGTATTTTGAAAGGGAAAATAAGACAAACTAAACAGGGCACTGGCGACCATAATAAATATATGATAAGAACAATGGCAAACTTCTAAAAATTGGTAGCATTTGTAATTACAGGTGGATTATTAGCTCTTTTAGAAAAAGAAGAAAGCAATAGTGGACAATTACTATTACAGGTACCGAGCACACACATCACTAATATAGACCAAGGTCATGCAGTCAATCATGCAGTCAAATAAACTTTTATAGTTAAACTAGTGAAATGTGATACAATACAGTATATATAAAAGAAAAGATTAATACTGGGCGATAAAGTTATTTCCTGCCATTTTAATGGATGCTATATTTGATTTAGACCAATGGGAAAAATAAATGTAACGGCAATGTCAAATTATTTCAGTTTGTAAACACGAAGACCTGGTGGACCTGACAACGGATGTTTTTTAGACCAATAGGTGTGTCCACAGAAACATACAAGTATAAATAGAAGATGGAAATAATCCATATACTTGTGAGATATGCTAAAGAATGAATATCAACATGGAAATTGATCCTGCATACCTCAATTGATGTGATTTCATTGAAGTTCTTTGTATTTGGAATACCAAGACACCGCATCCCATGTTGATGACGCCATTCTTTAAAATGCCGTTCAAAAGCACGACGCCCCCAATAACTGTAGTTCCCACAAATCTCACACTTAAATTCCTGAAATTCATATGATATTATTTAGTGATCATAATGATGACAACAAGCAAAACAAGTCCCTAAGTTTCTTTTTAAGTCAAAAAATGGAATAATCTAATGCCATACTGCCAACAAGCAAAGGCTGAAGATAACAACGATTTCTTTTAATAGTTTGCTCCTTTTGCTTTTCTCTGCTCCTCTAGAAAAGCGATAAATCTCAACCACTTGACCAAAATTTTAATGGCAAATAAATAATACCTGACCAAGACCATGTAGCTTATACAGCCAATAAGGTATAGGCTTCCCATCCCATCCCATTGGTAATTTTAAGGGATTATAAATCTGCTGCTCATCATCTTCGCTTTCAGAATCCTCTTGTGTCTCTTCCTGCAAATATTGTTTGCTATCAAATACTATAAAATAAAGCTATATTTTGGAGAAAAAAGAGTGGAAGTAAATTGCCAAAAAAAGATGAAGTGTAATGTGAATTGGGAGGACAGATCAAAGTTTGATATATTTTTCTCTCGTTATTTGTCAAAATGGATCATGATACTTGGTCAATGACAATAAAGAAAACTTCAACTTGTCTGCAAAACTTTTCAAACCATGAGGCGAAAAAAACAGTGAATAGTTACTTGGATTCAAATCTTGTGCATCTTAACAGTCAATGCCACAATTCTCTCCTCTCAAACCCAAATTTTCAATGGGGGTGGTTTTAGTGAATGCCATAGAAAACCTTCTCTGATAAGTTAATAATTTTCTCAAAATTTAAATTTGGTGGGGTCAAGTCGTTCTACTTTTCTTTAATAGAAACACTATTCATAAACATAGAAGTAAAAGATCCAAAGTTATGTTCAAGCCAGAACTGCCCAAAAGTTTATGTTTAGCACGTAACCTAGTCTCTCATTGGAAGCATACAGATCAAATTTCATTCCTGAACGAATATTCAACGTAAAGTTATGTTCAAGCCAGAACTGCCCAAAAGTTTATATTCAGCACGTAATCTAGTCTCTCATAGGAAGCCCAAAAGTTTATATCAAATTTCCTGAACGAATATTCACTGTCCCCCACATAAGGGAAGTCCCATGGCACACTGACAATTCAAAACATAGTGTGTTCTTAAATGATAATTTGATGCAGCTAATATCCTGCGTAATATCTGAATAGGTTAGTGAAAAAAGGTCAACCTCGAAGATAGCTTAAGCACTAGCTTATTTTTATATGAATTTAGGCTCACAATTCTGTTTACAGTAAGGACTTATGAGCTTCACTATTTTTGGCCATATATACAAGACCGGCTCAATTTCCCTTTCAAATACCGGGAAAGGAAGCTCATGAAGAAAAAAAGTTCTATCCTCATTTTGCTTAGTCAGACCAGTTACAAATATGATTGATGCAATTAAGTGGACCCAAGCATCTTGGAGATCATTTTAAACCTAGACATAATGGATAAATCATATGATGGTATCAATCATTGCCCATGGACCTTAATTTCTCATTAAATCCATCCCCCAGATGTTCTACAAATAAATGAAAAAATAATATCACAGAAATGCACTATGCATCCCTAAAGTTTTGAGGATTCATAAGTTGCTTCAACTCACCTCCTCACGTTCTGCTTCAATTTCCTCATAAGTTAAGGCTTGCTTCTTTATAACATTGTCTTTTGTTCGAACAATTGTCTGTAGAAAGAGAAAAATTTATTAAATGAAGTCATTATAACACACATGCTAAAAATGTTGCATATAAAACCATCAATGGAACTAAAGTAAAAGAAATAATTAAGCATCATTAGCTAACCTCGTCTAACAAATCACACAGTTTATTCATTTTGGCCTCCATTAATGCAATTTCTTTTAAATTTCCTTCTTGTGAAGCAGCAGCAACCCCATTTTTCTCTAAACCATGCGCCCCCTTGGCAAAATGCTTCTTGTCCAACTTTTCAAGAGGTGTATGCTGCATGAAAAACACCACCAAAGAAAATTTGTTAAGTCAAGTTGTAAAGCCCGATTATACAGGTACAGCTTAGACGCAAAACAAGAACTTCAATCAAAATTCAGGCAACCAGGGCATCTTCCAGGCAAATAGGAATTTGGGCTTTAAGGGTTTATCTGTAACTTTGATCTACGACGTATTGGGGAAATATCGCTTAATAAATATTAAAAGAATTTATGCTTTCATAGCATTAAAAACCTACGAGATAATTAATGTTTTGAACAAATTCTGAATTTTTTCGGATCAAATAGATCCGCATCAGGAAAGCATATTTTTAGATTATTCCAAGGCCAATTATCTATCCATTAGATAGCCGCTTCAAGGAACTATTTATACATTATATTTTATTTTATTTTTGGAGGGGAGCAGAGCTGATGTCAGTTAAAGCATCTTAAATTAGTTTGAACTCTCAATTTGGGCCTATCTGGGATTTCGACTCTGTTGAAAGAAGATCCCAGTTTCTTGAGTATGTTTATGACAGTCAACTTGGTGGGAGATAGTGAGAATAAAGTCACTAGCATCTCTTACAGAACTTGTTTTAAGGTACTATGGCAAAGATAATCCCTACATTCCTACTCCAACTACAGAAAAGGCTATAGAAAACCAACAAAAGAAAGTGTAACCTTGTACTTGGTAAATGGGTAAAAATCACCTTTGTGAGGAAGAGCCTCTCTGCACGTTGCTGAACAGTACCACCACTCTTAAGTCCCAATGCAGCCAGTGCCTATCAGAAGAAAAATCAGGACAGAAGGGGGGAAGAATGAATCAGTTATCAATAAATAGAGCTCCAGTGAAATTAATGACTGGCGAGAAAAGATTCTTAATCTCTGTACTTCCTTTGTACTTCATTAATATTGAAATTCAAGATATTAAGTTTATAAAAAGAGAGGGTGCATCCTTGTACATCATCAGCTATATTTATAAAAAAAAAGCCATCAGCTATATTGTTGATAGAATATGCAAGTTGAATGCATGGATAAGGGTGTGGTACTGATACAAGGTATGATTACGGAAGTTCTTAAAAGTCTTAAGATACATGTACATCAATATATAACTTTAATTATACATAAATATCTAAATTGCATAAAAAGTAAAAATCACAAATAAACAACATATAAAATAAAATGAGCTTAAATTATTCAACATGACAGCAAAATGTCTCACAATGAAACTATAATATGGTAGTTATTGAACAATCAACATTATAAAACCTAAGCATTACTATGAATATCACACTTAAACTGCATAGATTTAATAATTTTTTTAATATCATCTGCAGCAGCTCCTTCAAATGGATCCCATTCATCTCCACCAATATCCCACTCCCACATTTTAATCTCACCCTTATTTTACCAAATGACATTCTTTTTTATCCATCAAAACATGAATATGTACTGGTCTGGTCCTTACCCAAGCAGTACCCACATACACATAAATTTAGTTACAAGGACAAAATAAATACTGTTTGTCTTCAAGTTTGAAGTATCCTACTTAACACACACACACAATCCTCAATTTTACCTCCTTTAACCTTTCAGGACCCACTTCCATAAGCTCTTCAACTGTACTGTAATAATCAAGATCAATTGCAGTGTGCTGACTAGCTACATGTCCATTTTCCTGATTGTCATTCTCCCACCCATGAACCATTCCACTAGCCCAATTTTCTTCAAACTCAGCTGTTACCTGCCACAACTATATTAGGCTCTTGCTCCCAGAAAAATAGAAAATGGAACTAACTCATGCACATCATTTATAAATATGATACAAAAAGCTCTGAAATGAGATAAAATTGCAGTTCTCTCCCACAAGAGAAGGCATAAATTACAGTTTCCTCCATCGTTATTTTAAAATTTACAAAGCTACATTCCCTCAAAAGATAAATATGCATTTAACTTTAGTTCATTTAATTATAAATAAACTTTTAATGGACATTTTTCCCTTCTGTGATTCCCGAAATCATTAACATAACGTTCAGGACCCCTACTATCCACTATAAGACATTAGTATATGACCTAAAGGTTCTGGGCAAAGCTTCAAAACAGATAAATGGATTGTGAAGCTACATTTTATCCAGTCTTAAAATCAATAATATAGTGCTCAAAATAAGTTATCTGTAACATTCAAAGTTGTAGAGAAATGAAAGACTTTGATGGGAGGTTCGTTCATAGTTTTACACTACCATTAGAAGGTTCATTTACATTAAAACAGACTGAAGTGTACTGCATATTTATCTCTGAGGGGAGTGCAAGTATTAAAACAAGAGAGGGGAGAAACTAACGTTTACTCTTACAATAATTATTATGTGGACCAAAAATATTTATGGAATATGGAGTTTTAGTTCACAATTGCTTTATCTTCAATATAACAATATAAAGAGTGTTATAATTAATTATAATTTATAATACCACAGAAAAATAGTAGAATAAATTGACACATGACACTTCAACAGCTCAAACATAGCATTGGATTTCAGTGAGACAATATTTTCAGTGAGAAAAACTAATGAAAATGATTTAAAACAAAGATTCGTTAAGTTTTTTGCACCAAAATTTTCAGAGCTAGAAGGAAATTTTTTAAAGATAAATCCCATTCCAAGAGAAAAGTGAGACTCAAAATTATGCTAACAGCTACAAGTTCAAAACTATAGCAAAATAAAAGACAAACCTTTGAAAAGATTCGATCGAGATCTTGCAGGGGTTCTGTCCGCTGGAAAAAATATATCAGGTACTCCAACAGATTCCCCAAGTACTCCCTGTACTGCCTGTAGAAATAGAACAAGGACTTAGAAGACTAGAATGTACATATTACATAAATCCATACATTACAATGATGCCCATAAATGCCAAATGATCAATACATTCAATCAATATAGAACACAACTGACCTCGTCGTTTTCATTTTGCGTGGAACCTTATCTGTTTCAGAAAAAACATCAAGGTATGCCGAATACTCAATTGGCTCGCCAAATTTAGAATTGACATACTGATGGTATAGTTCATGCATGTCTAGGTATCGACCAAAAGCTTCCTGGAAGACAATTTCCACATAATCAGTTACCAGAAAAAGTTGCAGGAGCATAAATTGTAAGTACTGTAAACGTGATATTGTCTACTTAATAGTAGAATATTTTAGATTTCATCCTGCATATTCAATGTAACGTTAAACAGGCCCATTAGACAAGAAACTCTTCCCTGTTTTCCAAATGCACAGGTAGACTAATAAAATGTTCAATCATGTGCAAGCCAGATTTGAGGTAAAACCCTAGTGATCTGTCACCGCAATTCTAAAAAAGTGAAGAACTTCACAATTTGACCATATATCCCACATGGTAGGGCCTGAGGCTAAGTTGAATTTCAGCAACAACAAGCACTGGTGTCTTCATGTTCACCAAAACAGCGGTGATCACACACACACACACACACACACACACACACATATATATATATATATAGAGAGAGAGAGAGAGAGATACCTCTCCACTGAACTCAATTTGAGGTTCCTCTTTAAGAAGAGCTTCAAAATCATCATTAGCATCAACAACACGTGCAACTGGATGCTTCCTATGATACTCACGTATCTACACATACCACAAAACAACCAAAATCCGTTACAATAACACACAACAAAATGAAACAAAGAAATGAGATATTTCAGCTTCACCGCATCCAATTATTCATCCTAAAATTCCATATTGAATTTCCCTCCCACTCCCATACACAAACATGTAATAATAAACTCTTAAGACACAACAATTTGATCCTCCAAACTCCCCAAAACCTCTTTGAGTCTGTCGTAGAAGGCACTGAAAACATTGATTCCAGTAGCGGTTTGGCCTCCGAGTGCAGCAATTTCATCCTTTCTTGCATTGTCATTGTCGTCGTAAATCTCAATCTAAAACAAACAAGTTGCGTTAGGGTAGAAATGGAAGAAGTGAAATTCAAAAACCTAAGAAGAAAACTTACGAGTCTTTCAGTGGTGGAAGTGATAGTATCGATCATATTACGAACGCGGTGGCTCTGAAACAAACGGTCCTTGTTGGAAGTAGGTTCATTCTGAAGGTCCTTCACTATCACCCTCTCCAGCCGCTCCACCTCCTCGTGTGCTGCCCGAGTCACTTCCAGCAACGTCGACGACATTCTCTCTCTCTCTTTCTCTTTCTCTCTTTCTCTCTCTCTCTCTAAACTGTGATAAATTTCAAACATAACAGAGCCCGATACGGTTTCCTGCCTTGCTTAGGCTCCATTTTGGCCCAATGGGCTTTCTATTCCGAAACTCCATTTATAATTTATAGAAGCAAAGAGTAAATAAAGCTGAGGCCAAAGCTTGCTTCCTATAATTTTATCCTATACTCTACAATTATACACCTACTTTATATTTTATCCAAACTACTTTTTTTTTTTAAAAAAAAAAACATTTCACTTCACCATAATTGTATTTTTCGAAACATAAATTTTAAATTTTTTAAAATATAAATATGTTTATTTAAATTTTTCAAAATTTATATTTAACATTTTTTTGGTTTTAAATCTTTTTGTATCAATTAACTTTTCATAAGTTTTTTTGTTATGTAGTTTTTTTTTTCTAAAAAATAATTACATGTTCAGAAAATTTTAAAATTAAATTTGTTGAAACATAAATATGTTCTAAAGTATTAAGAGTTTAAAATATTTGTGTTTTTGAAA
>JBBPBR010000004.1:66438407-66458146 GCA_037974775.1 Cicer pinnatifidum | reverse complement strand
TGAGATATACATTTTCAACTAATATATAAAAAAAGTGAGACACAAATTTATTATTGATAATATACAAGATATATACAAATTATTAATTGCAATATTTATTTATTTTTTTATCAAATATATTTTACTTCAAAATGGAATAAAATAAAAGTACTACATCTCTTTATCAATTTCAAATTTATTTAATTGTTATAAATTAAATATTTTATTTACATTATTAATTAATGATTATTTTTAATTGATTTTATTTAATTATTGTATGAAAGAATAGTATAATATCGATGTATATTTTATTAGTTAATTAATAAAAACTCAAGGCATTGTTAGCTATTGCTACGGGTGTTCTCATATTGTATTTTCTCATGTAATGGAGAATATTATACAAATAAATAACAATTAAAAAAAATAATAATATATTGAAAGTTTAAAATTATTTTACATTTATAAAATATGTAACTTATTTTTTTAATTTTATTTATTTATTATGTTGTTAATATGTGATTATTTGATAGTGTAAAATAGTTATGGACCATGCATCATTTAATCTCTAAAAATTAATCATAATTTTAATTATAATTTTGTATTTATCGCCATTTTTCCACTCTTCTTTTGTCTCTCCTCTGTATTTCTGGCGAAACCAAACGATAGAATAGATGTTGTTGTGCATCTATCTTTGGTGAGTCTCTCGTTACTCTTTATTATTATACTTAAACAAACAGAGACATCTACATAAACGTTAAAATATTAGCTAAACCAGTGGAAAGCAACAACATTATTAAATCGAAGTGGTTTTAGTAGTACGAGCAGCAGGCAGAAACAGAAGAATACCTCCTCCCTTCCCTCACTCAGGTGCAGTTGGCCACGTGCAAAACGAGTCCATCTATCTATTATAATTATTTTAATTTTGAACCGGAATTCTACTTAATACAGAAAAGGATTGATCCAATCCATTCATCATTTCACAAGAATCGCATCCACCAGCAACCCTTTCTCTTATCTCAATTCTGAGCTGAAGCATAATCGAAAATGGCCGTGTAAGTTCATTCATCAATCATTACAAACTACACCACTTTATTCTGTTGCATTAATTTTATGTAATTAATTTATGGAAGGAACTAAACTACCCTAAATTGACATTGACAGGGTTGTTTCTGCTCCTGGAAAGGTTTTAATGACTGGGGGTTATCTTGTTTTGGAGAGACCTAATGCTG
Source organism: Cicer pinnatifidum (assembly GCA_037974775.1). Classification (NCBI taxonomy): domain Eukaryota; kingdom Viridiplantae; phylum Streptophyta; class Magnoliopsida; order Fabales; family Fabaceae; genus Cicer; species Cicer pinnatifidum. The sequence goes on along the minus strand of JBBPBR010000004.1, from coordinate 66,456,938 downwards.
GCCTTGTTCTCAGCACAAATGCTCGCTTTTATGCTATTATTAAACCCATTTATCCCGAAACTAAACCTGATTCCTGGGCTTGGGTTTGTTTTTTTTTTTCTCATTTAATCTACTATTCTGTCTTGTCCCCTATATCTATTATGAGATTAAGGAATACATATGGTTGTACTCACATCCCATCACAACTCTTCAATTTGGCATATTTTACCGCACTCGTTTAACTGTCTTTTTGTTTTGACGAGTTGTGATTGGTTGTTGTAAAACAATTTTACATCTCTTACTATTCCCGTTTTGATTTGTTGATTTGTAATGTAACTGCTTGTTTTTCCTACAGGCTTGGACAGATGTTAGATTAACTTCTCCTCAACTCTCAAGAGAAGCATTGTACAAATTAGCACTGAAAAATCTTACCATCCAAACTGTTTCCTCGAGGTAGGTTTCTCATTTATGTCAAAATCAAAGTTATATTTGGACCTTGAAATTTACACCTAATTTATTTGTAAGTCATGTAGAAAGTGTGTTAATGATTGGCATCCTCAGACTGCGATCTTTGTGGTTTCTCATTGTTTTCATATAATTTATAAGTTGTTTTCATTAGCTATTCTTTAGAGCTTATAGAGATAAGTTAAAACCAATTTATGGGCATTTCATAAGCTATTTCCACAAGTTCTCTCAAAGTGTCTCACAAGTAATTATGTCAGTAGATAAACTCAAATAAGACAATTCAAATAGGGTAAGTATCCTCTCCATTTCTCAAAAGAAATGAAGATGTACATACTATAGTTTTTGGACAAATAAGTGATATAAATGCACACATTACCAAAATATGTGACATTAATTGGATAATTATACATCAAAACTATAGTAATAGATATGGCCATTTCTTGTAAAAAAATGGAGAAGATCTTTACTCATCCAAACAGGCCCTAAGTCATGAAGACATTGTGTTAATAATGGGCATCCTCAGATTTTTCTCTTTGTAGTTTCTCACTGTTCATATTTTGATATTGTTAGGTGAGGTTTACAGGAACTGATTTGTTATTTCAGTGAAACAAGGAACCCTTTTGTGGAATATGCAGTGCAATACTCTGTGGCTGCTGCTTATGCAACATCTGACCAGAATAAAAAGGACTTGTTACACAAACTACTTTTACAAGGTAATGCCATTTTTCTCAACCTTTTTAATTAATTAGTGTGTAGCAACAGCTTCAAACTTCCAATTTTATAAATGGATTGGTCGCGCAGGTCTTGACATTACAATTTTGGGTTCCAATGATTTTTATTCTTATAGGAACGAGGTAAGTTGCTCTTGTTTGTGTACTTTCTGCACATCATTTTATCTCACCTATTTTTCCTTACTAGCCTTTTTCCTTTAAATTTTGATGGCTTCAAGATTTCAAATAGTATTTAAAAGCTTAGACCAAAAAGATTGTCTTAATAAATACTTCTGCAGATTGAGAGACGCGGACTCCCTTTGACACCAGAAACGTTGGCCACCCTTCCTCCTTTTGCCTCCATTACCTTTAATACTGATGATGCTAATGAAGGAAATTGCAAGCCTGAAGTTGCTAAAACTGGTTTAGGCTCATCCGCAGCAATGACAACAGCTGTAGTCGCTGCTTTACTTCATTACCTTGGTGTTGTAAAGATTTCCTCTTCAAAAGATCATCAGGACAGGAAGGATATTGCAGATCTTGATCTGGTTCATAAAATAGCTCAAACTGCACACTGTATTGCACAAGGGAAAGTGGGTAGTGGGTTTGATGTAAGTTCAGCCGTGTATGGTAGTCAGCGCTATGTGCGGTTTTCACCTGAAGTGATTTCTTCCACTCAGGTATTTCCTCTCCACCTTCCTCTTCTCCTATGTATCATGTATTGAGCAACAATGCAATAATTCTCATTATTCAAGATTTCAAGTTCATCATTTAAACACAGAAAAAATAGAGTCTGTAAATTCAATATAGAACTGGCACAACACAATGCACCCTTCATGGTTTATTTGACACATAGTTGGCTTCTATCTCGAGATTATTGACAACTATCGTGAATTCTTGAAATTCCTAGGACAAATATGTTCAATAATAAATATTATGTAGTCACCATTGTACATTGCATTCAATTTCCACAATCTTGTAACTTTGGTGCTATGTTTCTTCCATATGGTTTTTTACATGAAGTGAAAAAATCCCGAGGTAACTAATTGTTGCTTTAATGGCATTATTTTAGTTTACCTGCTATTGTTAACAAACATGTTACGATTATTCTGTTCGTTATTTCTGATGCGAATCTTTGTTTTGGAATTATTATAAATGATCCTGAAACATCAATTACTTCATTGACTTTGTAGATTTCAGCTATAGCAGTGCCCTTGCCAGAAGTAATCATTGACATTCTAAAAGGAAAATGGGACCACGACAGGACCGAGTTCTCTTTACCACCTTTGATGACTCTTGTAAGCAACTTAAACTTTGCATATGTTAATGTTAGTATGATTATATGTCCACATGTCTTGTAATTATTGGTAGAACACTTACTCCCTGCTCTGCCTCCCTTCTCCCCCATTTTTATTTTTTATTTTTTTTTTTATTTTGATTAAGGGGTGGGGGTGTACCTAACTATATTTCAATATTTGTACTTTTGATTTCTATTCAATTACCTTATTTTAATGATTACCAAAATAGTCTTACTTATTAGCCTTCTCCTATTCAAAAACTCTGGTTCTGTGACTGACTTATGATGCCAAGATTGGACACAAGCTATCTAAACATTATTTTAACTTTATATTCTTGAAGCACGTTGAACTCTTTTGATCCTCACTCTAAGATTTTCTCCTTTTAGATACTAGGAGAACCTGGAACTGGTGGATCATCCACACCATCAATGGTTGGTGCTGTCAAAAAATGGCAAAAGTCTAACCCTCAGAAGTCTCTAGAAACATGGAGAAGATTGTCCGAGGCAAATTCAGCATTGGAAGTGCAACTGAACTTGTTAAGAAAATTAGCAAAAGAACATTGGGATGCATATAAATCTGTGGTTGACAGCTGCAGCGTCCTCAAATCAGACAAGGTATTTTGTTGAGATCATTTGCGGTTGTTTATTCAATAGAAGTGATGTGAAAATAAGCGAATTTATTTTATGCAACCTAAGTATATTGATTGACAGTTCTCACCATTAGACTCATACAACCTAAACTGTGCCCCAATAATATATATTTTTGCATTGAGCATTAGACTTCCACACTTATTTCTATTGGATTTTCATGGAATATGATATCTTCATTGACTAGACTCATATGCCTCTCCTATTACTTTTGATGGGTTCGAGATTGCTACCATAAAAGTAGTATACAAGCTTATTTGCAGGTTATGGTCACACTTATAATAGGTTACTAGAATTAGAAAATTCACAACAGATTATAATTCTGGTTAGATGTAGAGTTGGAACTATAAAATTTTAACTGTATTGTAGTTGGACTTCTTGACCTGACCTCTTTCATACCTGATTTGAACCTCGTGGCACAGAAAGAAGGAAGAAGAACTAAGATAAGTGACTCATGTGGCATCTCATTTCCAGAAATTAAATTCAATTAGGAAGCCCCCAAGTGAGATAATCTATGACTTGTGTTACATTGTGTTAGGATCCTTTCTTTATGCAAGAAAGAATTCCTAGAATAATGGTTTAAAACAAATTCAAATGAATAAAGATGATAAACAAAAAGGATGATTTATTATTCATGCAGTGTGGTTGAAAGAGAACATACAAGAGATTAACAATGAAGATGATAACCTTGCACTCAAGGCTATTCCAAAGGAGAACTCTTCTTTCTCACTAGAGCACTCTCTAGTTTACAAGTTAATTATTCAAAGCTATCTTTCCCCTCTACCAATTGAAGGCTATTTAAAGACACTCTTAACAACCATCTAACTAACTCATCAACATCTTAACTAACTCCAAACTACTCCAGTTATCCTTATTCTATATCCTAACACATTGTCTCTATACAAAGTTTAGTAGCCATGGGAACCTTGGTTTCACTTTCAATTTATGAACTTTACAAGTAGATGCGTGATGTGATTTTCTTGAGACTGCTCTTTCATGCTGGGTAGTTTTAGTAATCTTTCATATATTTTGCCATTTCTTCTTGCCGTTCTTCTTTCATGTTGGTTTTGAAATGCAAATTACATAATCAGTGGATAGAACAAGCTTCTGAACCTAACAAAGAAGCAGTTGTTAAAGCACTGCTAGGATCCAAAGAGGCCATGGTGGGCATCAGATATCACATGCGCCTAATGGGTGAGGCTGCAGGTGTACCAGTAAGTTTTTTTATACGGTTCTCTGTTTGAATGATATTGATTTTGCTTTTAAAGATTTGTATGTCTAGGTGGAATATATTTATCCTTTCAACAGTTCATGAGTTCCGCAGTCTCATACTTTGCAATGTATTACAGATTGAACCAGAATCACAAACACAACTTCTAGATGCTACAATGAACTTGGAAGGAGTACTGGTTGCTGGAGTTCCAGGAGCAGGAGGATTCGATGCAGTCTTTGCTGTTACTTTGGGAGATTCAAACAGCAACGTGACAAAAACATGGAGTTCAGTTAATGTTCTTTCCATGTTGGTTAAAGAAGATCCCTGTGGAGTTTCATTAGAAAGTGCTGACCCACGAACCAATGAAATCACATCAGCTGTGTCTTCAATTCATATTGAATAAGTTCATTCATTTCCATTAATAAAATAAGTCACCACAAAAATATTCTGTGGAATGTGACTTTCAGACTAGGCATTAGTTTCTTTCTGATTTTAGTTAGGGAAGGAAAAAAATGAGTGGATGATTGAAAATAATCCTGTGTTGGTTTTATGTACACCCCTCCCATAGTTGGGTTTCTAAGTGAGCAGGAAATTCTTTGAATAACAAAGTGTATGTGAATATTTCAAATGTGTTGTCCAAGATATTCCTTGCCTTAACTGCTTGCAACTTTTACTTTTACAGTACAAAGGTAGTGTGCACTATATAATACACTGTCATTCAAATAACCACCATTCAATGAGTCACATCGTATTATATAGTTTTTTAATCAATGACATTTACTGTCAGTACATTATCTTTATTCTTTTACTTTTATTACTCTTTCTTTCCCCCTTTTGGCCTTTTCTGTTTAACTTGCACTTTGCGCATAATGTAGATTTGGAAATAGTATGTGCAATAGAGGTGTAAGAGAAACAATCTTTCAAAGGATAGGTTTGTAAGCGCGTCTACCATTTTCATAGAGCTATTGTTATACTACACAGTGAGACAAACATTTCAATTTGTGCAATTGTTGCATAAAAGAGGGAAGATCACGGCACTGAATATTTTTTGCCTGACAAATCAGAAGATACAGAGAAAGAAATAAATAACCAATCATCAACGTGTGATAGCACTATACAATTTAATATATAATGATGCTTAATAGATATGCACACCCTAAACACCATGTAGGAACTCTTCAAAGAGGAAGAAGGCCAACATTGCAAAGACGAGGCCTGCCATCGAAGTTCTAGTTCTAGTGGCTTGAAAACTCATCAAAGAGAATCAACAATAAATACTCAAAAAAAAAAAAAAACCCTCACCAGAAACACATTGATACTAAATTTCCATGAGTTACTTATTTCTCCCATACTTCAACTACCATTTCATTTTCATTGTTGCTTCAAGAATAAGACAATTGGGGTTTCTCCAAGTCCCCATTCCAGTCCCTGGCAAGAAACTATACTCATGTGGGAAACGGCCATGACCTTACTACAAAGTGTTCATCCATTCAGATTCAGATTCAGATACTCATTACCAACCCTAAAACTGCCACACTCTGCCAGAGCTTTTGCATTGACCTCCCTGCCATATTTGCAGACATAATTCAGACCCACAAGAAGCTCGGTGATTATTTCTTCCGTCTTTTCTTGATTCGCAAAGTAAAGAGTTTGTACCAGCAGCACATTCGTTCGTGAAACAAAGCTCTGCTGCTCAAAACTCCTCTCAGTTTGCCACCTTATCATGTTATGAGCAAGGGGTGCCAACCATTCCAATATGCTTGACATTGCTTCATTCCATTCTCCTGCTAGACTTGTGTCGTAGACCGATGACGACGCCATGGTCTTGGTATACGGCTTTAACTTGGCCTTGAGGGAAACTCTCACACGTCTTGGTAACATGTTGTACAGGTCATCTCTTGCATCGAGACCGATCAAGTGTGGAGACGCTGCTAGCTTCTCAATCACAATGATAACATTTGCATAGTGCAGGGATAAAGCAACTGCACCAAGTGTTTCAGGTGGAGGATTTAATAGCTTGCACAGAGATTTGAAAACTGATTGAGTATGACGAATGACTTTGCCAAGACCAAGAGGGTTCAAATTTTCTTTGTGATTCTGAATCCCATAAAGAACACCACTTACACTTGAATGACAGTCGGCAACAGAGGAACTGTCCCAAGCCATACATCCTTTGAAAGGTCCAACTTGAGTCATTCGACTATGTCTTGCATGAGTTTCCTTCCCACTTATGGCGGCGGAGTGTTTATAAAACTTCCAAATCTTGTTCTTTTTATTTGTTCTAGTAACCGAGACTGATTGATTCGCAGTCCTTGCAAGGGGACCCGAGTAAAAATTGACATTGGTATGTTTTCCTAAAATTGGGCCTGACTTTGTTGATGAGTCACCAAGGGGACCTGAATGAGAAATGGCTTTATTTGTCCTAACAATTGGACCTGATCTAGCACTAGCACTAGCAGTAATAGTATGAAGGGGTCCTGAAGAAAATCTGGCAATATTATTCTGTGATGGGTGGAATGAAGATTGCAATAATGAAGAAACTGATTGACTTCTATTAATGAAATCAGAATTTAAGATACTTGAATTATTAGCTCCACCATCATCTACCATCTCTTGAATTCCAAATACATGGTTGATCTTACAGAATATTGTGAATAAGGATCCTGCCAAAAGATGTATTGTGTAATCATATGTCCTGTTCCACAGAGAAATATCCCGCAAGTTCTTCACCTCATGCCTCTTCCATGCAACTTTCTTCTGATACTCGCTTAGACTGACACCATCCGACTCACCATTAGACTTAACTCTTGTAAGAGCTTGCTCCAGATCAGCAAGCACCTCCATCTCTTGATACAAGCTTGCATTAGCTGATATGAACTTTTCCATCTTTTTAATATTTTTTTCCATCTTCTTGCAAGGGAATTCCCACCCATATGGATCAGCACCCTTAGTGATAAACCCATAAAAGATGTTCTCGAAACCTTTCAAAATCGGATCACTGCATTTCTTTGCAAGCCTAGCCACAGACTCGGCCACATGTGCCATATTCTCAACTATCTCCATACAGATCAATCGTTCGATGAAATGATCATCGTCTGAAACAAGCTTTCTTATGCCAATTGAATTTGTGATCTCCTCTCTCAACCTAGCAATCTGTTTATCACTCAACGATTGCCATAAATTAACTAACTTGGACATCAGGCTTGCTATTTCAAATGCTAACACTCCAATCACCTTCTCGGAATTAGCATCATGCTTCCGAGGAGTCCTCCACAGACTACGAAACCATGAATCCGCAACCATTGCGTATCTAGGAACAGCCAAAAACTATGCTCCTTAAGGCGAATTCTTTGTCATAGCTCTGAAATTCTCGGAAAATAAAACACACTAAAATTGTCAAGAAGGATGTTAGACATCTACTATAGATTTCAGATAGCATTCAACCTGTATAGAATATTTTAAGATGTTCAGTGCAATATCTAAAGAAGCTACTACTTGCATAAAAGGAGACAAAATGTGTTTATAATGTCAATACATGTCAATCAAAAAACAATCTGACAGTTTATGTACTCTATCTTTGAGCTTGCATTGATTCACTTTGGTATAGTGCATACTGGTTAAGTCTTATGTCAGCCTGCGAATAGCATCCTGACATCTTGCAGTCATGCAAGTTATTCGAATAGTTTTACTTCAAAAGTAGATTATGTTATCTTCTTCGTTTCACATATTTCAAGTACCCGGTGATCGCATATCAGTTGGAAATATTGAGGATTAAATTAATTGGAGGAACAATGCTCTAAATGTTGTCAATTTTGACTTTCAAAATTTTAGTTAAGAAGAGTTCTTAGACCAAAACATTACATTTAAGAAGGCTTCATTTTGTAAAAGAAAAAAGAAAATATTCTTTATGTTTTTTTACCTTGCATCAAATCATCAACAATAAGCCACAAAAAACTGGTTATGGTGGCTCCAAAAATAAATTTCTTCTGGAACAAAATTGACTCTAGTAAGAGTTTGACTTTGAGAAGTTTAATTGTAAAATGATCATTAATATTGCTTTAGTTAATAATAATTTCTCGTTTCCCAACTTTTTTCAAAAAAAAGTACAAGCAAAAAGTAATGCTCACATATCTCCTTGGTGCTCTTTTTGGTTTGTCCTTGGCCTTCCTTCTACTACTTTCTAATGGATAAAATTGCTTAATTGAGAAGCAACAAGGGAATACAAATTTTCTTATCTGGAAAATATTGGTGAAGAATATATACTTAAAAAAGAAAGCTACAAAACAAAAACCTAAATATTGAACCTATTCTCTGTCTAGTCAAATTCAAAGTTGAAGAAAACTACATTTTTCTGTGTAAAACTAAAATTACAATTAAAATGAAAAAAAAAAATACATGAATCTTCAACCACAAGAATTAAACCCAAATCTTACAAGCAAACCCAGATACCAAAACCATTATAAAAAACATTAATTTACACGCTTTCTGCAATTCAACATACTTTACACCACTTTAACATGCATTTTGGCTATGTGGGTCAAAAAGTTTACAAGTAAAAACTCAAATCTCAACAACATAAAGTGATTATAATAAACAAAAGGCAAAAAAAAAGTGTGATAAAGAAGAGAGTGGAAGAAAACTGACCGATCAGAGAAAAGAAGAAGTGGCCCGATGGAAGATGAAGGAGAGGGGAAGCTGCAAGCAGTGTTGGTGCGCACATGGAATGGAAATGCAAACAAATTTGAGAAATTGAGAAGCAGATACAGAAAGAGAGAGAAAACGAGTGAAAACCAACAACGTATCTAAATAAATTATTTTATTTTCAAATTAATAATTAATAATACTCCATCAATATTCCACAGCTCATTTTTATTTTTTTTTCAAGATTATAATATTTTAAGTTTAATTATACTTTTGGGATTTCTATTTTAATTTACACATGAAATTGGTGGGTTATATATATATATATATATATTTTATAAAAAAAACTTACAAAAATATCCATCTTTAAAAATATATATTAAAATGTCATATTTGACCTTCACAAAGTTGTATCTCCGCTTTGCAATTATGATTTTTTAGTTTGAGGTCGCTTCTCCGTGACTACATAGTCGCAGGGCAGGAATGCGATCTACGGAAGGTAAAAAAAAAAGTATGACATTTTTGTATATATTTTTTAAGGTGAGTTATATTTGTGAATTTTTTTTATAAAATGACATGAGTCAAACTTGATGAATACTAGGAAGTGAGATGACTAATAAATTTAATGTTATTAGGTATATTTGTTTCAACGGTAAAAAAAACGAATAGACAGATTTTGATTGAGTGGATAGAAAAGGAAATAGAGACACGTTTAATGTAGAAAAATATTTTTAATGATTTTGTATTTGATTAAAGAAAAAAAAATAATAAATTATAAATATTTTTAAACTATATTTATTTTTCATCTTCAAAATAGAGGTAGAACAAAAACAACTAGATAAATAATTTTGTTTGTCTTTTCTACCTCTCCCTTTTAAAATTTTAATCAACACACGTTTTCTTTTAAATATTCCCTATCTTGTCATTCAAACTCTTCCAACCAAACATATATTTAAAGTTTTGAATGAAAATATGATGTCCAATTCACTCATGTATCTACTAGTAGTCTAATGTGATGATTTTTTTTAAAATTCTTTTATGATATAATAGTTATTAAATATAAGATAGTCTTAATTAGTTGATTTATACTAATAACTGAATTTAGTTTATGTTGTTTTGTAAGGTCTGTTAGTTTCAGAATGTAGTTGAGGGATAATAGTTGCAGGAGTATGATCTGTAGCAACAGAAAAAGGATAAACATGTTCAAAAAAGATAGCATTTCTAGAAACAAAAAATTCATTAGCATGCAAAGCATATAAGAAATATCCCTCAATATAATCTCTATAATTCAAAAAAAAGAAAGTTTTTCTAACATGTGACTCAAATTTTGTTCTATGAGCATTTAAAGAGGAAACATATGCTAAACAACTAAAACATTTGATGTGCAGTAAAATAGGAGTTGTATTGTGAAATAAAGTAAATAGAGTTTTATTATTAATGAGAGAAAAAAGTAATATGTTTATTAAATGAATAACATGTTGTATAGAAAAACGCCACAAATTCTTAGGTAAGTGAGCGTGAAAAGAAAGAGATATTGCCACATTGAGGATGCGTTGATGTTTCCTTTCAACAATTCCATTTTATTGAGGGCACTCAACACAAGATCTTTGGTGTAGGATCCCTTTAGATTTGAAAGTTCATTCATTGAAAATTTAGGTCCATTATGAGTGCGTAAACACTTCAATTTAGTGGAAAATTGTGTTTCAATGTAAAAATAAAGTTGATGAGGTGATGTCTAGTTTCACTTTTAAATTTGATCAAAATTATCCAAATAAATCTATTATAGTCATCCACAAGAGTAAGAAAGTATTTATGACCAGAAATAGAGGAAACAAAATAAAGACCCCACATGTTAGCGTGCAATATATCAAAAATTATAGAGGATTGACTAGTTCTAATAGGATACAATAACTTTCTTTGTTTAGCAAATTGACATGTATCACAAGACAAAATTTTATCAAACTTGTAAGAAATTAAAGGAAAATGTGAAGCAATACATTTATGTGTAGAATCAGAAATGTGACCTAATCTATGGTGCCATAAAATGGCAGAATCTGAAACAAAAAGAGTATTATTACAATAATTACTAGATATCGAGAGAGATATGTTGGTCTGAGCTTGGAAGACATAGAGATCTTCATGTCTATCAGTTGTACCAATCACTTTCTTGTGGTAGTTTTGCAAAATGAAATATTTATCAGTAGTAACGGTAAGGTAACATTTATACGAGTCAATTAATTTTATTACAAAGATCAAATTGACACAAAAATTTGGAAGATAGAATGTGTTCAGAGATTTGTATAGAACCAGAGATATTAGTAGTAGTGGTCTGTCCATTAGGTAATTTCGTAATAATGGATTGAACAATAACATGAGTAGAAAAATTAACAAAATTATGAGTTATCTGATGAGTAGCACTTGTATCCATTACCCAATAGACAACTTGTTTACCTAGTAATGGAGAGGAAACTGAATTGATAGGATCATTTGTTGAAGGCTGAATCAACGTTGAAGATGGAGAAACAACAAGATTATTTTGGAGAAATTGAAGAATTTGATTATACTAATCTTGAATAATAGTAAGAGATGTGTCGATACTCTCTTGATCATTGTTGTTATGATACCATATTGAATTAAGAGAAAAAGAATAATATGAATTGAAAAACTCTCATTGAAAAGTTGACCCAAGTCTTATATGTATACAAACGAAATCAAAGCTAACAGATCTTACAAAACAAACTAAACTGAATTTAGTCATTAGTAGTAATCAACTAAGACTAACTTATATTTAATAATAGTAGTACTAGAGAACGAGAAGACTAAATGAATTAAAATTTTGGGTGAAACATTAAGCTTATAGTTTAGTAATATAAGAGAACCAAAAGACTACATAATTTAAGATTTTGGATGAAACATTAAACTTATAATTTATCATACAAGAGTTACTTCAACAATTAATTTTATTTAACATTTGAAATTCAATCAATTAATTCATCAAATTTCAATAAATTTAACTATTATTCCTTACTTTCCATCAAAGTTTATTGTATTTGTATCTTTTATTTACTATAAATTTTTTAAAAAAATATTTTATAAGTTATTCACCTATTCTCATATATATTTTAACGACAGACTAACACAAATATTATGTAGAAAAAACAATGGTTTTAAATATTTTTTAATAAAATTAAATTATATTAAGGGGATAATATTTCAATTTAAGGTTAGGAAAACTTTCAAATTTAAAAAGTAAATAATTCCACAATTATCTATCTATTTATTTATTTTACTAATAAAAGCATGATTCTTTTATGAGTAAAACTTTTAACAATGAACAAATGTATATATTATTAGTCTAAATACTATGTCCCAAATTTGAATTCTTCAATTTTTTTTTATTATTTTATTTAAAGAATATATATATATATATATATATATATATATATATATATAAATCTCTATATAAAAATAAGAGTAGTACTAAGGACATTCTCTTTATGGTTTATCTTAATTGCATTTTTTGTCTATCTATTTAGCTGAATCGCGAAAATAATCCCCCTATTTTGTTTCTCTTGAGTTTTGATCCCTCAAACAGAATTTTGGTCCAAAACTTGATGAAATTTCAGTTTTTAAAGTCGTACTACACCATTTATGATTATAGATTTCATGTAGAATTATTGAAAATAAGATCTTGAGGCATGGCGTGACTTGAATAAATGTAAAAAAAATAAAATTTCATCAAGTTTTGGACAAAAATTATGTTTTAGGGACCAAAACTGGAGAGAGACGAAATAAGAAGACTACTTCGCGATTCAACTAAAGTAGGGGACCAAAAGTGCAATTAAGCGTTATGGTTCTCTTTCAAACTTTCAAATTTATGTGAAACTTACTATTTTATGGATGTAATTTGTTAAAGATTCTACTATTTCATATTTAATGCCATATTTACGAGAGTGGGAAGATCTTGGGTATGATATTATTAATTAAATAAAAAAGAATGCAAAGATGCACATGAGATCACAAAAATTTGAAGGATTAGGAACTGGCTTCGCAACAATAATTATTATTTATTAGGTAGAGAGAGTCCAGTCACACACAGGGAAATCTGAAACCATTGCTTCATATTGGTAGTATTGAGATAAGAAGAAATATAATCTGTTGTGCCAGTGGATCATTGTGATTAACTTTTTGATTTTTTTAGGAATACTGTGATTAGCTTTTTGAAAGATGGGTTTATCACTGATTTTGTTCCTTTGTCTTTTATTCAACTAACAAAAAGAATATGCAACGGTGTATTTCTCATCCATATTTGTTTTATTTTTTTATAAAGATTTTACATCTATATTTTGAGATCACACACAAACAATTAAGTTAGCCAAGTTCATGACAACATTACACATATAGAAGTCAATAGTCAATAGGACAATATCAAACTAAAATCTTAATTCTAACGACCAACTAAATTTTTTCACACATGTATCGTGTCCATGGCGAAGGATGGATCTAGAAGATCAATCTAACCATGCATCCAGAGGTCGTTTGTAAGACTAAAAAGAAGTCGAGGTTGGCGGCAACCATTATTAACCCCCTTCCTCTAAATACAATTTCAAAAGGCTAAACACTTGAGAGACTTTTCAACAATCAGGTGGGACATAAACTTGAAACAACCTAACAATACCCAGAAAACACCAGCAAAAGATTCACTTGAGACACAAAAAGTTAACATCAAGGCAATTAGATCTCAAACCAATCAACAATAAATAGATCATGTCGCACATATTTCACGTGGCTTTGGAGGGAGACCCTTTGGTCCCGTGCTAGCATGTGAAGATCAACCATAGAGGCTAAAGTTTGAGGCAGGGGATCAGGTGGGGAAAGTTCCATCGGAGATAGGGTCATCAAAATATTGGTCGGTGACTAAGGAGAGATATGTGACTTGGTGGCTCCAAATGAAGGAGAGAAGATAAAGGACGAGATAATAGAAGAATAAATGGGAGAAGAGAAGCCCTTTGTTGGGAAAAATCCAAATTCCACATGGATAAGAAATAAATTTTTATAATAGTTTATAAAGAGTGACACCCTTCATCATACAAATCGATTTTGTAAGGATGAATTAAGTCTAATATAAAACCTAAGAAAATATTAGAGCCTACTCGATCGAACCGACCTACCATTTATATACACCCACCAAATCCAATAGTGTTGAGCGTGATGGGATGTATTGAGAAAAACTCAAGTCCCACTTGGATAAGAGATAGAGCTCACCTAAGATGGTATCAAAGCCTACTCGATTGGAAAAAAAACAAGTCTAATATGGATAAGAGATAGAGCTCTATAATAGTTTATAACGAGTAACACCTCTCACCTTACAAGTCGGTTTTATAAGGGTAAGTTATGTCCGATTTTGTAAGGATCCTCATATAAAACCTAAGACCCCCAAAAACGAGGGAAAATGAAGACCTCTACAAAGGTAGAGGCATACTCAAATGACGATATTGGAGCATAATCTTAATGAGAAGGGAAGCAAGATTAGAGAGAAGGAGGAGTTTCTCTCTCTAACAAGCTCGCTTGTTTTTTTGTCGCTTTTTCTTTAAGACATAACTCAAGTGGTTGAGTTAAGACTTTCAAAGAGTTTAAGAAGTATGTTCAACATTCAATTCATCTACTGACATAACATGTTACATACTATTCCCTTCGTTCCAAAATAAATATCGTTTAAGTTTTCTTTTACATATATTATAGGTTTGCCGTCACACTCTTTTTCAAAAAGAAAAATCCTAAGTTTCTCTTTTCTTTATCATCTATTAGAGAAGTTGTTTATGACAATTTTTTTTTGTCTTAAATCACCTCTCCAAATCATTTTTCCCTTTATTTTATTTAAATAAGTGACTTCCATGCAATTTTAATCTTTTTTTCATAATTTTTGTAATAATTTCGTCATTTAAATGTGACACTTTTTGGTTTTTCCGTCTTGGTGCAACACTTTTTTTTGTCATGGTGTAATGTTCGTTTTAGTTTATATTGATAAAATAACTTTGATCGATTACATATTTCAATCAATGATTTTGATATCGTCGATATTACAGATTCTAAAACATAAGTATTTCAGACACTTAAATTTTGTTATAATTGAAGGCATGTTGGCGTATTATTAAGTTTGTTCGCGCATTCATCCTTTTTTTTTTTTAACAAATTTGAATTTATATTGCATCAATGATTTATAATTTAAATCAAAGAATACATTTCTTTCAGTAAAAAAATGTTTTTCTTACATAGATTAACAAACACAATAAATAAATCAATAATCGTATTAATTTTACAAAACTGTCTATCATTAGCTATTGATTATTACCAACTGCCATAAATGTTAAGATTTTTTGGTTAGCAAAACTGTACAAACAGCACAAGTGGCCATCAATCCCCCTTTTTTTTTCATAACAATACCAAAGAGATGCAAGATACTATCTTAGTTAACTGGATAACCAGGAGATTATAAACAATCAACATAAAGAGGGTTACACACAGTAAACAATCTGAAAGTTTCCATTGCCTGAGGAAATTCATGGCAGCAGAAAGTGCGGATAGTTCATGCTGATGACTTCAACTTGTCCGAACACTAGTCATGATCCGCCGGTGTTTTGAAATTCTTCACTGATTTTCCCAACACATTTAAAACGGCAACACGCTGTAACTCTTTCGCTTCCTCTAGTGAAAGCTGAATCGATCTTTTCTCTAACTCAACGGCATGTCTGCTAAGTTCAACCGAAGACAGCGATTGAAGCATCTGGACATATTCTGCTTGGTCTGATTGGTCCACTTTCCTTAAAAGCATCTGCAATTGTTGATACCGCTCCTCCCAGTTCACATTTTTAGGTCCAGAAGAAGCTGCCATATAATTAGACTCAACTGGTGCTAACATCACGGCAGATTTCCCAAGCGAAATAGGAATTGAAGGCTTTCCTGATGAGGTTAGCGAAGATGCCATAGGAAAAGGTGCAAATGCTGGGAAACAAGAAACCTTTGGCTCCTTTATCTGAGGTTTGGGTTGAGGAATCTCCTCGTCGCAATAAAGTTGCCTTGAATGTGGGCAACAACTATTCATACTTGTATTTTCAAAACCAGTACTTTTGCTCATTTCTCCTTCTGATTTTCTACGGACGTACACAAGATGTCCATTTGCAGCATTATTTCCCGGAGATTGTTGGAGATGGTGGTTTACCGGGGAGTCTGATGAGGGTCGCTTGGTGCCAGAAGCTTTGTTAGAATCAGTGCCGGTGCCAGGATCCTTATCCTTTAAGAAGGAAGAGCTTCCAACAGAGGTTGGCACCATCTTTTTGTTATCATTCTGCATATCTCTCAATGTTGTCTTCTCTCAAAAACTATGCTCCTAAAGGCCAACTCTTCGTCGTAGCTCTGTAAATACTCAGAAAATAAAACACAAAATAAGACTGTCAAGAAGGGTATTAGATATCAAATTTAGATTTCAAGCTTCAAAGAGCATTCAACCTGTATCAAATGTTTTCAGATGTTCAATATCTCAAAATAATACTCTATTTGGAAATATATATATATATATATATATATATATATATATATATATATATATATATATATATAAAGTATATGAAAAGTTGATGTATCTAGTCTAAATTTTAAATCGGATACATCAATTTTTCAAATACTATTTTTGCTTACATTTCATTCCAAATTGAGTATTAAAGAAGCTTTTACAAACTACTTGCATGAAAGGAAACTAAATGTGTTTATAATGTCAATACTAGTCAGTCAAAAGATAATCTGATAATTAATGCTCTTTATTTTTTTTCATTGAACTTGCATTGATTCACTTTGGTATAGTGCATACTGGTTAAGTCATATTTCGGCCAGCCGACATAGCAACTTGACATCTTTGCCAAACCCGCCGCAAAACCAAACACGCACTTAGTTCAAAAGTAGATTACGTTATCTTCTTTGTTTCACATATTTCTAGTACAGAGATAAATTTGGGAAATTAAAAGCATCTGTTTCCTTTCTATGATTCAAATTTATTCCATATAATAACCATTTTGAAAGAATGGATATATAAACCTTAGGTGCACTAGTATCACATCTAACAGATTACTGTTTTAGATATTAATTTGTCAAAATTTAGGATTATTCAGCAAATTATTGCAAAATACTAAAATTTGAGATGAAAATACTATGGGATTGATGAATAGGTGATGCGATATCAACTATTGAAATAGTGAGGATTAAACTAAATGGAGATACAATGCTCTGTGCCGTCTTATTGGTTTGCCCTGTGCCGTCTACTTTGTGATGGATAAAATTGCTTAATTAGAAGCAACAATGGAATACAAATTGTCTTATCTGGAAAATGCTGCTGAAGAATATATACTTAAAAAAGCAAGGTACACAACAAAAACCTAAATATTGAACCTATTCTCTATGTACTCGAATTCAAAGTTGAAGGGGACTACATTTTTGTGTAAATTGTCCAATACCAATTAAAACTAAAATCACAATTAGAAATGGAAAAATTGACATAAATCATAAACCCCGAGATCTAAACCCAGATTCCAAAACCATTACAAAAAAACACAAATTTATACACTTTTTGCAATTGAACACACTTTACCGTGCATTTTGGTTATATGGGTAAAAAAGTTTAGCAGTAAAAACTCAAATCTGAAAACCATAGAGTGATAATAATAGCAAGTAAAAGGCAAAAGGAAAAGTGTGATAAAGAGAGAGTGGAAGAAAACTGACCGATCAGAGAAAAGAACAAGCGGCCCGATGGAAGATGAAAGAGATGGGAAGCTGCAAGCAGTGTTGGTGCGCATGGAATGGAATGCAATTGCAAACAAGTTTGAGAAACTGAGAAGCAGGGAGAAAAGGAGAGAGAAAACGATTCAAAACAGTACTACACATCCAAAAATATTACTTTATTCTACAGCTCATTTTTTATATATATTTTTTTTTAAGATTATAATATCTTAAGATACAATGAGGATTGAGTCAAAAAAAATATATATATATATATATATAATGAGGTTCGATTTTGTGCTTTTTTTTTCTTTTTCTTTTTCTAAAGTACACTTTGTTTTGGTTCAATCGATCTGTGCACTTTTAGTTTGGTCTTACATTGATTGGTCATATATAAATGCGTGATAAAAAAGAACAATGACATAAAATTAAAAGCAAAAGAAAAAATTATTTATTTTTTATCTAAATAGCTCTTTTTTTTTAAAAGTTAATTAAAATGTCTTATTAAATATATTAAATTCTCCTTTTTTTTACACTTTATAGTCACATATCTGAGTTGCATCTAAAAGAAAAAAAATTATCCAACAAAAGGTAGCATAAAGGAGATGAGAACATGTACTATGTTTAACTTTTAATTAATAATTTTTTTATTTGAATAATTGTTAATTTAATTAATAAAAAATAATTAAAAAAACAAAGTTATATTCATAAAATCAAATAAAATATGTTAAACCGAACAAAAATATATATCAATATTATTATAGTTAATTAAATATGTCAAAACAAATAATATGTCCATCATATAAATGTAT
>JBBPBR010000004.1:66421792-66438370 GCA_037974775.1 Cicer pinnatifidum | reverse complement strand
AACATATTATTTATTTTGACACATCTACTTAACCATATTAATTTTATTATTTTTATTATTTTTTATTTATTAAATAAGAGTAAAAATATAAGAGAATTGGTAACATAAAATTATTAATATTTTTTAATTTTATTAATATAATTTTATTTTTTAAATATTTTTTATTAATTAAATTAATAATTATTTAAATATTAAAAATAATTAAATATAATATATAATCTTATCTTCGAAATGCAACTTCTTATTAAATAAAAAAATGTTAATCTTTAATTGGTTGTATACTAGAGATGCGGAAAAAAATAAAAATTATACCTTAATTGATTGTATTCAGGATGCGGAAAAACATAGGACAATTTAGTAAAAAAATTAAAGTGAGGCGTTTTGATTAATTTTTTCAAAAAAAGATATTTCAATAAAAAAACCAAAAAAATACTCCAAAGTATAGACCAAATTTTAAAATTAAATAATGTAATTTAGCTTTTAAAATTCACGTTCAGACGCATACGGACGCAATAATTTTTTAGCCAACAGCCAAACCAAACAAATATTCATTTTTTATTACATTACATTTTGGAGAAAGTTAAAGACACAGTATGCTGACTCATTATTATGACCAACCAATCCAAATTTAGTGGTATTCGGTCCAAATTTGTTGATAATTACCTTATAATTGAATAAATACTTAATTTCACAATAAAATAAAACTGTATCAACCAAATCCCTTCCATTAAAAACATTCCATAATAATCCCTAAAATTATAATATTTATCCAATTCATCCCTCTATTTATAATTGGGAACTATAAGCCTATAATGACATTAAAGTGATAATATCAAAGATCCGGTGTCACTAATACATTAGATAATATAAACTAACCAAATTAACATTATGCGATTTTAACCTGTCAATACTGATTACATGTCAAACAAAACACTTAACCTTTACCCTTGGAAAAACAAAGGGAAAAAGTATAGCCCAACTTCCTCTTTTGGGGATGCTAGGAAAATATTAACAGCATTAAATCTACGAAAATATCTAAATTTATAGCTTCGTTAGGCACACATGTTTGGATGCACGGGCATTTACTCTTTTCCGCATCCCTAGGCTTCACCACCGTGGATTTCCAGAAGCAACAAATCATAGAGTTAGCAAAACGCGCAGTCTCAACTTGGTTTGTGAATTTTCCAAACATACACTAGAATAGTCAGATCAAAGTGCTTCTGGAAAACGTAATTCTGCTGGGCCAGGGCCCAATATCCCCTTCTGTTCGCTTATCTTGCCCAGCCCAATAGAAGATTCTACTACATGTCCATTTATTTCATCATCCCACCAACTTGTTCCCTGTCAAAAATGTACCATGCAATGCAAAGTGAAAAAATTAGAGTAGTTTAGAGAATGTTAAAAGCATGCCATATGACTCATGTTTTAAAAAATAAAACAGAAACAGGCACCTGACACATTCTAGGAAAATAAAAATAAAATTGATCAAAATATAAATTCCTTTTGAAAGTAGTACATCAAGGTAAAATACCTCATGATAATCATTCGTCATGTCATCATGATTATAAGTAGCATCTTGCAATAATGGAGTTGCAATTGGGGGTACAATTTCCGGGTCAGGCTTTTGAAATATAAATGTTGTATAGAGACCTGCATTGGAGTGGAAATCCCAGTATATAGTATTCTCATAAACAATAGTTGAAAGTGAACCAAAAAAACTTACAAGCAATAACATATAAAAGGAAATGATCAATGCATTACCAAGCGCGTCATAAGATCGAGGAAGAAGTCTACCCCTAGTATCCAAAAGGTTTGGAGCATAGTTTGTAAGCAAACCTGCTAATTGTGCTCTTACAACAACAACAACAGAAAGTAAATTGAATTAAGTCTTGCAACTTGCAAACTCCAAAACTGTTAATAACACAAATTATATATAATTGAAGGATTTAGCTTAGAATGATCAGTCTTCTCCAGAGAATGCGAAACTAACCTGTTGTCATCATAAAATTCCGTCAAATTTTGGATCTCTACGTACTCAAGACCAGCTTCCCTGGCCAGCCTGCGTTTTATAAAGCAATAAACACATGAGATCTATTTTACAAGTCATGATTGAAGATATGAGCCTGAAAGGTACAAGCAGAAACCAATTCCTTTGGAAGTTTAAATTTTACTATCCATATCAAACAAAGTTAATTTCAGCCTGTTTGGAATTTCTTAATGAGTGAAATCTAGCAAAATTGAGCCTTTTCTTTTTAAATCAGATTTGCTTGGTAATTACACCAAAGTGGAATTTATACAGTGCATTGGCATAAACCAGCAGAACTCTCAGTTGTCAATCTTGAGCTTTTAAATAAGGATACCTGATTAAACTTGGAAAATGAACCAGGCAATGGGTTTCTGCAGAGACATCATTAACGAATTTCAGCTGATATTTCTTTCCAAATAATGGAAACCTGGAAATGTTAAGCAGATTCAAATGAATAACAACAAACTATAACTGAAAATAAAATATAAGCAACATGCAGTTAATACATTATGGAGATGTGTACTTTTCTTCTTCAACTTCAAAAGTAATCATGTAATTCTCTGTCCGGATGCAGTTGGGAACAATGTTTGGCTTCATGCTGCTGCTTTTGTTATGATAGGATTCAACATTCTTCTGATACTTGGCCCTACATGCAGACAATGTTAAGATTGTCCGGTCTATTTGTGTATAAAGATCTCATGCAAATTTTATATGAATTCTCATAGAGTAAATACCTAATATGGTCCATGAAATTGTAGAAACGTATCAACCCAATCCCCAACATTATTAGTATTCCAAAATAATTTCTAGCATTACAAAATGTTAATCAGATAAGTCCCTCTATGATGACATCCTAATATTATCTCTCTTTACAAGTAGAATTGATTCAATAATGAAATAAAAAAAACAACAACTTAATCTTGGTCGA
Source organism: Cicer pinnatifidum (assembly GCA_037974775.1). NCBI lineage: Eukaryota > Viridiplantae > Streptophyta > Magnoliopsida > Fabales > Fabaceae > Cicer > Cicer pinnatifidum. The sequence goes on along the minus strand of JBBPBR010000004.1, from coordinate 66,435,416 downwards.
AAATGTCATTTTCGTAGGTGATGACTTGTCTGTCTTGTTTTTGACTATATGTGGAGCTCTAGATGTCCGATTGAAGCGATATTTGATTCGTTGGAAAGCTTAGAGATTATCTACAATCTATCTATTGGGCTCGAGATCAAATTCCGCGTCTATCATGGTCAAAAATGGGCTCGAAGTTGACCACAAATTTGTGGTGTTTTTATTGTTTCATGAGGTTCATTAGAATAATAGCTAAATAAAATAAATAGGCACAAAGAAAAAGGAGTTGCTGAAAAAAATGTCTTTTGTCTTTCTTTTGATTGTTTTGTAACTATTTTTAATTAAGACTAGACAAGACAATTATTAAGAAAGTTAATATAGCCATTAGGATTAATGTTAGTTTATTGTGGCTTTTCTTTTCTTCTACCAAACAATGACTACTATTTATATGTGCCTCACATATGTAGAAAAAGAAGATTGGATTAAATAAAAAATAGATCTCTTGGAGAATTGTGAGTGGGATTTTCTCCTCTTTGAGTTCTTAGATTGGAATTTATTTGAATCTTATCAATTGTTTCCTTACCATTATGGCAATTCCTCTTGGCTTATAATTGTGGCGCCTTCATTGTCATTTCTTTCCCCCAAATTCACCTTTTGTTAATTTTTTTAATTTTCCCATATTTTTATCCATTCATATTTTTGTCTGTAATTAATCTGTTTGGATCTGTTATCAAATGCATCCCCAGTATTACCAACTTAATGTCACTATTCATTATATTCCCTGCAAATACCAACAACAAATGAATCTGATTAGCATTTTACAATTTTAGGGATCATTCTGGAATATTGCTAACGTTGGGGATTAGGCTGACACAGTCCGGTGATTTCGGGGACCCAATCAATTGTTTGCTTAATTCTCATAAAAACATGAATGATGACAAAAGTAATAGAGCTCAACTGCAAAAGTGATGCCATAGATGTGTTTCGTAAATAGAAGGCAGAAAATATAAAAAAAATACAAGAATAAGTGCAAGGAAAATTGTTTAATCACAACAAGATCATTCATTTTCTGATTTTCGACTTCATGTTATGTGGATTTCATCTGAAACCACTGGACAGAAATAGATCTCATTATAATGACAAAAGCACAACAGAGCAGAAAAAAACAAACCATCCAGACAAAAGAGAAAACGGGTGTACCTTAAACTAGCAGAAAAATCCAAATCTAAACTGAGGATCAATTCAGAGATCAGGTTTGGCACTACTTGAACATAACAGATATAACAGAGTAAAAGAAGACTGAGAAATTTAGGAGACGGTTGTAAGAAGGCAAGGACGTAGCTCAAAGATGAAGGCCCGAAAATAACTACTAGAAATTTCACTATGAAAATTAGGTATTCTAATACAGCATCTACCCCAACCCTAATGAAAAATTAAACCAAAGAAAGTAAACACAAGGATTTAATCCAATCACACATCAAGTTTATGAGATGAAACTGAAGAAGAGGGACAATGTTCTTGCAAGTCTTTTAGCTTCCCCAGGAACTGTTTTTCAGAATAAGGGAAAATATTTCTGCTTGGAGTAACAATCTAAAAGCAGAAGAATCCAAGAAAATTCAAATTTTATAGCTCGAAGGAAAACTACGCAATGCAATTGAAGTAGTTCATTCAAAATTGAGTGTATAAGTATAATGACACTTATTTCATGTAAGTGGTGTCAAATGGGTAAACCCTTCATCAAATCTACAGAAACTTATTTGGACACCAAATGTCATTAATTTTCTTCCACCAATGGAGAACATAAAAAAATCAGAGAGCAAGCAACTAAACAGGGAAATAATAGGCCTTTGACAATTAAGTCCCATACCATATAGTAGATGAGTCAGGAGTAATACCGAGAAAATAACCCCCTGGTTTCAGTAGAGATGACACATTCTGAAGAAGTCTCCGCGCTTTCTCTTCAGTTTCAAAACACAACTGCATTAAAGATGTTAATCAGAAGAGGACCAATGAGAAAATCAGAGAGGACTAATTAAGAGATGGAAAAAATGTCAACAAGTGATAATGGCTAAAATAAAAAACTATAATATACTGTCTCAAAAGGGCTTGAGACTCCACCTATCTACATTTACTCTATCCTATTTTTTTAAGAAGACTTGTCATTATCAAACAGAGTAAAAACAAAGGGTTAGAAAGTTATAGGGGCCCTGGACCCTGCAGCATCTTGTGCAAATTGTATATTCATGGTGGGTGGTTTAGACTGATGTAGAATGAGAGAAACAAAAGGTGGTTTTCATTGAATTATGAAAGATATATTTATTCTACTAAAAGGCTTACAACTAAATGAATTTAGAAACAAGCATAAAAGTATACTAATAGTGGACTTTACTGCTGTATAGTATGCTGGGATTAAAAACTATTGTTATTATTTAATAAAATAATAATTTAACTAAGAGGGATGTTAAATATGTGCAAACTATTATCGAAAATGCTTTCTTATTATTTATTCAAAACTATTTTTATTAATTACTTAAAAAAATCAAATACATGTTTAATTTTTTCATATGGCCCTTTCCACCAATGAGCCCTGGTTCTGCTCCCGACAATAACCATAACTCCATGTAAATAGCCAAAAGTTGTGGGGTTGGATTTCCTGCAGTCGGGGAAACTCACATTCACGCATTTGGTACATTAATGTCTGTTTGATCAAGATTGGATGAGTTTGAAAAATGCATATTTGAATTTTTATTTTATAAATTAAAATATGAAGCTTAAATTTGAATGGTCTGATCTTTATCAAACGGCCTCCGATATTCCAAATGCATGAATGCGCCTTTCCCCGACTAGGGGGAATCCAAATCCAAAGTAAATGGATTTTCAAAATATTATCACAAAGTAAATGTGAGACCTGCAAATGCTGCAAACAGCAGACAAAATCAGCTGTATTGGTCTTCTCCTCCAAATGAGTTTCTATGTTATCCTGTAAAAAACAACCACAAAACATAAACTAATACTCCCAATAGATATAATTATGTTCAATTCAAGGTGGACAAAGGCAAAAGCACCCTTAAAGGCACAGGGGTTTAAGCCTTAAGGCAAGAAGCACAAAAAAAAAAATGCATGTCGCGCAGCAGAAAGGCTGTATCATATATGAAAATAAAATATTTGATCCATTTACATCAAATTAAAAGATAAGCAACATGTTAAATTCAGAAAACCCTAAGTTGGTTGTTGCTAAGAGTTCCAAATAGCAGAAACATAATTAGCTTCTAGAAACCCTAAGAGGCAGTAGTGACTGACCGCGGAAGGGTCAAGATGAAAGAAATCGGCAGTGTAAGATTTCCTATTGCTCTCCCATGCTTGTCGAATTTGGTCAATTCCAGAGGAAGAAACATCTGATACAAATGCAATGCAACAAGAATAATAATAATATATCTATTAAAAAATTGAAGTTAGAGATAGTTGAAGATGAAGAAGTGAAGATACATACCAATACCAATGTAGTGGGCAATTTGGGCGTCGAGGCATTTATCTGCATCAGCGCCTCCTCCACAATACAACTCGCACACCTTTTTTGTTTTAATTGAAAATGCGAAAATGAGAATGTGAAGAAGAAGAAGAAGAAGAAGAAGAAGTAAGGGGAATTTAAAAGGGGAAGTGACGATGAATTATAGTACGGACCGTGGCGTAAGGGTGAGCGAATATTTTAATGAGAGCCATTTTTGCAAAATCGTATATACGCTGATGGCTTGACTCGCTCTTCGCCACCATTTGGCTACTCATTCTCTTCAAAACCTTCAATATTAGATGTTGGTTGCCAGAACTAGAGCTATTATACAGCACGAGACGGTTCAGAAAGAGCAACCACTGCCTCTACGCAGCAGGGAACCCTCTTCTACTTTATTTATTTATTTATTCAAAATATACTATTTTTTAGGTTAAAATATATTTTTCCTCTTTTTATCTTTAATATTATATATATTTATTTGGGTAGTTTGTGCTTCTTGTCTTAGCTCAAGTGGTATTTCGTAAATTGGAAAATGTCTATATTTTTAGTGATTTAGATTTCAACTTTTAAGGTTAATAAAATTAATCATCTCTTAAAAAAATATATATACTTAAATTTTATAAAAATATTGTCACTCAATACATTGTATTTAGAGATAAGAGTAAAATTATTAAATTAATTATTAAAGATATTGAAAAACGAATCATTTAATATTTTGCTATTAAAGATACGACTAACTATTAAATTTTACGAAAATATATCACTCAACGCCTCTTATGTTTAGAGATACGAGTAACTACATAATATTTGTAATATTAAACAAAACAAAATTTCAAATGATAAATTTTGGTCCATAAAATAAAATAAAAACTATAAGTTCTACTTTACACTTAATAATAGAACGTATATTGGTGTTATAAATTTTTTGACTAATCTTTTTTAATTTATCCATATAGTCATTATTATAAATATCTATTAAAATTAATTATATCAAGAATTTTAATATATAGATGATATATCATTCAAAGATTTATAATTTAATTTAGATAATACTAAAATATGTTATTTTTTCAACGTAGTCTAAATTTTTTTATAAATATATGTAGATTATTTTTGCTATAAAAAAAAACATGTATAGTTTTTCTTTTCCTCGAAAGATAAAAATATATTTTTTTCAAAAAAAAAATATACTTAGGGATAGAAATAGGTCAGACTAACCAACAAGAGCCTACGGAGTAGCCTACGTCAGACCCAAAAAATGTCACATAATAAATTTTTTGGGCCTATTAAGCCGAACTATTTAAATAAATATAAATAATATATTTTTTATTATAAATATTATATTAAATTTTTATTTTTTTTTATATATTCAACTTTTAGTAATTTACGCATATTAACTTTATTTAGTTTTTGATATATTTAAATGTCATATTATAATATATAATTTAAGTATAATGTATACAAAGTCATATTTTTCAAAATGTGATGTTAAATATCAAAATAAAACTTAATTTTATTGACATATTAACTTGTTAATCTATTTAAATATATGTATGATTACTTATTAAAAAATATTAAAATAAAATAGACTTTAAAGTATATTAACAAATTATATCAAACTTTTATCAAAATCAAACCTAAAAAAATAAATTTATCACATGTTAATCTTAGGTCGCGAATGTTTTGAACTCAAGTTTAGCAAAGTTTAACTCATTTCCCACTAAATATAGTTAACAATGATAAATCTACAATTAAAAAAAAAAAAAGTTTATTTGATATCAATAAAGTACGCACTAAATATTATTTTGGCCTCAAATTTGTAATACTCGAAAAAATTGCTCTCGAAAACATTTGACATTTAAACTTTTTATATAAACAAATATTAAAATCAGTAATTATGTTAGTTTCTTGCTATCTAAGACACCTCTCGCATTATAAAGATATACCTGTTCTCGCAGTGACATTAGTTGATTTTGTAAGTCCCGTCTTGAAACCATACTCTAACTCGCAGTGACATTAGTTGATTTTGTAAGTCCCGTCTTGAAACCATACTCTAACTCGGTTGGCAACCGCATGGATAAAGTGACAATTTTTATTAATGGTCTTCAGATTAAAATTCAGATACAAATATACCATTTTATTAAATTTATGCACTAGTACTAATTTGTTTCCATAAAAAATAAAAATTTGTTCTGGATTTGTGCGTGTGTCTAATTACCGTTTTAAAGCTGCAAAGGGCACCTCGATGTCCAGCAACCAACATCTAGAGATGGGGGCCCACGAAGAAACCTTAGTGGAAGCAGCACTCCGAGTCCTAAACACCGCCGACCCGTTCGACAAGGCTCGACTCGGCGACTCGGTGGCTTCACGGTGGCTCGACGGTGCCATCACCGAACCCTACAACCTTTCTCTCGACCTTCACATCCCTGATCGTCCCGCAAGGCTATCCACCGTCTCTGCATTTTTTCCAATCTCTCATCTTGCTGCGTTGTTTGTGTTCGACGAAATTCCTCACTGACATGAATGGCTTGTTTTGTTTGGCAGGTGAAGTTGGTGGCTCCGAGTCTCATGCCGAAGCTAGGTAAAGCAGGAAGCTTGCAGAGTAGGATAGCCATTGTGCATAGTCTTGCTCACACTGAAAGCTGGGCCATTGACCTATCTTGGGTACTCTTTTATTTCTTTTGCTCTTTCAACTTCACCCTTTTTTACATGATACTTTTTTGCCTCTGAAATCTGAATAATGTAGAATTTTGAATTGGTTCATCCGTAAATGTTTTAATATTCTGTTTATATTCTAACAACCCCGTATTAGTATAGAGATTAGAGAGAGATTAGGTGGATTTCACAAGTATTTTTTTATTTTACAGAATTGTCCTTATTTTTGTCTCTATGTCTCCACATTGATGGAAAAGCTTGATTTTTGGTGAAGACAGTGTATGGAAACTGCACATTTCAATGTGGAATTTTGGTTTAAAATAAGTTTTGATAAGGGTTATGTGCTTCAGAATAGTAGTGGAGCTGGACAATTTTCAGCAATGGCATTGTATGAGATAAGTAATTTAGAATTAGTAGCCTCACTGCACGAGCTTTTGCATGTCGAAGTTTTTTTTTTTATCTCTAACAATTACATGGGATGTATGTGATCAATACAATGCTCCATGAAATATCATTGTAGTATAAATCGTTATTGCTCCGCGATATGCTATTTAGTACAAATTATTGTCAAATAGCCACTATTGCGGCGCTATAACACTATAGCATTATGAAATTTGAACAAATCGCTATTTTGTGCAACATGAAATTGACAGCATTGATATGAAGTACAAGAGAAAACTTAAGAGAGTTATAAGAATGTTTGGAGACTGCTAATTATAGTCATGTCTTACAGCAGTTTCGGTGTTTTATGCTACTAACTATCCAAATTGAAATCTAAGCAAAAATGATATTTGATCAAATACATCAACTTTTCAAATACCCTTTTTGCTTATATTTTATTCTGTGGGGGGTTATAAAGCACCGATGCTCCAAACGGCTAATGTATCAATGTTGTACATGTATCCAATACCACTATGCGTACTAATATTATACTCCAAATACATATCCAACAAGGAGTATCCTCCATTTTCTTAAAGGACAATATCAATTGATACATTTGGGATACAGTTCTAAAAACTTGTCTTATAGCTTTCCATACACAACTTTGTTCTTTATCAAGTTGTGAGCAGGATTAGAGTACACACTCCTTTATTAATTCTTTGATGGTATTAAAAAAAGAGATATGGTTGTGAGATATGAGTGCAGATGTACATGTTCTATTTTGATCATGGTGGCGATCGACTTCTTGAGTTGACAGAGTTTTCTCTTCCTGAATTACACTTGGGAGTTATGCTTTCTTGGATCATGAGAATGGGGAAATGAAAATGATAATTTATGTCACATTGCTTAGGGAAAAGTACACTTGTGACTTATTTAAAAGGACAGAAATATAGTTTTGACAAGGATAAGAGAAAGATGTGTCTATGTTTTTTTTTGTTATGATCACAGCTTCACGATTATCTTTTCGTAAGTTTTGATCATCATGTACATTTATATTTGTATACAGTTATATAATAATACAAGATATCAATGTCTTCGCAAATATTATGTGTCGTATCGTACTATGCCATATCATAACTTTATTTTTTAAGAATTTCTTGTACCTCGTATGTGTGTGGCAACGTACGTGTATCGTATTATTAAGTATATGGGTGTCACCGGTTTTATTTGAGGTCTTAATGCTTCTTTGCACAAAATAATTAAAAAGGAATTTGATCATTTCATATTCCCTTTGGCTTTTAGCTTATCTCTGTGACTAAGCTGTGGGCTCCATATAGTTCTTTGGCGGCTAAAACATGTGATTAGCTCTTGATTCTGCATAGTTTTCTACAGCATCTAACTTTTCTAGCCTAAACCAAGTGTTCAGAAAAGATCTAATTTTTGTAACCCAAGCCCCCTAAAACTCGAGTAAGTTGCACTTTTAGGCGCATAATCTTGAACTTAAATTAGTTGGCTCTTTTAGCTGTGCATGTGTTATTGTTTGTTTCGAAATCATTTAGGGTATGTTTGATTATCTTTTCAAAAACACTCTTCTGTTTTTAAAGAATTAAGAAAACTGTTTTTAAAAAGTACAATCTAACAAGCCCTTATTAGCCTGCTACAAACATTTATTGGTAAAACTATTCAGATGTATAATATAAACTATTGCAGGATATAATAGCTCGTTTTGGTAAGCAGGAGTCAATGTCTAGAGAATTCTTTACAGATTTCGTGAAGGTGGCACAGGATGAAGGGAGACACTTCACTCTTCTTGCTGCTCGACTTGAGCAGCTAGGTTCTTATTATGGAGCATTACCGGCTCATGATGGCCTCTGGGATTCTGCCACTGCCACTTCCAAGGATTTATTATCACGATTAGCAATTGAACATTGTGTCCACGAGGTGTGTCTTACATTGCGACTTGCTTCCATTATGATATTTGGTTGTTTATGGTTTCGCTTTATGTTTATGTTGATTGAGGCAATTAACCAAATTACTGATTTATTGATTAGATACCTAGATCACTTTTTATTTTTTGTGAAAATGAACACTGAATCGAAGGCTGCTTGTCAATGCTGGATTTATCGGTTTTTTTGGTGGGTGTGGGGGAGAGGAGTGCTTAATCAATTTTTGGGAAAAGAATTAGCCTCTCAAAAGCTCTGATTTAAAAAAAATGAAATCACAGTGTTCCATATAATATAGTTTTCTTTCTTGATACTTAAGTGAGACGAGAGTTTGTCATATCTCCTAGGGTCTCGTAGTTACTAGTATTGGTCAAGTCCTTTTTCTTTGGAGAACCGAAGAGTGAAGTTTTATTGGCCAAGTTTTAAAGCAAAGGAAGATTTATTTCCTCAACTGATGCTTTGAAACTATAAAAGTTATAATATTCATTCATTTAATTTTGACATTTGTCAATCCCAAAAGTGTGATAGAAAAACGTGTGAGCATAACGTCCATTATTTGATATATTAAGAATGATTATATAATTAATACTAATAAATACATAATTGCTGAAAAATAAAATACATCACTCATAATTCATGAAATCATCTATGGACGTTAGGTTAGTCACATCATCACTCTCAAAGTGTTCTTTCAAAGTTTGGCTATACTTATGTAAACTAAGTCTTGCAACATTTGATGCTCAAGCCTATTTCTTTTCTTGGAGTGAATCTACATTATAATTTAAAAATTAGTTTAAATGATAAATCTACATTATGAAACTCTAAATTTAAATAATTTAATATCAACTAATTACACACTAAAACGTATTCTAGTTGCGCTCACACCCGAAAGAACTACAGGTCAAACTCAGTATTTTGATGGCAAGCAGCTGCAAATTAGATCTTTGCCTTTATGAATTAGGATCATTTCATGAATTTTGAGTGATTTATCTCATTTTTTGGCAATTATGTATTTATTAGTATTTACTGTATAATAATTCCTAATATATTAAATAGTGTTCGTTCTGCTCCCACAGTATTTCTTATCCCACTTTTGGGGTTGGCCGCTCCGTAGTCCGGGATTGACAACCATGATATCCACAATATATCAAAATTAAACTAGATATTCATTGCTCGTTAAGCCAACTACTTTAATAAATATTAATGGTTTCTCTGTTCCTGCAAATATATTTCCATTCGATTTAGTATTATTGCCTTTAGGCTTTGAATTTCTAGGTTTGCTCTAGATAGAAATCGACGCCTGAGATTGAAGGTGTGTTTGACATGACACCAACACATGTGGTTATATACAATAACTTCAACTTTTTAAAATTATTATCGTTGTTTATGTGTCATTGCCGTATACTCGTGCTTCAGAACGTTTGCTCCTATGCTGATTTCAGACTAAATTTTGTTAGAATGGCCTTTCTATTATTCCTTTTCTCTCTCACACATATGGTGCTACATCACATAAAATTGGTCTTGTCTAAACTGTACCAGGCCAGGGGACTTGATGTGCTGCCTACAACAATCTCACGTTTCCGCAATGGTGGCGATAACACTACAGCAGATTTACTAGAAAATGTAGTTTACCCAGAAGAAATTACACATTGTGCAGCTGGAGTGAAATGGTTCAAGTATCTATGCCAGAGGTCTAGAAATCCAGCCTCGGAGCATGAAATTTGTTCAGTAGAAAATGGAACAACAATAGAGGGGGATGAAGTGATTCCAAAGTTTCATGCAATAGTGAGGACATATTTCAGAGGACCTTTAAAACCACCTTTTAATGAGGCAGCCAGAAAAGCTGCTGGATTTGGTCCTGAGTGGTATGAACCGCTTGCTGTTAAAGTGGACAATGCACAATAAAATGTTATTAATATCTACTATGTATGAATAATATTTATCAATTTTATAAATATATTTTAATTTTAGTATAAAATTTGATAATATTAGTAAAATAAAAAATAAAAAAATATTTTCCCGTGTGTGCAAAGGATTTGAAGTGCTTTAAAGCCCAATAGTAGTTTTATATATCTAGCTACACTTTTGTTTACAAAACAACATTTATACTTGATCATAAAATTACGAATAAATTAAAAAATGAGAAAACGGTTATACACGGTACTTTTACACCCACAATCCATCATATTCATGTAATACGCCAAAATAAATTATTCCCATTGATTGTCATTTGAGTTTTACATTATATCTATTATTGCATTTTTCAAAAATATATAAATGCTACTTTTGGGTATACCCTTTGTTTATCATTATCATCTAAAGTTTACATTTTGGGCCATCCACCTAAGAGAATATTTATCAAGAACACAACCAAACAGTATCAGGTGCAGTTTATAACTTTTCAGTAATCAAATCATTTGACCCCAAAAAAGTAATCCAATCATTTTAGATCAAAAAGTAAATTAAATAATTTTTGAATTAAATTATTTAGAATGGTGGAATTCCCTTTTTAAGTTTGGAATTAAGGATAATTTTTTTGTACTAGATCCAATCCTCGATGGTATAAGGAATAATATTTTAACACATAATAATTTAACATGCATATGTATATATTATTAATTAATTAATTAATTATTAATATTACTTACTTTATATATTAATAATAGTTTTTATTTTTCTATTAAATTTATAGAGCATCTCCAACGGAATGTATTCAACATGAGTTCATTAAATCCAAGTTAATGTATCACATCAAACAATTCATTCTTTTTTATTCAAACTCTCAACATGCTTCATTAAATGGGATTTAGTGTATCATATTATAGAACAACTCATTTATTTTTACGGTTTAATATTTAAAAATTATATTAAATTCCACAATTTTAATTTATACATTATTATTTTATTTATATTTAATATTATTGCAATTTAAAATATTAATTTAAATATTTTGATTAATATTATTATACATTATGTAAATGTAAAACAAAATTGAACTTAAATTTTTATAATAATAATAATAATAATAATAATAAAAAAATTAAAAAAAAAATTAAATGTTATAAATTAATAAAAAAAAGGTAACAATAATAAATTTATTATTATTAATAAATTAATAAAAAAATATAACCATTACAAATTTATTGTCATTAAATTATTAAAATATCGATTCTTCGTGAGATATCCTCCCAACAATTTAACACAACTCAAAAATTCAGTTTTATATGACTTCACACTAGCAGAAATAAGAAGGTATTTGTCAACCGATAAATATGCTTTTAGTTAGTTATGCACACACGTTATACAAAATTATAGAGAACATCGTATTTGGGTAATATTTTAAACAAAGGTGGTTTTTTATTTTTTATGAAAGAGATAAATGAGATTGGTGAAATAGCAAGTCAGCTTTAAAATGAGAGATGAGAAAAATGACAGAAAGCCATGTGAAGAGTTGACTTTTTTTATGTTTTTTGTTTACCGAAAAATGTGGCTATATATTTTGAATATGAAAGCAGACAAGATGAAACATAGAAAATTGGATTATGTGGGCTAACCCTCCCCTCCGAACTCTTTGGTTACATGATGAAGTGATTTTTGTAGAAAGTGACAGGACAATCTTTATAATTAATATACTAATATATATCCTATTATTTTTACATGCTATTATCTATTACATATGAGATGCAGGTCTTTCATCAAAGGAAGAAAAAGGGAGGAAGGATAGCAAGTGGTAATGCTTTCGTGTCAAGAGAAAAAGGAAGAATACAAGGGCATATAGGAAGCATATATAAATTTTGTGAGCGCATTTCTCTACTATTGTTTGGTGAGCGAATAACTAAAAAGGATGTAGGTCCCACTTTTTGAACTTCTCTCTTCTCTATTTCTATACTATCCAAACAGAAGAAGTTACCCATCTCTTCTCTCTTTTTCTAAATCTCTATCCTATAATATTCTATCTAACCGAACACAGTGTTAAAGTCTTCATTTATCCACTTCTTCCTTTCTTTTTTCAAAGCTCTACTTTCTCCTCTCCACTTAAAGTACTCCTAAAAAGCCCTTAATTAACCCAAGATTCAAACGCCTTCATCAATATTTGAAAGAGCTCTTTCAACAACATCAAGCATATTTATATTTTGGCGAAGCTCGTTAATACACGTTATTATTATGACCGTAGAATTTTCTTATTTCTATTTGATACATAGTATATATCCTTAATTTGTAGCCCAACAAACTAAAACGGAAAAGGAAACAATGTGACACGTGTTTTCATCGACATATACCTCGAAAAAATTCCTGTTTTGCAGAATCACATTATTACATACTCATCTTTAGTTGCTTTATACATCTCTTATTTTATTGACCCCACTGCAGATTATATGGCATCTGCTGTTGGTGGTTATAAATGGTTTGGGGATGGGTGATTCTTTCTTGCACTTAATTACTATTTCCACGTGTTGCATGTGTAAAGATAATTTGAAAATATTTTAGAATTTATTCAGAGCAGTATTGATGTGTTCATCTGAATTTATTTTAAGAATTAAATTATGAATTTGATTAAATTTGTATTTTATTGAAGATTATAATAAATTTTATAGATTCTGTTTAAAAAATTTGATGATTTTTTTGAATTTTTGTAAAAAAATGACAACATTGTTGACATTTTAAAACATAAAATATCAAATTGTTACTTAAAATTAAAATAAATGACCAACACGGAAAAAAAAATATATAAATGATTAAAATGTTATCTGAAATTAAGTTAAAGGACCGCGGATGTAATTTAGCCTAAATTTTGTGAAATTTACATTATATTGAAGATGATAATTCATTTTATGAGTTTTGTTTAAAAAATTTTATGAATTTTTGTAAAAAATTGATAATATTATAAAACATAAAGAATCAAATTATTTACTTAAAATAAAATAAATTATCAAATCAAAAAAGTAAATAAGAATAAAAAACTGAAGTGTTATCTGAAATTAAGTCAAGGGATACATGAAGCAATCATGTCTAAACAATTTAATCTTTATGTTTTTAAATTGTAACAATGTTATCATTTTTTACAAAAATTCATCAAAATTTTCAAATAAAATTCATCAAAATTTTCAAATAAAATTCATAAAATTAATTATCATATTCAATATAAAGAAAGTTTTAT
>JBBPBR010000004.1:66387156-66403018 GCA_037974775.1 Cicer pinnatifidum | reverse complement strand
ACCAAAAGTAAGATATACGTAAATAATAAGCTAATGAAAAAAATTTGTTTACTAAAAATATCTCATTTAATCCAACAAATTTATAATTTAGTTTAATAAACTATAACCTAACTTATTGTACCAAATGTCTTAATCCGAAAAATAAAAATAATTAATGATATCTACTATTAAGAGACGAAATATATGATCCTTCGAATTTTAAACATATTACATGATCTCCACAAATCACAACGCATAATAAAATTTATCATCTTCTACAACTTGATTTTGTTCGTTGTGAAATATGGACTCGTCTACAATTTTTACTTATTTATTTATCATCATTTTGGATCTCAAATTGATGGGTTAGTATGAACTTACCCATACGGATATATACCCTTTGAATAAGAAACCAATTTGTAGAAAGTCTCAGCTTTCGAGCTTTGATGGATCTTCGACATCCTATCTATATGATCCAATAGATATTGTAAAGCATGGTGTTCAACGGAACCAAAGAGGGTACCATTATCTTTTGACATTTGCTTTAATCTAGTTTTACTCTTAGTAACATCATATCCATCAACCATCACAAAGCGCAAAAAAGAGTAAAAAAATATAAATATTTCGCAGCGATTTCATTCACGAATGAAAAGCATTTAGCAACAATCATATACGTATATATACAGCTTCATAATCAATAATATTTGTATACACATTCTATATTTTACACTAACTTAAAAAATAAAATAAATAAATAAATGAAATGACATCTTTGCCTTCCTATCATAGTTCATTTCATTTGAATTTTTCAGTTATGTGATATCTTTTCCTTTCTTTCAGCACAAGGCATCCATCTCCATTGATTACTATTGCTCTTCAGAAGTGAAATCAGGTTCAGCAGGCTTCTGGAGCAGCATGGGAGGTAATCTCTCTGGCACCCTGGTCTTCCTTGTGCTATTTCTACGTAAAGCTCGAAGCACATTAGCCGCAAACCTCGAAGCATATATTGTGGCCCCTAGGCTAGGTGAACTACCACCTTCCTTGGCCAATGCATCTTGCAACCTATTCTCCTCTTCCCTTAGAGACTCTTCAAGCTTCTTTTTACAATAACGCCTCCATGCTGCTTGTATGAAACATGCAGCCCAAGTACGCCATTGTTGCGAGTAAAACCTGAAAGTGTGGCGAAGCTGTTTACTGTGAAGGCGCCGGAATTGAGATGCAACAAACTTCAAATCCTCAGCTTTTAGAGCAAAGGCTTCCACTTCTGAAAGAGTTTGGACAGTCCTGGTTGAGATGGGAAGGTTGGATGAGGAATGAGGATCCAATGCCCAAGTGAGAAGCTCTTCTCCACAGAAGTCACCAGCCTTGAGGTATTCGGAGTTAAAGAAACCTGTTCTTCCACCGTTAGTTGTCACAGTCAATAACTTGCCGCGCATTATGAAGAGCATCTCGTCAACAGGATCTCCTTCGCGGACAATGCAGCTTTGTTTTGTGTAAAGTACTGTTTTCAGACGGTCACATACTGCATCCAAAAGTTGCTCATCCATTTTCTCAAATATTGGCACCTTAAAGTTCAAGAAAGAAAGAAATAAAAAATTATTAATATTATATGGAAATCAACTATAACTTCAAAGCTTTTCTAATAGCAAGGTATTTGTTTACTTCTCAAGGATTGTTTTAAAATTAATCAGACTATATCTTGAATACTAATGATTCTTCACCAGGAAGCATAGCATACTTGCACAAACTAATTTTCAAACAACGTCAAGGCAAAGTTTATCATCTCTCAGAGCAATTCAATTACAATAGAAGACAGACAGACTTTATGACTACCAGTGAAAAACATGATTGGCAGTTTAGCACTATAATCCAAAAGAGTTCAAATGTACATATAGAATGTATTCAAACAAATGACAAGGAAGAGCAACCAAAAGAATTGCATTTAACTATAAGCTGTGGTCCCTATATGTCAATCACCTATTCTGCATGTCCTTGAAGCAGAAATTCATAAATTTTTGAATTTTGTAAAACCAATATTTGTTACTTTTGTGCATATGTATACGGTATACCATATATTTCTAACTAATGGATATTCTATTAAATGCTCCCCATCCAAACAAAATATAGATACACTAAAACAGGACGTGTAATTTGTCATTTTGAATGCCTGCTAGGCATTATGGAAAGAGATGTTCAGCAAAGAAATTCACAACCACTTTAAATCATGGATAGATAAAAAAAAACTCCCAGATCGAAAAAACCGAATGAAGAGCTCCTGTTTTAACAATTTAAAAAAGAAAACGGAATTATGGAGAAACCTTACCCTCAACAGCAAAGCCAAGCAAAGATGACGTTTAATATCCCTTCTTAAATCCTTGGGAAGATTATGAATCAAATTGTCCTCATCAACTCCTCTGGTTTCTTGCCATTTGTACTGTTCATGTCGTCTGATTCTTTCTCTCAAGCTGTCAGGGAGTAATCGATGAGACATCCATTGTTCTGCATCTCTCCTTTTCACTCTCATCTCCTCCAATCTCGTCGTTGTTGACTGCAAATATGTCTGTTTCGGAAGAAAAATACAATATAATGGATCAAATCAATGACGAAAATAACCTCATAACAGAGTGGTCCAGGTGTCAAACTATTCTTCAAGCAATAATGTCAAATAAATGAATGAGGAACTATGTTGTATTTAAAAGATGATAGGAAATCAAATAGAAATGCTTATGGAAACGGAATAGCAGTAGAAACATATGTTTGCATGCACACAGCATGCCATATATAGAGAATTACAATAACTTAATAAACACGAATTTACATGGTTCACCCTATTCCAGAACACTTGTAGAGCCAAGGCAATCAACACTATTTTAAAAAACCAAATGCGTGCATTTTCCAGTGAAGTCACGAAAGATAAGACTCTATTATGACCACATGTATTACTACAGCGACCACTACTTCCCCATGACAGCCCCAGAAAACAGAATTCGACAAGAGCAGTTTATCCACTCCCCAATAAGAGGGTCAACCTAAGGGTGACTAAAGTCCTAACTTTAGGAACACCTGCAAAATAATTTGTGAAATTAGTTTTTATAAAACAAAAAGGTCAAACCTAAAGCACATACTGATATTTATGAAGCATAAAGACCACACATGCTGGCAAAAGGGATAAACTTCTCTCAAAATTTGTCTTAGGTCTCAGTCTCACTTGCCTTTGGGCTGGCTCTGCCCAATAAGTACATCAAAAGTCAAGACTGAACATATGACTTAACATTTCCACTATAAATGTAGTAAGTGCTCTAGTACCCAAAATATGATGTCCTTTTTCGTGAGGAAGTCTTCCAAAGGGAAAACTAAATCAAATAGCAATAAACAAATTTATAGCCAGAAGACAGACATAAAACCTTGTACCAAAAAAAAGAGAAAGACATAAAACCAGTAATCATTAACAACAAGGGACAAATCTCATGAGAAAAATATAACACTGGTAACCAACTTATTCCAAAATCAACAGATAGTACTAGCCAGTATAATTGTCTGATGAAAAGATATTATAAATAAAGATATTCAATACCAACCTGCATATTTCCAATGAGGAATGCAAATAATACCAAACCAGCAATGGAAATGAAAATTGCAAAGCAGATTTCCCAAACAAAGGTACTTGTTGCCAGGTTCTGACCGAGAGAACTGCAGTGTTTAAAGAATGCCAGATACTAACTTGGTAAAAATACTCAAAATCAACATTTAAAAATACTGTGGGATTTATTTCATGACAAGCATAAAAATTCCCGGAAAAGTGATATTGGTATGTAAGGTTCCCATATTTGATGCAAGGGTTTTATTTTACATAACATATATACATATACCTCTTTGCACCAAATCTGACTATCTAACAGATATGTATCTTATATAGATTTAATTTATATACACTGTCAATGTAATGAGTTTTTACGCTATCAGTCAATCACAACTGTTAGATCATTAGAAACGTTTGACTTTTACCATAATTATCTTTAAAGTCATGTCCATTAATGGTTGTGACGTGCAGACAGGATAAATTTGTTTACATCGGCAGTGCATGAGAAATAAACTCATCTTATATTTTATGATGTTTATCATTGAATTTATCACCATTTAATCCGCAACAAAAATAGATACAATAGAATCAGACATGACAAACATACTTACTATTTACAAATTATATGAGCCCAAGCTATCCCTCAAACATGCGCATTTCACAAAATAAAACAACTAAAGTCTGGAGAGTATGCACACAAATCGACAGGACAAGGGAGAATACTTCAAGCAAAGATTCTCAGCAAACAAAATAATCACGATGACCAGTTTTACACTATGACCATGGACACATATTGGGTCCAGGAACAGCTACGTGTTGATTACATAACATTCTTAGTTCACATCAACTTAGTAAAGTGGACAAAGAAATCATAAACACAATGCAACAAATCAATGTGACTATCATAATCTGAAAAATAATAGCATATACTAAAAAAGAGTCGACGAAGCAAACCTCAAATTTTTTAGGCCCCACCAAAAACAATAAAAAAATTTCTGTGGGAAATCTGTTGACTCCACAACCCCAGATTGAAGGGCATCAAGAAAAATTCCAAAATTAAAGAGCGTATTATTTGGACTCTGTACTGGGCATGAAGCATTCAGGAATGTTGAAATTGTGCCCAAACCATGATGATCATCACAATACATCTCCGCCTTGTTACAGGTGATATTTTTTCGACATGCATGTTGCCAACACGTGGTTTCTCTTTCTATAGAAAACAAGTACCAAAAGGCACCAATAACCTATGAGCAAGTTAAACAGCAATCAGAAAGATAGGCAAATGATATCATTTTGAATTTTCACAAACAAGAGCACTTTCATTAAAAAAAAGTGTGCATAAGAAAAAATAAAAATAAAAACTTCAGCATTAACATACATGACTTGCAAGCATGTACAGAAAGAGATTGAATGCAGCTCCAGCCCAAGCTGTTTCAGTGAGAATGCCAGAGGTCCTTGTAACTTCTTTATATAATGGAACTATTCGTATAAAGCGTGGCATATATTGGAAGAAGACAATGAATTTCAACAAGTTTTTTGTGTTCAGTGATTCTGAGCCTCTCATCTTCGGAATAATAAATAAAATCACCACCTAGCAATGTAGGAGCAAGTTTTCAGTCCAAGTAAGCTTACTAAATGAATCTAATCATATAAACTTTTCAATCTAAGCACATAAAACGCTTAAGAAATTAAGCATGGAGGCTGAACTTAACTCCTAATTGGCTAATTACATTACATATTGAGTTTGCCTACATGTTATGATATTGGACTTTAAAGCAATAACTAAATAAACTAATGACAGAAGAGTTCCGCGTACCTGTGGGAGGGGAAGAACGGCAAGAATGTCAATTAAGAAGTATGATGACATATATCTCTTTGCTATTGCCCAAGCATCTTCAACCAAAACACCTCTTCCAAATACCCGAGAAGAGGGAGCAATAAACCCAGTACGAAATTGGAAAATTATATGGATAATATAAAAAATATCGGAGAAAGACCTTAACACAGTTGCCGTGGTTTCCATTTTTCTGTCCCGTGCAAGACATTTCTTGTCATCATCAATCACAGGGATATAGAAGAACAAAGGATCAATTGATACAGCAATAAGACATGATAACACAAATATTTTGTTCCACTTTTGAAGAAAAGGACCTTGCGGATCAAGTATTTTCTTTCTAGAACTAAAGCATCTAGTAAGAAAACTGTTGTGGGAAAAAGATTTGAATGGTTTTGCAAATCCCTTTATCCTCTCAGAACTAAATTCAAAGCCCCTTTGAAATTTGTAGGAAACTGATTTTAGTGTAGTTCTAATTCTCCCTGAGCGTGTTACGTGAATTGCAGGAGAGTTCATCTCAGAACCTTTGTCTGAATTCCAGTCCTGAAATCTGAACAGCATATAATACCAAACATAATCTCAGTTCATGATTAACCATTCGACAAAGAGACATCCAGACAGATAAATGCTGATTATGCAATAAAACTTCTGATGATAAAAGGGTAACAGGTTGAAAATTTTAAAGCATATTGGTATTGATTAGTGTGACTGAAAAAATGGCTCTGACAATGGAAAGCACAAAAGACTTGCTCCCATTGACAACTAAGAATCTGTTTACTTTGTGAAAAAAAAAAATTCTATTTCCATTTTCTAGAATTTGTGATAATTTTACTTGCTAACAAGGAGATAAGATGCTCTGGAAGTGACCAATTGTCTAAATTTCAAGAAATAATGAAAATTTAAAAAGAAAATTGTTTTCATTATTTCTAAAAATACATCATCTCTAGCTAATTTTTCATCTTCTCTTCATCATAATGGTTCACTTCAAGAGTCTCACATCTTCTTATTAGTAAATTAAAATGAGCACATGTTTCAGAAATGTTTTCACAAAGTAAACAGACCCTAAGCGTGTGTTTGGTGTGCGTCAGATTCAGTGTCACCACATGTTTGTTTCAAAGCTACAACTATTAACTTCAAGTTGACCATGAGTCGTGATATTTCGGCTAAATTTCCAAACTCATTGTAAATTTTTCTAAAACAATAAATATAGGATTGAAGAGAGTAAATAAAAGGTAGGTAGCATAACACCAACCTAACAAATCTATCTTGTTGAAAAGTCATGATTGTGACACGGTTGAAAAGCAAAACAGAACACAATAAATCCGTGTTGTAAATCTCAGAAAACAGTAAGCTTCTCCATGAACCTTAATTTGTCACAACCTACAACAAAACAATGCATATTTTCAGAATTAGTCAACAAAAACCCAAACCAACTTGTTCATAGTATTATTATTAATATTAATATAAATAATAAATAGGGTTAGTTATGTTTTTAGCCTTTATAAAATTTCAACCTTTTAATTTTAGTCTCTATGAAGTACAAATACAACTTTTAATCATTACAAGATTATTCAGCAAACAATTTTAGTCACTACTGAACCGAAAGATGTTTAATTTTCTTTCAAGTTTAAAATTTTTGAATGATATAGAAATTGATATTTTTAGCTCATTTTTTTAGATGAACTTTTTAAATTGTGGTAAACATTCTTACAAAAATTCATTGAAAAATATAAGTTGACTTAACAGCTGAGTAAAACTAGGATAAACAAAAATAATATTTTTATTTTAGAAAGATTAAAATTGAAAGGTTAAAATTATATTACGATTAAAAACATATTTAATTCTAATAAATAATAGGGTAAAAATTAAATAGTAGCGCCGACATAAGTGACCACCATCAGAAACATAAATTCACAAAGTAAAATAATATAATTCAAGGATACAGTTCCCCTAAAATTAGTCAGCGCAGAGAAAACGAGTACATATGAAGATAATAATACGGATAAATACAGTATGTTTTAGAAATAATTACGGAAATCAAACAGGGTATTATTGACAATCACAAATGAAATTCCAAACTATGGATTTATATGCCTCTCTGTATTGTATTGTATGTGTAGTATGTTAAAAACAGTAGTAAAACAAATTTCCCAAACAAATAACAATAAAATAATATCAACAACAAAATAAGTAAAAATAAGGAGAAGAAAGGTACCATGAGTAATAAGTGAAGCAAGAAACAGCGTAGATATGATTGGCACTGAAAAGTGAGGAGACCTTTGAACAAAGAAGAAACGAAGTTGAAGGGAAGCTTCGTCGAAAACGCCAATATTTTGAGGGAGAGATTATTTACAGACAGCGACACGACGGAGAGAAAGAGAGAGATGAGAAAGAGAGAGAGTTTGCGTTTCGTTTCGTTGCGTTGCAGTTGCAGTTGAATACTGATGACAGTCATAGACAGAGAGAGAAGAAAGTCCTATCTGTCGCGGGTCCCACTCCTTCTATTATATGTATTAAAAAGGGGTGCTAATAGCAACGTTTGTTGAATTGGATCTAAAATGGGAATTGGACTTAAACGATCCCAGGCCCAACCAAACACTGCAGAGGATTTATTAACTGCCATCATGAACTGAGTCTTCTTCTGAACTCTGAAGCTGAATATAATTATAATTATAATAATAATAATAATAACAAGGAACGAACTCTCTCCTATGTCAACGAACGAACTATAAGAATTTTATCGTTACAGCAAAATATCAATGGGAATGATTTCGTTGATAATGGATTTGTTTTGGTCACTCTATTTTGTTTGTTCGATTCAATTTTGGAGAATGGCGTTGTTATGGACGTTTTCTGTTGCATATTCTCACTTCCAATTGTTAAAGGCTCGGTTCTTTTCGCAGAAAATCGTATCATATCCTAGGTGTTCCCCTTCCATAATTCCTAATAGACCCGTTTGTGTCATCACCGGTGTCAGTATCTCTCTCTCTCTCTTTCTTGCAGTTTTCATTGTTATGAAAATTAATATCATTGTGTTTTTGTTTTTGTTTTTTGCAGGGAACATCTGGCTTGGGATTTTCTACTGCATGCAAGCTTTCTCAGGAAGGATTCGTTGTTGTCATTGGTAATTTTTATTCTTTTTTATAACCAAATGTCTTTCCAGAGCCACTGATATAGTACAAAGTAAATAATTATAAATGGGGTGCTTATATTCCATAGATGCTTATTAAGGGAAGCATCTCCCGTTGTGGATAGCCTAAATATGCTAACAAATCATATTTTTTCCTATACTTCATTTAATGCTAAGTGAAATTTACTTTCCACTAATAGAGAATGGGACAGGTTATTTAGTGGGATAAAATTCACTTGGGATTTTTTCCAATAATAAAAATACTGTTCAAAAGACTGAAAAAATGTGTTGCTACCATTCTTCTTCTAGTCTGAGCAATTTATACCTAAGATTCCAGTTGTTGTTTATGCAGTTGGACGATCGGAGGAGTTGTTGTCAGAGGTATTTGTTCACATTAATTATTAGCATCATGGTAATGGTGATTGCATGCCTTATAAATATCTTATTAGTGTTTTTCCCATTGTTTGATAGACCATAACAAAGATCAAAGGTTTGAATGAGGATGCCCACCTCAAAGCTTTTCAGGCTGATGTTTCATCGGTTGAGTCGATGATAAAGTTCAAAAATTCCCTGCGGCAGTGGCTTTTGGATTCCAATTTGCACTGCTCTGTACAATTACTTATAAACAATGCTGGAATACTTGCTACATCTTCTAGAGCCACAGCTGAGGGCTACGACCAGTAATTACTTTTTTCTAATTTCCCCTAGTAGTGTTAGCAAATTTCTATTTTTATCATTGGAACTTCCATGCTCATGTTTGCCGTGCATAACACAACAAAAGGTGCATAGGACACACACTTGCAATTAATATTACTTTGCTACTGTTAATAATTTATTTAAGCTTTTGGGATACGGTGATAGGTATTTGTCAAATGTCAAAACTTTTGAGACATTATTGATTTGCATGATCACCATAATGGATGCATTTTTTATGTGAGTCTTTGATACAAGACTGTATATCTGTTTTATATCGGCTCCATGTTTGTCTAGTGTCTTAGTTTCAAAATTAGTGGTAACTTTTAAAATCATAGACATTTTACGCTCTTTCTCCCAGGATGATTGGCACAAATTATATCGGAGCATTTGTTTTGACCAAGCTTCTATTACCACTTCTTGAAAGCAGTCCTGTATCTTCCAAAATCGTGAATGTATCATCTTTTACTCACCGAATTGGTAAGATAATCATTTTAGTCTTAACTTTTTAATTTATATTATTGTCTGGTGATCCTACTCTTTGGGTTTTACAGTCTTCCATTTAATACTAATCAGATTTTCTCTACAATAGCGCTCCTATAGAACCAAACTCAAGCGCATTTCTTCAGTTACTGATATGCAGGTTGATGAGGGAACTGTATCTGGGAAGAGATTTTTAAGTTCAAAACAATACCCTTATGCTCAGATCTATGAGTATTCAAAACGTAAGCTGCATATTCTGGATGAACTTAAACAGATTATATTGTGTCTTTAGTCCTAATTCCTAACTAGCACTTAATTTTGTTGAAGTATGGCTACTTCTCTTCTCATTTGAGCTCCATCGACAGCTTTGCCTAATGGGTAAATCTCATCAGATATTTGTCAAGTATGTTCACTAAATCAATTTTTATTTCCTTTTACCATCTTGTTTTCAAATGCTGTGTATTTTTATAAAGATAGAATGTTTGCTTTTGTTTAGGTTAACTAATTATTGTATTACTGTCATCTTTGTTGCTTAATATTACAAAATTATGTTTCCTTAGTCACTTTTTTGCACAGTGCACAGACCATGTATTCTTGCTTTTGGAAAATGTATATGCATATATACACACTGTCTAGCTCATGCATGCCAAACTTGTAATTCTCTTCTGGTTCTGAACTTTTAATTAAACTTTGAGATCGGTTATTCACCCCTCTCTTGTTAAGGATACAATGATGCTGCTTTTACAATCTTTGGCTCTAAAGTAGGCATCCAATGAGTTTGACAGAAAAATGTTTAAGGGGGAGCAGCTACATTCTTATGAACACTCATTTGTGTACTTGTGGTTGGGTTTGAGCTATTGTTGTCTAAATAACTCCAATCACAGTGAATTTGGGTTGCTAGGTTAGAGGATCCAGTCTTCTGGGCCAGGAGAATGAACATGAATAAAAAATCAGACAGTAAAATAAAAATTTGCCAAGAATAAGAGAAAGATGCAAAATGTTTTAATCTTTATTCTGGTTAATAACCATGGGTCTACTCCACTTTTAATATTCATTTTCTGTATTGTTATGCATTAGTGTTGCAGATCCTGGAAGTGCACAAACAAGCATCATGCGAGAAGTTCCAGCAACCCTAGCTTGGTTGGCATTCTTCGTACTGAAACGTCTACGCCTATTGCAGTCCCCTGAGTGTGGGAAAAATTCAATTGTTGATGCTGCTCTTGCTCCGCCTGTGAGTACTTTTTTTGGCGATATCTGTTATACACTTTCATTGCATGTCATTGATGTTTCAAAATGACCAAAAGTGTTGAATCAACCAACTCATATACTTATTATACCATCACCTATAGTCGTGTCTAAGGTTTCACCCGATGCAATATCTAATGCCTTATGCCTCATCCTTCTGTATCAGTAATTCATCTTGAACTCAGCCTAGGAAACAACATATTCGGCAATTATTTCAACAAGTTTCTTAAATAAACATATTAAGCCTGCACAGATACAAATCAACACATTCAGGTGAAATGATTGAAAGTAGCTCTGGGATACATTCATGAAATTAAATCTATTGTAAAATAGGAAATTTCTATACACGCTCACAAAAATAAATAAATTTTCCCCCATGTTACTCTTGTACTATTAAAATATGTTCTTCTGTATGACTAAAACAGTTTAATATTAAAACAATTTTATACTTTTTTGGGGTAAAAATAATAAGTTGAACAGGAAATGATTTCTAAATTCAAATTGTTCTATGTATCAGGTTACTTTCATCTGGTGTCTTTCAATTTCAGCTGGATGACTTTTTCCCTAATTTATCTTACAGCTGCCAACTATTCACTAGTGAATTTATATTTTCATTGAATTGTACATGATCAAACCATCTAAGTTGACTTCTCATTTTCAATTTCATCTAAGTAATGGTTATCAAAACTGATTGAAGGCACAAAAAAACCATCTTATACTAAATGTTCCATTTATATTCAATTGATTTCGTGCCCTCTAGGCTCTAGCACCATTTTGTTTTCTCTATCTATCTTCTAGACTGCATAAAAAATATACAACATTAGGGCTGCTACCTCAAATCTTCCCTAACTTCTGGGGTCTGCGGCTCTGCACTTTTCACTTATGTATACTGGACCGAGCACTTTAGCTTACTCCTTTATTCTCATTCTCACCATTGTGTTGAATAATTGATCAGCAAATAGTTATCCTCCATCACTGGTTTTTCTTATGAATTAGCCTTGACTGGAGCCATAGAGTTCAAAATGTAATATGCTTACATTTTTCCAGGGAACATCAGGAGCTTACTTTTTTGGGGGCTCAGGTAGAACTATAAACCCTTCAGCACATTCACAAAACGCCAAATTAGCACACGAGCTTTGGGAAACTACAAGCAATATGCTATCGAGGACTCCCTTTGGTAATGAGACAAACAAATGAGACAAAGAGTTGATAGCAATGAATTGCATGTCAAGTCCTGTAACAAAGAATAAGTGGCATGTACCTAATGTAGACTGATAAGTAATAAACTGTTTTTCATGTATGAAGTTTTGAGCTTTCTAATGCATGTTAATATGTTATGCTACTGCTTTGCTGTTTTTCAGAAACAATTTTATTTTATTTTAAATTAAATTAAAAATTCTCTGGAAGCTGGCATTTTTTTTCTTTCAATGATAAATTATTTCAGTTAAGCATACGTGTAAGAGATGTTACAAAAGTATAAAATCATACATATAGTATATACTTTAATTGGGAATTGGGAATATATAGGTAATAGTTGGTTCATGATTTTGTTCTTTGAAGTTATCACTATTCATGATGTTTTTAAGTGTATACTTGTAGTTTTGTATTCTATTTTTTGGTAGTATAATTATTTGAATAAGCCATATTGCAACCCCAGAAATTTGATTTGATTAAGGGAACTGAGTTATCTAGCACCATATAATTTATTTTCCATAAAAATAAAATAGTGCTGATTTTTCCATCATTACTACTAAAAGTCCTTCTATGTTTTAGGAAGTGTACATCTAAACAAATTGTTTTGAAGCAGAATTTGGATGAAGAAAGTAGTAGCACCAATTAAAAAACTAAATACTCCCTCCCTCGATCTCATAAGCGTGTAAATCGAACATTTTATATGTATTAAGTAGGGATGGCAATTAGACCCAGACCCAGTGGGTACCAGCAAAAAAAACCCACAATGGATAGGGTAAAAACCCGCATAACGGGTATGGACACGGGGACGAGTAATTACCCGCAAAATTAAACGGATATGGGTGTGGGTACGGGTACTATAGTACCCACCCCGCCCCGCACCCGCACTTATATAAATATATTATTTATTTATTTATTATATTAATATTTAGTTTAATTAATTGTTTTCCTTTATGTTTTAATATCTATTAATATCATTGGACCATTACAATATTTATAATCAAATCAAAAGATAAACATTTGCAAACGTTTTAAGAATTTGTTTACGATGAATAGTTAAATAATTGTGTCTTCGTAACTAAGAGTTATATTTTATTAATCGTGTCTTTATAATTATACTTGCAACTTCTTATAAATTGTTTTTACTGATCTCAAATAATATTGTCATAAGAGTTGCAACTTCATACCTTACCCAAACCCTACCCATTGTCATCCCTAAAATAAGAAAACTAATCAAGGTATGGCCATTTTTCAAACGATTGTTTTGGTGTTGGTTTCCCTTAAATTGGACTTACGGTAAAGAAAAACAATGCAAAATGATTAATTTGATAAACAGAGAACTCGTGTATTTTAGAGAGAAATTGAGTTTGTTTGACTAACTAGAGCATTATTGTGTTTCCTCTCCCTTCTATGGAGGCGGCGACAAGTAGCTCCTTTTATTAGGATTCACATATATGGGTCAAGTCCATTAGTCCCCTTATTTATTTTATGTATTACTATTATTATTTTTATTTTACTAGAACAAACTTAATAGTTACTTAATCTCTCTTTTTATTTTACTATAATAAAATATAGTTGTCAAATAAAGTGATAATTACATCTTTATTTGACAACTCTATTTTATTATGGTTTAGTGTGTTAGGGGGTTTAGGATTTAAAAAGTAATGTTTAGAGTTTAAGAAATCACGTTTAGGGATAAGTGTTTAGAGTTTAGGGTTTAAAGTTCAAGAATTAGGGTAAAGAGTTTAGGGGTTACGGTTTACGGTTTAGGTTTAGGATTTAGAGTTTATGGTTTAGTATTTATGGTTTAGGGTTCGGGATTAAATATTTAAGGTTATCTTCATTACGAATTCTAACTACTAAATGAAGATAATAATAACATTTAGTAAAATAGTGTTATCTAATAATTATGTAATTAGTACTTTATTTGACAACTCTATTTTTTAAATGTTATTACTATCTTTGTTTTATAGTTTTACCTCATAACAATTAGTGTGTTAGTGTACAAGATTTAATATAAAGAGTTTAGGGTTCAAGGTTTAAGTATATTATTTACGATTTAGGATTCGGAGTTTAAAATCATATTTATTGCGAATTATAACTTCAAAAGAAAGATAATAATAAAATATAATAATATACAGTTATCAAGTAAAGATATAATTATTATTTATTTGAGAATAATATTTCATTATATGTTATTAGTTTTGTCGGTAAGGAAAACAAATACAAAACGAAGATCATAATAACATTTAATAAAATAGAGTTGTCACATAAAGTAATAATTATATATTTATTTGACAACTTAATTTTGTATATTTGAATAATTTTTAAATTTAATCACAAAATAATATTTATTTATTGATCTATTTTAGTTAAAGTGTGGGTAATGGGTATGAGTACGGGCACTTAGAAACTGCGGGTATGGGTACGGGTACTATAGTACTCTACCCAAACTCTATCCATTGTCATCCCTAGTATTAAGGAAGATGTATAAATAAAATAGACGTATTAAGAAAATTGTATAAATAAAATAGAGAGAATATTATTTTATTAAATTAAATATTTGTGAAAGATATGTAATGCAAATAGTATTAGTTAAAATACACAATTATAAAGATAAAAAGTGGATTGAAATGATTATTCATGTTGGGACAGTTTTTATTTGCAAATAGATTCTCTTCTATTTACGCGTTCAAAATAAATTCAGATACTCTTTAGCGCACTATCGCATCTAATATTTGAGGATTAGAATTTGAAATTATGGCACTAACTTAAAGATTGAGGCTCTGTTTCGGTATTTTAAAATGAGCGTGATAAAATTATAGAAAATAGAGTCAAGTACATTATTTGCAAATGTGTACGTACATTATTTGCAAATGTTTACGTACACTATTTGAGGCATTTGTTAACATTGATCCTTATTTAAGGTTAATGTAAAGAATGAGAATGATGAAGAAAAGATATATTCGGACAGAGCATTCATGATGTTAGAAATACAAAGGTTAAGAGCTGATGTCAGTGTCACCCCCTATTTAACACACTTTTTTTACATGTGCAAGTTATTCATTATGTTAGGTTACCAGTAATAATTGATAAGATACCCCACAATAAAAGCATGAATGTCATCTGGAAATAAGTCAGTGATACAAAATTTATTGAAGTGTTCAAACTTCATTCAATTTCGGCGAATTTTTTATTTTTAATTGGAAATTTATATTATATAAATTATGCATATAATTTTTTTATATTAATATAAGTTTATTTGATATATTATTAAGATAAATTAAAAATAATATTTTATATATTTTTATTAAATATCATTAATTCTTGCAAATTTCAATAATATATTAAATAATTTTATATTTGTATGAAATTTTATACATAAAATCTATATAATATAAATTTTAAAAACAAATCGAAACGAAATTAAAAAAGTATAATAAAATTAAGAAAAATAAAAATGCTTTATCGAAATTAAAAAAAAATAAATTGAAATGATTAAAACTCTTTTTAATTTTTAAAGTTTTTATATATATATTTACAGGAGTTTTCAAGGCTTACATTTTAAAAACATACAAATTATATATTATATATATTAAAAACAAACAAAACATATCAAAGACTGATTAAATTATAATATATATATTATAATTCGTTCAATTTTTCTAACTTTCTTTTATAAATAAATAGATAGATGTTTACTTCTTTTTATAACTAAATAATATAT
>JBBPBR010000004.1:66361955-66384985 GCA_037974775.1 Cicer pinnatifidum | reverse complement strand
TTTTTATAATTTATATCAATCAAACCTTAAATGTAAACACCTCAATTTGTTTGTGGCTTATTGTGGTTTGATTAGTAGATAATTTCGGTTACACTCAACCTAATTGGTTGAGCCAAAAAATATTTAATGCATATGTATAATAATATGCTATAATATTAATCAACTTTTAAAAAAAATAATTTATCATATTTTAGTCATATTCACATATTATTCTCCTAAAAAAGTCACATAATAAAAACGCGATGAATACGATGATATTTTAGTCCCTGTTACTGTGGTAGTAGTATTACTTGTTATTGTTATTTTTGGCAGTACAATTGATTTTTTTTCGGGTAGATGATATTACTATTATATTTTTCTTTTGTTTCTGTAAATGGGATATATAAGTAGTAAGTACATTAGATACTAGAAATCAGTATTGAATTAAATATATATATGTAAAATATCTTTACACATTATACACCAAGCATAAGTACAGTAGAAATTAAGTTGTATATAAATTTCCTGTTCTCACAAGTGTCCACCGTGAAGGTTGTGCTGGAACCCTCATCTATCCATTTTAGATTCAAACGGTTTTCGATTCTTCAAAAAAAAAAAAAAAAAAAAAATCAGTTTACAAGATGCACAACACGCGGCTTTAACACTTGTCTCTTCCTTCCTCCACGGATTTGAATTTTCGCAATATCCGATTGGATGATAATAATACTACATACTTAATAGTAATTTGATTATTATTACTATTAATTAACACGGCTTAATCTCGTGTTTCGAATGTATCATTATTAGGTATTTAAATTGAATGTGAGTAGCGATTCAACGTTGATCTATTTGATTTTAGCATTTTCTCGTTCAATTATTGTTCATGAAATGATTATTGTGTCTCTGATGTGATGATGATTCTAGGGTAGATGGTATGCGGCAGGTGTGTGAGTTCTATTTTTGTTCAAGCTCGATTTTTCACAAAGAGAGTGCCGCAATTCAACTACGTTGGGAACAACAAGGGTTTGCCACCGAATCGTGTGTTTAAGAGGTACATAGGGATGATGGTTGATACAGGTTCTATGTCAACAAGGGCAGGACCAAATGTCGATATGGTTTCTCACAAAGATGATGATGCTGGTGGTTCTGGTTCTGGTTCTGGTTCCGGTTCCGGTGCTAATGGTGGCTTTGTCACTGGTGGATGGAAGAGGTTAATATCATTTGTTGTTTATTTGTATTTATTTACTCACTGGATTTTAATATTAAATATGGATAATGTATGTGGTCATCGTGATTGAGAAAAATAGCTTGATTTGATCCTCTACTTTTTTGCATGGATAGCAATAGCATGCTTTTACCTGTTTTGTTGGTGGCGGTAGCGGAAATAGCGGTCTCAAGTTTCGCAATGCAACATTGCCAAACTCCGCTAGTCTCTATTTGATAATATTTTGCACTAAATAGTGTATCGCAAAACAACAACAATTTGTTCACGTTATGTTATCTATAGCCATTATTTAACAAGATAGGCTTTTACTACATCCTATTCCCTATTTGTTTATTGTAAGGTTAGGATGAAAGTATTGGCTGTTGAGTGTGGTGGTGGTCTCTAATGCTGTAGGTGTTTGAGTTGTTGTAGCATGTAAGATTTTCGGAAAGAAAAAATAATTTTGCAATGATTGGTTTTGGAGCTATCCGTTTTCTTCTTTGGGGTTTTATCTAGGAAGTGTGGTTAATTGTAAGGAAAAAAAATTACTTTTTACCATATGGGGTAAAAAATGTAGGGATAATTCATGCATCAGTTTTATTTGTAAAATTGTATCAAAAGCTCATCTATGCCCTGTTTTTTACTTCAAAATTAATGTTTATTATCCAGTTACCAAATGACGTGAGTGAACAAAAACGGTTTTAGGTTAAATGAGATGATTATACCATCGATACTTGATACCAAACAACCATAGCCTTCTCACACTAGATGGAGTCAATATTGGCAAATAGCGGCTTTAGCGCTATAGTGTAGGGGAATTCGAGCAAACTACTATTGTTATGCTATACACAATTTAGTATAAAGTGTTGTCAATTAGCGGTTATGACGACAATATAGTGCTTTAGGTAGTGGAATTTGGACAAAACGCTATTTTCAACGATCCACGACAAAATTGGATGGAGTTGGATACATGAATCAAATGATGCCATAATGATATGAATCATATCTAATGATAGACCATTTAACTCTAAATCTCTAGTTTCCCATTTGTTTCTCTCATCTCTTTTTAATGCTAACTATAATAACTATTGGGCGATCGTCTATTTGGTCTACTCTCCTTACCAAAATACTTTTATGGGTCTTCTCCACACATGTCCAATTTACTTACAGAAAGACTCTTACATCTTTCTTACCATTGGATTTATCCCTATTTTTCTCTAATGATTTTGTTTGTGGTTCTAATCTTGTGTGACCACTCATCCCAAATTCCAAATAATGAGATATTCATATCATTACACTACCAAATTAAACTTTTGATGGTCATGTCAAATGGAGAAGTGGCCTGTCCATTTGAAACGAGATTTGCAGTTGCAATTTTAATAAGAGACATAACATAAACACATAATAAACTTGGGTGGGTGCAGTGCAATCTCAAAAAATGTACACCATGTGAAGTTAGTGGTAAGATATCTTTAAGTCAATGAAGCTAATGTGCTGATTTATCCTTTGTTTTTGGATTGTATCTTTGTGCGCACAAAATTTCACAGAAGAATAATACAGGTGCTATGGCAGATAGTAGTTTTTGTCAGAAGGTCATCGCCTACTATTGGTGGTTAAAGCCTCAATTTTGGTGACTAGTTGCACTTTAAATCAGGAAGGGGGTTATATTCATGATATTCATTTCTACTCTTTGGACATTCCTATGCTGAATTCGTCTTTATTTGTCAAACCAAGATTTCAATAGACGTGAGATTTTAGTAGGGCTTACGGTGGAAGAACGGTTGAGTTGTTGGATTTGTGTTGTACTTGATGCTTTTTCCCTATCTATCTTATTATCAAATTGTTCTTATTTCGCTGAAATTTTAATTGCAGTCAAGATGAAAGACTTAGCTGTGGGTATTCAAGCTTTAGGGGGAAGAGAGTGACCATGGAAGACTTCTATGATGTTAAGACATCAACCATTAATGGTCGTTCAGTGTGCTTATTTGGAATATTTGATGGTAAAAGATTCCAGCCTCATTGCTTGCTAGAATGATAAATCTTTCTAGTATATCTAAAATGGTTCCTGAGTTATACATATCTGTGGTTGTATATGCCATGTTTTGAGATAAAATTAGCGGCCATGTTTGAACTTTTGATATTTTGCTAACTAACCCTGTCTTTATGAAACCTTATAGCAAATAGAGACACGCAGTTTCAAGTTTGTCACGTCTGGGGAAATTTCCCTGAGATGCCTGCTTCTTGAATCAAAATCCACCAAACCCTCAGCCTTCTCCTTATATATATTTTCCATTTTTTAGCGGATCGAAAGGACTAAAATTGCAAGTATTTGAAGCTTAAGCAGTTTGTTTTTTGACATTGATTGTTGAAGGCAGCATGATTTTATTTGCCTATATGTTTATCTGTTTGTAGATGTCACTGACAAAAAATGGTCAACTGTTCTGTTGTCTTTGATAATATCTAAATAAACATTTAATATTCCATACAGGTCATGGTGGTTCTCGTGCTGCTGAGTATTTGAAGGATCATCTATTTGAGAATCTCATGAAGCATCCAAAGTTTTTGACGGATACCAAATTGGCTATAAGTGTGTTTACATGCTCCATTTTCACTTGTGATTTCTTGTAATATTGAAGACATGTCACTTTTTACCGTTTGTTTATACATTCTTGTCAAATCTAACATCATTGGAACCCTTTGAGAGTGCATTTATTGTGTTGGTCCTATTTCATTCAAGTGGTCTGGGGTTGGTTCCTGCATGGAGTGCTTTTCATTTCCACTGTCTGCATGTGTGAAGTATAGTAACTTAAATAACCTTACAGGTGAAACATATCAGAAGACCGATGCTGAGTTTCTGGACTCTGAAAAAGATACTTTCCGGGATGACGGATCTACTGCTTCAACCGCTGTTTTGGTTGACAACCATCTTTATGTTGCTAATGTTGGAGATTCCAGAACTGTAATATCAAAAGCCGGAAAGGGTAATATTTAGATTACCTACTACATTTTGATTTCTTCACATTACATTTCTTGTCTAACCAACTTCTAATATTAGCAGTGTTTAAGTTCTCATATCATATTTGGTAACCATAAGCAAAATTACTTTACTTGAAAACAAATTCAAATAGTGATATGATTACAGGAGAAATATGCTAATAGTGTAAAACATAAATATAGAGGCCACATGGAAATTAAAGCATTTCTAAAATGACAAAGATTTTCTTGCCTGCTCATGGGTTCTTGTATGCTTAATTTTCTTATATATTTTCATTTAAATGCATTTTGAGAACTATAGTATGTATGGACTTCTTAAACTCGAGATTTCGTTTTTTTACAGCAATTGCTCTCTCTGAGGATCATAAACCTAATAGAAGTGACGAGCGGAAGAGAATTGAGAATGCTGGGGGTGTTGTCATGTGGGCAGGTAACTTTTGATTTTGAAGTAGAGAAATTACTACTTTAGATGGTTCTACTATTGATACAATTTAACAGGGAGTGGATGTACTACATATTGACATTTGATTGATGCATGCAACTATGTATCTGTTTTCTCAGCTTATACTAGATTGACATAATATGGTCCATATCTTTGCCTTAAAAATTTCTGTCCTTCCAAGGGATGTAATTTGATTAAGAAATGGAATGAATTGCTCAGGAAAGAGATATTCACTTGTGTTTATCTGCTGGTCAGGTACGTGGAGGGTTGGAGGGGTGCTAGCAATGTCTCGTGCATTTGGCAACCGTATGTTGAAGCCATTTGTTGTAGCGGAACCTGAAATCCAGGTGATCCTTGATTACATTGTGCACCTCAAAGTTATGTAATCTATATTTTATTGGATGATTCGAGCTAGTGATATATTTTTGGCATGGATGCAAAATCCTAACAGTGAATGTAGATAATGTCTTGGAAATGTCTCTAGCAGAAAATATTATGGCCTGTTTAAACTTTTTTTTGTGTTTCCTATTCTCAGATTAATACAACGGTGAAAAGACAAAACTATCATTTTGTTTTTGCACTTTTTTTTAAAATGTCATAGAAGAAAACAATGTTTTCACTGTTTACTTCGACAATATTTTAAAAGTAGGAAATGAAGTGAAAACATTGTAGTATTTTTGTAAATAAAAGTAAAAACAGGAAATGAAACAAAAAAGTAATCCTTTGTTGCATTATTCTTTTTTGAATAAATTTTGTCCTTGAAATTATCTGGAATCGACTAATAATGTGTCAAAAAAGTTCAATTTCAGGGACCTAATTAACTGATCCCTATAATGTGACTAAATTGGTGGTGCTATTTATTATAGTTCCATGTGGATTTTGTCCATATTTTGTGGGAACTATAAAGCTTTTTGTAATGCAAGAGTTTCAAATACTCGTGGAAGCCATGTCTCCTAGTATAGCAAGCCAAGTGAGATAATATATTTTATTTCGAGCAACTTCTGTTGTGTTCCCTTCCTGCTGTAGCAAGAAAACGATTAGATTATTTTCCTTTGATGATGCCGGAATGTTGTGGATAAGCTTACAGAGATATAACCTCTGTTATGAGCAATTGCATGTTGAAGTGAAGGATTTTATTTGTTGACAATCTACTTTATTTCCTCATTTATTTTCAGGACCAGAAAATAGATGAAGAAACTGAGGTGCTTGTTCTTGCGAGTGATGGACTCTGGGATGTAGTACAAAATGAGGTATGCTTGGTCTTCCTTCTTAGCCCTGCACTGCTTGTTGCATTCACATAATGCTTTAGGTTCATCTCTAATCAGGCCGGAGGGGATTGCCATTAGTAACACATTCAATTGGTAAAATAAACAAGAAAAGATAATGAGTATGAAGATGTATTTTCAGCAGGGGGAACGCCATGTGGTGACATTTTATTACCTAATCCTATTATCAAATCCCTCATGATATTCAACAACGATAATTAAGTTCAAGGGAAGTGAAAGGACTGCCTAACCACATTGTTTTGTTTAGCATATAAGATGGGAGTGGACAGACAAAAAGGTTATTCTGGGTTTGAGGAATCTGATGAGAAACTTTTTATTCTTTATTTCGGCTACTTCTTTTAACTTACGTGCGGTGCAATCCCTTGAAAGTAGTAGGAGATAGACTGCTGCCTTCACCAGTTGGTACCTAGTTTATCGAACTTAAGGCCCTATTTACTTTTAAAAAAACTTTTTTAGTTTTCATTTTCTAAAATTTGGGTAATTTTGTAATTGCTAATAAAGAGCTAAAAGACCCACGTAGTGGGCAGTTGTGATAGAGAGAAGATGAAAGACATGATAGGAAGAATGAATTTTGAAAAACAATGAAATAAGGTTTTGATATTTTCAATTTTTTTTTGAAAATGCTAGATCTATTTTCAAAAAAAGAAAATGGTGAGGGAAATATTAGGTCTATATTCTGTTAAGTTTATTAGTTGAAGTGAAACTGAAAACACGAAACATGAAAAGCAAACGGGCCTTTGGATTCCGCCTTGCCATCCTTTAAACTTGTTCATTTTTATTGATATGGGACATGGGATGGAAGTCATCGATACCATAAATGAAAGATAAAGATAAGTACTCAAAACATTACTGAACCAATAACTTCAATTTATTATGTTGACAAACTGGCATGATTCGTATACCAATTTGTTTCTCTGCTACAGTGGGATATTTTTTTTTAAATCACTTGCGATTAGTTTTCACTTTGATATTTGGGTACTTATTTAGTTCAGTCTGTCTTCCTTTGGTCAGGATGCTGTTTCACTTGCACGCACAGAAGAGGCAGCCGAGGCAGCTGCTCGCAAGTTAACAGAGGCCGCCTTCAACCGCGGTAGTGCAGATAACATTACTTGCATTGTGGTAAGATTCCATCATGAAAAAGCACACCCAGCTAATCCTAATAAAGCTGGTCCAGCTAGCAGTCAGCATGAGTAGACAATGAAAAGCACACCAACATGGGGGTTTGATTTATTGAGGGAAATTCTGCACATGCATGATGGCTGACTTGTGCATGTCAAACAACTGATGATTTGTTTATTCATCCGTTTTGTAATGTTAGTTACTCCTGTATCGTGTGATCGTTGATGGATTCA
Organism: Cicer pinnatifidum; assembly: GCA_037974775.1. Taxonomy (NCBI): domain Eukaryota; kingdom Viridiplantae; phylum Streptophyta; class Magnoliopsida; order Fabales; family Fabaceae; genus Cicer; species Cicer pinnatifidum. The sequence goes on along the minus strand of JBBPBR010000004.1, from coordinate 66,377,728 downwards.
TGCGCTTTCTAAAACTGTTTCTGGTGTTTGTCATAAATAAGTTTACGGCTTGTAGAGGCTTCAGTTTGGTATTTTTTGTTTTTGTCTAATAAATGCAACGTGCATCTTTTTGCGTTATGAGTTCCAAACTGATAGGTTCACAATCATCTTTTCTTCTTATTTAAGCAATTGAATTCAATTCAGCAATACTCAATAACATAACGAAATGTACATGTAAGGGAAGAGAATGAAAGGCAGAAATACGAAAGAACAAGTGAAAGAAAAAAAAAAAAAGTAAAAGTATTTATAATTTGATCATTCGTATAAAAGTTAGGAATTCATTTTTCTCTAGTACTAGAATTAAGAAAGCATTGTCTATCCCTAGTTAGAAATCGTGTTACAAGGTTTTTGTGCACAAATTGGTTTCAGCTTAGCATATTTTGGACTAAATTTTTTTCCATTTAAAGAATGTAAATTTATAAATGGATTGCATATTATAGATTTACTTTTTTTTAAAAATGAAAAATTTATTTTAGTGGAAAAAGTCATCATTTATTATTTATTATTTGAGGTTCGAAATCATGTGTCCTAGACCTCTCATCTCCATCGCCTCATATGCACAACCCGAGACCATCTCTATTTTATAGAAACTTTTATTTAGAGAGGTATATACACATAAAAATAAAATAATATAGTTATTTTTTTTTAAATAATAGTATTTTATTTCATATAAACATCTTTCATTAAATAAAAACTCCATTAAATAGAGTGGATCTCTATTCCCTTGTAGCCTTGTCCACCTTGTAGATTTCAATCATTGCAATATCATAACACATACACCGAAATCATTGCAACATTTCTACTATGACTACCAAATTGCCCTAAAATCAGCTCAGACACTAGTTAAAAATGACCAAAGCAAACGCTTACGAGTTTAATAGTAAGCAAGTCAAAATAATACTTATGATCAAATTTATTCACACATCTGAGAGATTTCAATTGCAATGCATGTAGAAATTAAATTGATCTATAAAGCTTGAATGATAAAAGGATTTAACTCGTGTTTCAATTTAATTTCTTTTACTTTCGTATCAAATCACATTTCACCATATAAATATTTATAGAGATAATTAAATATACATAGAAAAATTACATCATGATATTATTTGATTGGATACATATGAAAAAAAAAAATTAAATCATCAATAATACAATTTACTCTTATAAAACGTGAGTTTAAAAGTTTGAGATTATAATATAATTTGTTTGAAAAATTAAATTCTTACATCCAAATCAATAATTTAATTTATTTTATATTATATTAGTAATATTATGTTAAAAAAAATGTTATAGATTATTATTTTAGTATTCATTTAATTATTAGAAAAAATATAAAATATTTGAAAAAATATTTTTAATTGAATTTCTTAATTTAAAAAAATTATAATTATAAAAGTATAACAATAATACGACTAAATTAAATTATACTCACTTATTTTTGACTATTTCACTTAGATTCGAACCTTCTAAAAAGATACAACTAAATCATCAATTCGACTCGTTACACTTCTAATACGTATCATTCAAACCAAAATTTATAGATCATGGTTAAAATTTAACCCTAGTTAAGTTCACTGGGTCCCAGTCCATTATAAAAAGGTATGTTTGGGTTAAGAGAAAAAAAAATAGGGAAGAAAAAAAAAAAAAGAAAAACCATTAACCAGCAGAGCAAGTAAATTGGGGCAAAATAGTTTTAAAGGGCTTTGACAGATGGGTCACTGTACATGGTGACGGACGGTAATCTCAGATTCAAAATTCTTCAACTTCTTTTCTCCAATCAGGTAATTCGGTTTCTACTGCACGCAAATATCTCTTATATCATGTATTTGCTGTGTTAAACTTTTTGTTTGATTCGAAACGCGCGCAGGTTCTAGGGTTTCGATTTTCGAGATTTAGGAGCTGAATTGCACTGAATTTTTGAATTTCAACTGTTTTCGGATTGCTCAGCTTCTGTAGATCCGTGGCGGGATTTTGCTCACTTCGAAATTCTGCGACTCAAAAAAATAAAATTGAGAGAATCCATTTCCAAACTTTGAGGTTGATTTCCCAACATTTTGCACTCTGTTAACTTTTCTTTATGTTCTTTATCCCTTTTTTCACAGTAAGTTGCAAGAGTTTCGAATTTTTTGAGTTGCGTGAACTTCACATATCATCCATTGGATTGTTTGGGGATTTGGGGTTTGTTTAGTCATTTCAATTATTTATTTATTTGCTGTTGTTGTTATTAATTCTGATGTTTCAAATTTGGTGCTTTAGATTTGTGATGAGTTCATGCGAGCTACTGTGATCATGGAATATGTTCTTTTTTACTGTACTGTGTAAGTGTATATTATACTGGGTGGAGTTTGCAAATGAATAGTTGATCACTAAATGACATTTGTTTACCCTGTTCTAGTTGCATCTTGCTCGGGTAAACATCTTATAACTACATGATTTGCGGCTGTTTGCAGTTCATTTTTATGTCGATCTGTCCTCCATTTCCTCTTTGTTAATGAAAAAATATAATGCGGATGGGTTCTGTTAATTCTGTATGAGTAAGATATTCCTGTGTATGTGGATTGTCTTATTGCTATAGCTTAAAACAATTAGATATATTGGAGAACTACGTGCTGCTCTGAAGGGGAGCTTATGCAAGAACAGCATACCATGAACAGTAACTCTTGTTTACCTTTTCCTGCTCTTGTAAAAGCATACCTGATTATTTGATCGGGCTTTGTGACCATTTAAGTCAGTGCTACATCAGTTCTATGCATTGATAGGCTGGCTTAATTGCAAAGTCTCGCTCTACATTAGTTCCACCTGAACTAACTAAGGATCCAGGATTTCCTGTTAGGAAACAAGTGCTGACATTGGCAATGGTATTCCTGCATATCTTGTTTCCATGAAATCACATTGTAATCTGGCCTGGCTAGAGATCATGTCCATATCTGTAAACAGTAGGATTTAAGGCTACATGTGAGGAACGGTGTCTTGTCATTTCTCCTCAGTTTTTTTCATTTGCATTTAAGATGACTTTCTATGATCTTGTAATTTGAGGACAATGACACCGGTAAGTCGTAATTAAGTTGTTTCATACAGGTGACCATAGAGATTTTCTATGACACTCGATGCAAGAGATCCCAAGTTTAATGTTTAAGAACTGAATACTATTAGGAGTTGCTCACATAATTTAAGAAATCATAGCCTTTTGCTGTAATATAATAACTTTGAATATTGATATGCGATGCATACTTTGAAAAGCTTGTTTGCTTATAATTGTTGCTCAACACATTTAAATTTCAAGAATTTTAGTGGTACATCTCAGCTTGTTTCTTCGTTGGTTTAGGTACAAGGGGTTTCCTGAAGCAAAGGTGGCTTACTACAGAATCCAGTCATTGTGGTTAAATCATTTGTCTTTTAGCTAAGTGTGGAGGCAAACTTATCAAGAGTTGGAAATGATGGAGTGCAACAAAGATGAGGCAGTTAGGGCCAAAGAAATAGCAGAGAGGAAATTTTCTGAAAGAGAATATATTGGTGCAAAGAAATTTGCTCTCAAGGCTCAAAATTTGTATCCTGATTTGGAGGATATTTCCCAGTTTTTGACTACTATTGATATTTATATCTCTGCTGAGAACAAAGTAAGTGGAGAAATGGATTGGTATGGTATACTTGGAGTGAGCCCCTTTGCTGACGAAGAGATTGTTAGAAGGCAGTACAGGAAGCTGGCTCTCACCCTTCACCCTGACAAAAACAAGGCTTTAGGTGCAGAGGGTGCATTTAAGCTGGTTTCAGAGGCATGGAGTTTGTTATCAGATAAGACCAAGAGACTAGAATATAACCAGAAGAGGAGTGTGAAAGGCTTCCAACATAATACTCCCAACCGTGCTGGGCCTCCATCTGGTGCACCAAGTTCAAATGGTTATTATCATTATAAAAAGAATGCAACTTCAAATGCGAGGACTGGAAATAATAATGCCCGGGCACCTGCAACTTCGGTCCCTCCACAGAAAAAGGCTGAAACCTTTTGGACTATCTGTAATCGGTGCAGAACACATTATGAATATCTCAGGGTTTATTTGAATCACACCCTTCTATGTCCAAACTGTAATGAAGCTTTTGTGGCTGTAGAGAGAGGTCCTCCTCCCAATGTTTTCAAGCCATCAAGTTTGTCCTCCCATCAACAGCATCAGAGTTCTCGACGTCAAGCTGGAAGTAATAATACAAACCTTCAGTGGGGTTCTCATTCCAGAATGGCTGGTTTTGGTAGCACTGATGGATCGTCATCTGTTGCTGCTCAAGCTGCGAGTGTTGTGCAGAAGGCAAGTGAGAAAGTGAAGAGAGAGGGAGCACCATCAATTGCTGAATGGGAGAGGATTCAAATGTCTAAGAGGGCTGATGGCTCTTTTCATAAAGTTGAAAAACCTACGAAGAAAATGAGGACAGATGATATTCGTATTAATGGTTATGCAGGATATATGGCAAGTCATATGGCTACGGGACATGGAGCAGCAGGTTTGGGCAGTTCCTCTGAATCAGGAAAGGCCAACATCGAAACAGAAAGGATTTATGGGTTTTCAGGTCTTGCTGGAAAGCATTACAGCATGAGAGAGTTGCCATTGTTTGACTTACGAAACATGTTGATCAATAAGGCACAAAAAGAAATTCGTAAGAAACTTGAAGAATGGAGGTTAACGGCTGAAGCTAAAGTTATCAACAAGGACAAAGAGAATAAGAGGCACAAAAATACATTGAACGACAAAACAACTGTTTCAGAGAAGTATCAACAGTCCAATGTTAATGGTAATAAGCATTTTGATATTGATTCTTTACCTGTCACATCTGATGATACAGTTAAGAAAAGCCAAGCCTATGTTACAATCAATGTTCCGGATCCTGATTTTCACAATTTCGACTTGGATAGAGCTGAAAGTTCCTTTGCAGAGGACCAGGTCTGGGCTGCTTATGACGACGATGATGGAATGCCTAGATATTATGCTAGAATTCACAAGGTGATCTCAATAGAGCCATTTAGAATGCGGATTAGTTGGCTTAACTCTCGAAACAACAGTGAATTGGGCCCTATAGATTGGGTAGGTTCTGGTTTTTATAAAACTTGTGGGGATTTCAGGACCGGCAAGCATGAAGTAACTGAGTCATTAAATTCATTTTCACACAAGGTTAGGTGGACTAAAGGCACCAGAGGAGTTGTCCGCATCTTTCCGGGAAAGGGGGAGGTCTGGGCTCTCTATAGAAACTGGTCTCCTGATTGGAATGAACATACTCCAGATGAAGTGATACACAAGTATGACATGGTGGAGGTACTTGACGATTTCAGTGAAGAGCAAGGTATATCAGTTACTCCCCTTGTTAAGGTTTCTGGCTTTAGGACAGTATTTCAAAGGCATAAGGACCATAATGAGGTTAAGAGCATTCCTAAAGAGGAGATGTTTCGATTCTCTCATCAGGTTCCTAATCACTTGCTCACCGGCAAAGAAGCTCAGAATGCTCCAATGGGTTGTCGAGAGTTGGATCCAGCAGCTACTCCCTTAGACCTCCTTCAGATAGAAACAGAAGCTAATGAGTCAACAGGTAATAATGTTTAGAAAGCCTGAGGAAGACACATAGCCCATTGTTCAGTTCACCTGAAGAACATGCATTTGGAATTAGAGAGAGAACGCGTCAAAACCTTGTAGAGCAGAAATGTTAAAACGAGGATGGTAAACATAAATGGAATGGTAGATGACAATGCACAACTTGGGTGTAACTGTTGAATCAACAGGCTTGGGAAATTAAAATGCAAAATTGATGAAAATACACCCTCTTACTCGACTCACTTGATTTTGTAAGCCTGGCCCAGATAGTTAATCAAAGGGATCCACAGCTTTTCGGTTTTTATTGTATAATTTTTCATACATATTATTCCTAGACTTTATATGGATGTCCATACTCATGGTGAACCCAGTTAACATTCATCAATCTGCAAGCAAGATGGTTAGACTGTTCTGGGATTTCATGCCTTCTGTGTCTGGGGACAGGCCTATTCTATTTATGAGTTTTTCTTACATATGATTCATTTGCTAATTGCAGTTTTATACGTGATGCTGATGCAAATTAGTATGCAATAATGCCATTACTTGTTTAAAGCTGCACTTAATTTTTTTGTTACGACTTTCCGTTTACAATAAAAAAACGCACATGTTCCTTGTGATCCATGGGGAGTTGTGTTTTGTGGATATTTTTTTTCTTTTGAATCTATATACAGGTTTGTTTGAAGATCGAAACAATATGGAATTTTTTAACAGTTGTATTCGAAATTGATTTTGTGATGAGGCCTTTGCTTTAACATCACAAAGAGTTCGGATGACCAAGCAGGAGGGAGCTGTCGAGGAAGGAGGACAAAGAAAGAAGGTACAGGAATTATCCAATGAGGGAGAGTACATCTACTTCCACGAGAATTTAACAAATCTAGTAGTTTTTTGAGATTGTCCTCCATCTCTAATGATAGAAGGTAGTTGCGGAAGCAGCCTAAAAAACACGGGGAATTACCGGAAAAGTGGTCCCGGCAGTGAAAAATGCACTCTAAATGTTTTGTATGGTAGTTTGTTTTTCATATTGTGAACAAACATGAAGTTGGATGAACAATCACTGACGACTAGAATTTTATACCATGCACCTCCCACTTAATGTCATACCTCAATTCATATGAAAATATAATTGTTATTTCATTCATTTATAAAAAATTTAATTTTTTTACCTCTTATTTTTTCACTATCTCTTTCAAACATTTAGAGAAATTCTACAAATTTAATTTTTTTTTTAAACAAATATGTAATACTTGAATATTTTAAATTTTTGAAATATAAATTTTTCAGAATTTCGAAACAGAATTTTTTTAGAATTTTGAAATTTTCGAACAATTTGAAATTTTTTAGAAATTCGAACAATTCGAAAGTTTTGAAATGATAAATTTTCAGAATTTTTGAACAATTATGTTGATATAATAATTGTGTTCATTTTGTAGTGTCTAAAATCATATGTGCGCTTGGGGAAATTATGTGTACTATCGCTTAAGGCGTTGGGGGCGATAGAGGTGGTAGGGGCAATAGAGCCGATATAGTTTCACCTATAGCATCATATAGATGAATGAATGAAGCAAATCGTCCACCTCATTAACATCGTCGTAGACGTGGTTCTAGGTCTCATGACCTTGGCAAGGATGTTCGGGACGATGTTCATAAGCCAAAATTCATAACGTCGAAGAATATGTTCAGGAGGATGTTTTGCCGCCCGAATTTCTCGGATGACCATTGGTTACACTGTGTTGACATAGTATGAACACCGTGTGACTCGTATGATATGGGAAGGAGAAATATATTTTAATTAATTAATTTTTTAATTAAGAATAAGTATATATTATATTTAGTATATTTTTTCAATGAAATTTAGTAAATGATTTTATTGTTATGTTTTTTAATTACTCGTAAGATCGTGACTCATTGAAGGTGATCAATCACATATGGCTTGAAGCTAACAAAGTTTGTTGAAGTACCTGTATCAGATGTTGTACAACGTTGGATGGAAGAATATGGGTTGATACATTTTTCTTCAACTTATTTGATGATGACCGATGCTAGTTTGATATATACATTTGTAGAAATGTGGTATAGAGAGACCATCTTGTTTTATGTTATTTGGAGAGATGACGATCACACTAGACGACATCATGACTCTTCTTCACATTCCACTTCGTGGTAGTTTTTTAGTTGGCAGCATTATTTTCGCCGACAAGATACACACTCATGTGGAGGCAAAATACATTAGTTTGTTCATTGTTTTAGATCGTTGTTGGGATTATGCATTGGGTACTGCTGCATTGGTTGTGTTATATGATAGCCTAAGAGATGAAGTTGTTCACGACACTAGACAATTGCGAGGTTACATGACGCTATTACAAGTATATGATTCACATTAAGTTGTGTTATTTATTTATTATATTGTATTTTTAATTTATTAAATTGTCTTTTATTTTTGGTGCAGTGTTGGATTTATGAGCACTTTCTTAACATCTGTAAGCGTGACGATAAGGGAACATTTTATGCGCACATTCCAAGAGGCCATAGGTGGCCTGCAAAATACGTTGTTGAAGGTGGACTGATAACATATCGGTGAAGATTTGATGCTATGTTGCTTGAGGATATACTGTTTACACCATACGATGATGATCGAACTAATTATCATTTTGAAGCAACTTCGATGTTCTCCAGCTACCTTCGTTGGGGTGGAGTTTTAGGCTCGTATCTACCAGAGCAATATCTTCGACAATTTAGTCGTATACAGTGCATTCCACGTGACGTTCCTCAAGTGTCAGATAGTATAGATTGAGAGTGGCAGAATACTATGAGAGCATGCATAAAGACCTTTCGAAGACTATATCCTCTAGCAACATTTTCTGGAGAGGTCACTCGGATTATTTGGGATGGTATGTAAATGTTTCACATCATTTGATCCTCCCTGATGCTCCACTTGTCAGTCAACCTAACATGTTGATTCACATGTTCCATAAGCTTCTACACAAGTTGGTCCATCTTCGACAAGAGACCGTATATCATCTGAGCTTTTACGTAAGGTCATACATATGGTTAATCCAGACGGTGATGCTCATAAAATATTAAGTGGGTTACTCAACATGTTCCTGAGAGACGATTAGTAGATTGTATTATTTGAGCTTTTGTAATATGAATATTTGGTCTAATAAATTTCTATTCTAATATCAATATTTTGTGTTATCTATGCTATAAGTAAATGATTAAAAGATCAACTTTAACTAGATATCAAAAAAGAAATACAATTATTTGAAAACTTCACACATATATATTAATCTTCATTTAATAAAATACAAGATGATTTCATAAATGATGGATCTATGTTTTCTCAATACTTAAGACGTCATACATAAGTTATTTCTCATGTATTCACACAATCACTACAAAAGTCTCTCCATTTATGTGAGGTAGGTGGCAAAGGACAATCATACTTCAATTTTATCTGAACAAGAAAATATTAAATATTAATTTATTTGAACAAGATAATATTAACCATTAATTTAATATTAAAGAGTAATAATCATAAATTTTACTTGTATGCATTGACAAATCCAATTGCTATTAAAGAATTACGAGAAGAATCATTTGATGATGATTTATTCAGTGGAAATAATGTCACATTCAAATTACAAGACAATGACACCAATACGATATTATATCTTGTGGCTGTCATGTAATCTAATTCTGATATAGTCATTCATTTATCTTTTTCTTGAGTACCCAAACTAGAAATATTCAATGAATTTCGCATCATTTCAATGTTGTCATTGAAAACATTGTAATAAAGATTTTGATATAGATTGATCTCTTTATCCAATTGTGTTTAAACTAAAGACCACAATTTTTCGGTCCAACTTAATAATGTTGCAACTGCGTGATAACCACAATTTCCATCAGGCGTAACATTTATTATATCTTTGATATATTGATGAATAAAAGCCGGAAAATGTATCTTATATGGTTGTTTTGCATATTCTTGAGATAATTGCTTTGCAGAACATTGTGATGATTGACTTGCAGAATTTTGAGATGGTTGCTTTGCAGATCCATGAGAGGCGACATACTCCCAATATGAAGGACACCAGGAGCATCAATTTTTTTTATTTATTTTTTTTATCTTTTTAGTAGCTCCATTTGTTTTCATTTTATCAGGTGGTGAACACATTTTTTTTTCATGTGAAAATATAAGTTCACATAATTTTGCCCTGAATATCCTTTGAACAACATTATCTTGTGTCTTCATGTATGTTTTTATTGTCTCGCACTCTTTTAAAAATTCATATTCTGATAAATATTTCATTCTCCAATTCATATTGCATGCTTAATTTTCTCCAAAAAAAACATGAATGCTATCTAAAGGGATAACATTACCAAATATCTGTAAATTTTCCAATTCACAAGCACATGGGTAATCCATGAATTATTCTAATAGAACAACCACATTTTTTTGTCAGTACCTACAATATTTACCTTCTTTAATTGTTTATCAATTTTTTTAAAATATTTCCTTGATACACAGTGATGTAATCTTTGATAAAGTTATGAATTATATGTATGCTCAACATTGATAATAGTTTTTTGAAAAGACGATTTGATGTTATACACTTGGCTCTTCGACATGATATTCACATCATCCCAACTTTTACACAAGTCTTCATTACTAGTTTGCAACGTATTTTGCAATCTCCAATGAGCAGACTCAACTTTACAAATAAATTAAATAACACAAATTAAAATAAATCACATAAATTACTAAATCATATTTTTAAAACAAAGCAAATCATAATTTAAAAGTACATGTTGGACGTTGTGTTCCCTAAATACATCACTCAATTGGTATAAGTCATGAAAAATCTTTCTTTGTAAGGTGTGAACCATTAATCTTTAACATAATATCAACACACACAAGCTCTAAGTGTTGCAAGTGATGATCATACTTCTCCACACTAGTCGAAAATACAATTTTTTTTCTATAAATCCATTACGTGATCTTATATATCCTTTTTCACATATGTTTGCATTTTGTCCAAACATTTTTTTCAATAGGAAAACGACATAACAAATTAATTGAAGTAGAAAATACAACACCAATAGCATTTATCATGGCAAGATCTTTATGAGTCACATTAACTTTATAAATTAAATTCTCATATACAAACAACTTTCTTACCTTTTCAAATGCTCAAATGAAGTTTTTTTGTTGCTCTTGTTCCAAGTAAACAAATGCAACATAAAATGTCAAATCAATAGATGTTATCATATATCAAAACAAAATGAAACATGTTCAACAACTTTATACAATTAGGATGCGTCCAAAATATGTCTCCCAAACCATCTGAATTATCTCGTCTTCTTGTCCAATGCACATAATTTTCATTTTGTATTAACTTCAAGAGATGTTGCACTTATGTGTACGAATCTCTTAAAGATGATCGATAATTACTCCTTGCTCTATATATTTGAGTGGAAATTATAAGATTGTCTTTATTTCTCTTTTTCAAAGCTTTCAAAATGAATTTTATTGCAAGCTTATACTTTGTCATGTCATTAACAAATTTTATCTCCTCTTCATTTAAACGCGCCATATATGAATGGTTGCCTAAAGTATTCGCTAAATCGTGATTGTGTGTTTCCCAATGCACACTAAATTTTCATCCTTCACCGATACTCAACGATATACATCTAAGTTTGAATGGACAATTTTCCTTGTAAGAACAAGTTATTGTTGAATTTAATTTTGATTTATATCTTCCACCTCTTTTGCATCTCAAAATTAACTTGTCTTTTCTTCTTCTTTTTCTGATAGATGTATCAAATTGAATGGTAACAATTATTATTTCACTGTACCTTCCAATAGTTTTTGCACATTCGAATACAACTTATCCAGACGAAAATATCTACAAAATATATTTCAAATAAACCATCAATATATATCTATACATTCAAAACCAAAAATTGTAAAATTAATTATCATTAAGACTACCTGTCGACAATTCATCTGTAGAATCTATAGTTGGTATTGTAGGAGGAACTTCACCCTCAACTCTACTCATACCTGATTTAAAATAATATACTAAATTTAATTAATACTTATATTATAAATACAATATTTAGAATAAATTTTTTAACTATTTTAAAATATATATATATATATATATATACATATATATTAAATTTCAAAACTTTCAGCAAAACTGAAAATTTTTCATTTCGAAATTCTAAAAAAAAATTATTTTCAAAGTTTGGAATATTCAAGTATCACTTATTTTTTGGTTTCATTTCGAAATTCTAAAAAAAATTTATTTCCAAAGTTTGGAATATTCAAGTATCACTTATTTTTTGGTTTTAAAGATTTGAAAAGATTCGAAAATTAAGGTGATTTCTTTAAATGTTCAAAAGAGGAGGTGAAAAAATAAAAGGTAAAAAAAATTAAAGTTTTTATAGATAGTTATAAAGGCAAAATTGTATTTTCATATGGGTTGGGGGTGACAGGTTTAGGTGGGGTGCGTGGTAGAAAAACCATGATTAAATAGTCAGTGGGCTTTAGTGTTTATTTGGACCCAACTTTTTTCAACCACAATGTAATTAGTTGCAACTTATGTTAAGCAAGTGGTCCATATTGCATTATAATTTTTGGTGGTTTCTTCTTCCACTTTTCAATGTTTTCAAAAGCTTCTAAAAATATGTTTGGATTGGCTAATTCATATGTGTATTTTACACATATGAACAAAATTTATGAGTTGTTGAGAACATTAGAAGTGAGAAAAACCACCTATTTGTTATTTGGTATGTTTATGTTAATTATGTTATATATTATTGGTCTCAAGCCCACATACAAGGAGATGGTCATGTTAGATAGTTGACAACCAACATAAAATTGAGTCAAATCTCTACCATATAGATCAAACACACAATAATGTTAATGTTATAACTTAATTGCTAAGAAGCAGCATGTTGCATACTTCAAGTACAATGTTAAATGAGCAAGGGCAACTACATCGCCACCTGGATGTAATTTTAAATAAATACGAGTTTTCATAATTTTATGAATGAGTGTGGAGAAATAAGTCAGTACGTGAGAATATGATTTATCTTACAACATGGAATATAAACATATGTACAAGAAAGTTTATAAAAATATTGACCTATGGTTAGGAGAATCAGTTTTCATGTACCTACAAGAAATGAAGTGGTCGGGAAATAGATAACAGCTCAAGTTTTGAGTTTGTAACACTAGTAAAGTAAGATCGAGAAATGTAGTAAACATTATTAATAGAGATTGGAAGAAGATTATTGTGGAAGTAAAAAGGATATGAGATCTAATCATAACTCTAAAAGTTATTGTGGAACCACATATCTTTTAATGTGTTTAATGTTTATGCACTTCATGTAGAAAATTTAGTAGGCTTATTTCAATAAATACCACTATGAGAAAATATTTTTCAAGACGGGATCTAAATGGGCATGAAAGGAGTGCATTGAGAGGTTATGAAGACTTGCATGTGAATATGGCCTCCAAAAAAAGAATGTTAAGGGTAATGTGTGCTTTGGAAAAAGATAATAGTTCAAATGGTGAGTTAAGGGCCACATAATGAGTTTTGTCTTGTAAGTATAAAGTCCAAAGTTGAACTATAAAAATTAACATAATCACTAACTTATCATTTGTGTGTCTAAAAAAAGTTAAATAAACTAGCTATAGTTTTTTCAATTAAGTGTTTGATTAACATTTATAACATTATCATGAATTAAATGGTCTAACATGACATATAAAGCATAATCAAGCAATGAAAGAAAATGATGCTCTAAATAACTTGATAGTCACTTTATTTTAAGCAAATACAACTCATGAAGAATTGAAGTCCAATCTAGTCAATTGTTTAATCCAAATTGAAATAGTTAAGGAATAAAGGTTGCATCTATGTGTTATCAAATGTTAATATTAGTCTTAATTAAAATAGTAGACTGAATTAGTTAAAAATTTGGATCTAATTATAAAAACTTGAGATGAGCCAAATCTAGAGAACTTTTAAGGAGGTGTCACTATAAAAAGCAAACCTTTATTTTATTCAAGTAGATTTTAGGACATATTGTTATTTTGTGAGACTTTGCTCTCTATAGTTTTTGAAAGAATTCACTTTAAATTTATCAAGATCGTTAATTCATGTGGCGTTCTTTTGACTTATCAATCCCTATACTGTGTCACTATTTCAATCTTGGTTCATTTGCTGAATAATAATTTTGAGTTTCCTTTATGTCAAACCATAATACGTACACAAACTCTACCAATTTTCGTGTTCAGTAACATGCGGTCATATCTTGAGTTCTACATACTTGTTTTCGGTGATTCAACAACCTAACTTGCATTTCAGAACGTCATCATTCACCTCGTTTTGGAATCGTTTGATTCTGAGTTTTGTAGCTTTGGTTATTGCGTTCTCTAGCAAAACATGATTTTGACTGCAATCTGTAAGTTTTCAACCTAGAACGATCCTTAAAACGATTCATGATAAACATGACCATATCATGGTTAGTCATAGTTTTTCTTAGAGAAATAAACTTCATATTGTCTCTAAATTTTCGCTTCTTCTTTATTCGTCGAAAATTATGGTTTTAGGTCATTTTTACCCCAAAATCACCATGTGTTTTATCCCCTTGTTTTAACTTAAATAAATGATTTTCGCCCAAATTAGATTTTCTTTCGTGTTTTTTTTCTTCTTCATGATTTCGTCATCTCAGATCAATGCTATTTGATTTCTCATCTTTGTACAGCATTCGTTTGATTTTATGTTTTGTTGTGGTAGTTGTTTGATTCAAATTGATAGATCAACTTCGATCAATTATTGATCCAACCAATAATTATGCCGTCAACGTTGCAAATTCGAAGACATGAGTATTTTATCACATTATTTGTAAGCATTGTATCGTTTTATTATATTAATTTGGATGATGTAAATTTATTAGCAAATTTATTCTTTAACGATGTTGAATTTATGTTTGTATCTAATGTATTATATCAATTTAAATGAATAAATATTATTTTTAAAATAAAAAATAAAAACATTATCATAAATTGTCTAATAACGAGGTATGAAAATAGTTACCTAAATTTAATTTTCGTACACATGACAATATTTTTCCTTATGAAAATAAAAGTATTACTTAAATGTGGAAGTTATTTGTTTTCAAAAAGCATTTCATAGCGTACATTTCGTAATATTGTAGATTACATATTCTGAATGATATATTCCCGAAAATGTACTTAGACACACCTTAAGCTAAGAAACAAATAACGTTGGCATTTTAGTCAAGAAGACTATTCGATTGAAATAAATATTTTACGCGTTGTCTCTTCTTCAAAGACATTTTTGCAGAAGCCATCTGCACAAGACAGAGAATCCCGCGGGCAGATGAGTTTTGATTTATATTACTATATCATATGATATGAAAATAATAGTTAGTATTATGAAGCCATTGACTATGTATCCTAGTAATTAATAAAAATGGTCGAGGAAGGTTCATAGAAAATTCCCCATGGGTCAAATTCAAAGTAAGAGTACTAAATTACTCTCATTATTTTACAAAATTTATGCTTCCATAAAGTGTGACCTAGTTCGGTAGGGGTGTTTGGGTCAATGTCTATTTAAATTAAAAGAAGACTTGACTCAATTCACCGACTCTCTATTCTGCATCTCATTCCATTTTCTATGTTAAATCATAGTTTATATTATGAGCGTTATACTAATTATTTTGATCGCATATGTAAATTGAGGAACATTTACTGTAAAAAATAATAATGAGGAACTGCTATAAATAAATAAAAGCCAACGCTATTCACATGTAACTGTAAATGATATATGTTACTGTAAATGGTCTAATTTCTTTTTCCTAAAACAAATAAGTCTGCAGCAAAATATCCGGAACTTAATAAATTCTTAAACTTTAGTGGAATTTGAAAGAAGGCCAACATCAATAATAATTACAATAAATGTTTAAATATATATAAACATAACACTCTAATTATTAACGTGGAAAACTCTTCTTAATATAAAAGAATAAACTCACAGATTCTAATCAATATAGTAATCTCATTATAAAGTTTTTTTAATAGCACTAACAAACACCAAAACATTAAACAACCATCGTTGAATGGCA
>JBBPBR010000004.1:66336983-66350851 GCA_037974775.1 Cicer pinnatifidum | reverse complement strand
TTATTATTGTTGTTGTTGTTGTTGTGCACTAAAAGCACAAAATTGCATTATATATGTACTTGCAATTAATTTGGGACTATTAAGCTAGAAAGATACTCTTTTAAATGCATATGATATGATATTGTAAGTTATTTTCCCATAGCTCACCTGAAGCCAAAGGAATAATCATATACTAGTATTATTGCCACTATACTAATCTTGTCATGAAATCCACTAGCAATAGATAGCGTACCAAATAAATTAAAGTTTAACTTATGTGTTGAAGAGAATAATACTTAAACTTATTTGTCATAAGGTTGATTGAATTAGTCAAGGAAAGGGGAAAAAAACTGAATCAGTTAGAATGTGGTGTTGAGAGGTAGTTGAGTGGACCCAAATTAAAAGCTAACCAACATATATTGAGTAGTTATACCCCGTTATATTGATTGATTCATTCAAGGAATAAAAGATTAATGTCTCACTTTTCATTGGGATGTGAGAAGATAGAAAGAAAATAAAAAATGAAAAGGAAAGAAAACGATGTGATGAGTGTTGTGATAGAAAAATAAATTAAATTGAAAAAAGTATAAATAATTGTTGATGTAGACTTAAACTCATAACTTTACTAATATTTTCAGCTTATTTCACTCTCATCTGAGTCAGAATCGACTAATATCCTACCCAACTTTACGACGAAAGTCAATTTCAAACTTTTCCTTTTGTATGTGGACAAGTTCTCAAATCTCTCTAAAATTCTTTAATAGTTGTAATACATAGTCCTTTTGTTTTTTTTCGGTATTGTTTCTTTCTATACTAATCTATTTAAACGAAACAAAAGAAAAAGAATTTCAATTTGGAAAATGACCTTCATGTTATTTAACTACATTATTCCTTAATTATTGGCCCACTGAAAACATTTGTTAGCTTCTGGTTTCTCGGTATTGATTGAGAGTGGCTAGACAACATTTTTGCATATTAAATATGTTCTTGAATTTGATGGGTGAAAATGACTTCCAAGACAAAAATAAAACTATTTGAAGCACTTCTAAGGTAGTCTTGGTGAATTAATTATAAGTACATGATTATGATTTTGATTGATTCTCTCCCTCTCTTTTTTACTTAGATTGTGTCAATATTTTAGTTTCAGATTTTCATTCGATGGAAATACCTACAAAAACAGTTCTTCATCTTATGCACTAATGTAATTATCCACCAAAATCATGACAAATTTGAATCTTGCTCTCTTGAAAAGGCTCCATTAAATATGATCACTTCTTTTATATTGTTTGCTTCAATTACATATCATTGAAAATTGGTTCAACTTGGGGTTTGACAATGACATATTGTCATATATGAATGCAAACCAACGGCTCCCAAAAACCACAACATATTAACATATTGCGCTTTTATGATTTCACATGTTAGAAAAAATTAGTAAAAAATAAAATATTAAAGAGATTAAGAACAATACTAAAAGATGATAATCTCAATATGGACCAAGTCTAACAATAGACTTTTATAAATGATCTGTTACAATAAATTATATCATATCTTCTACCTAAAAATTATAGTAATATATTTAGTTTGTCTAAGAAATTCATTATATATTTGACTTACTATACATATATTATAGTATCTCTTCATCCACCTTTGACGATTTATAACAAGTCTATATTAGAAGATCCTTCAAAAAATGCTAGGATATAGGTGTAGAATATTTGTTTTGGTGCAATCAACTTTTACTTTCTATGTGGGGCCCACATCGGGTTCTTCGGGGCAAAGAAACACCCGTTGACTAATTTTACAATTTGCTATTAGTAGTCACGGACTCACGGCCCACAGCAATTTGCGGTCCCATATTTTCCTTACTGGGCTTTTTAATTTTTTTTTATGTTTTGTTATTTAAGCCCACGACCTATGAGTATTTTGCCGTTTATAATTTTTTTGGGTAAATTTTTGCCGTTTATCATTGTAATTTTATATCAATAGAATCAATCAATTAATTAATAATGAAAGGTTTACAAATTAGATAATGGAGTTTTATTATGTTAATTGAATATTTTTTTATGATATATATATTTCTTCCATTTGATTAATAGTTGATCAAATTTCTGTAATTAGTTATGTTGATCTAGACCCTTTTGACTAATTTGTTTTTAGGAAATTGTTGCATGAAGGTGACAGGAATCAGTACCACCGGATATTCCACTTAAACATGAAGCATATGATTTTTCTACTTGTCACTTTCAAGGTAAATAAGGAAGTGCATGTATTTCATATCTTTTTCTAATTTTTATTTTTATGATAATTTTGTTTTGAATATTGACTGAAACAATTTTTAATTAAATTTACTTAATTACATTTTGGTCGAATTCTAAATTACGGGTGTTTTATTCTGTTAGGAATTGAAGTGTTAAAAGAAAAAGAAAATAAAAATAAATTGCATTTGTTTTCATGTGATAATTTATTTTCTTTGTGGTAAGGTACTCAAGAAGAAATGTAATCTAATTTTGAGAATATATTATAGATAATAAAGAAGAAGCTAACGAAGCTACGAGAGAGTATGGGGTTTCAAACAACACATAACAGTAAGCGGATTTCACAACCTATTTTGAAGGCAAAGGAAGAATCGAGCGATGGTCATGAACAGTCTTTAATTCCAAGGGGACTCAATTTGACTCACCATACTCCAACCAATACCAATTTCATTCCCTATGATTCATGGCTGGTAAGCATGCACCAACCAACTAAACCACAATACTTTCGATAACACATGTTTAATTTTCTATACGGATACTTTCGACTAAACTAACTACTCTTAATTAAGTAACAAAATGTGTCATCCCGTAAAAAATATAAAATAAATATATAGAAGTCCTATGGCTATATATATATATATATGTATATATATTTTTATTTTAAAATACAATTTTGCCCCCTTTTTAAACCATCATTGTTACCCCACCCCCAACAAAAAAAAATAATATGTTATGCCTAAATTATATATAAATAAATGTACATATATACTTATTAATTACTTATACCTACTACTACTACAACAATAAAATTAATCGTTAGAAGTTGATGGTGACGTGGGTGCCATGATTTAATCATTAATTAATCAATATGGTATTTGCATGAATAGGTAAGGCACCCTTCTGCATTGAGCTCGTTTGATAGATTGATGAAAGCTGCCACTGGGAAGAGGATAGTCGTATTTTTAGATTACGATGGTACCTTATCGCCCATTGTAAATGACCCTGATCGCGCTTTCATGTCTGATGAGGTAATTAAGTAAAATACATTTATTTACCGTGTTAAGAAATTAAAAATACAAACTTTATATTGAATTTGCATTGAAAGTTACATACATATATAATAATGTCTGCAATTTAACTTTTAATTCAGTGCAAGTGGTGTTTAATTTAATATTGATATAAATATGGCAGATGCGTACAGCAGTACGTGAAGTTGCTACTTATTTTCCAACAGCAATTATTAGTGGAAGAAGCAGAGAAAAGGTGAGTAAGAACAAAGTTTCCTTTATTTTTTATTTGTTCCTTTTTTATTATATATAAACAAAATTATCATGATTACTTTTTGGCTTAGGTAAAAGATTTCGTGAAATTAAATAATTTGTATTATGCTGGGAGTCATGGTATGGACATAATGGCACCATCAGTGCCAATTAGATCTTCTGATGGCAAGCAAAGCGACATTAATCTTGACACAAATGTGAGTAACTCCATCGTTGCCGGTACAATTAAATCCTTTTTAATTATTATATTTTTTTTAGTACAAAATTACTATTTTTAATATATGTGCAATATGTAAAATTTAATTAAATTGACAATATCAACATTATTAGGTTGAATATTTTTTGTGATAATTTAGATTCCAATCTAAGATCCCTATTTTACATGTATGAGTTTATTAATGGTGTTTATTACTTTGTATCTAGACAAAAAATGTATTATATATACGCAATAAAAACTTAAATTATATGTATATCTTACATAAAATTTATGTAGGTTGTTATTTTTTTTAGTTAACTTACCATAAATGTTTACTCTCACCTGAATCACTAATAATATATATGATAGGGCAATGAAGTTCCCTTTCAACCTGCCAAGAAGTTTTTGCCTGCAATTCAAGAGGTCAGCAAGTTACATGGGACCATCTTCTGGTGTCGCATTTTTATCTTATGTTTCTCATTTCTTGAACTAAAGTTGAAAGATGTAATAAAATCATATACCTTGATCTAATCGGTGCTGTTTTGGGGTGAGTTGATGAATGTAACAGTCACAGGATTCAAAATTCAATCCTTACTGCTCATATGTTTTTAGAATTTTTATATTATTTTAAGGACACTAATTAAGAAATTGTAAATATTTATTAAAAATATTAAAATATTAGTAATGTTAAAATTTATTTCAACAAAATAAAAATAAAAAATCCACTTTTGATTTCTTAACTAGTACTTACAAAACTCAAATTCTTCCCTTTGTTCTTAAGCACACTCTTTCCAGCATACAATAAATTAACTGAACAGATTATTGTAAGAAAAAATCATTTAAATTAGCATAAATAATCTTCAATGTAATATTACCAAAGTAAATGTTATGCATACTATGGTGTTCAATATTACACTTTAATATCTTCACCAACAAAAAAAATTACACTTCAATGTATGTTAGATCGAAAACTGAGTGGTTAACTGTTTGTGCAATCAGATATTAAGAAGATTAGAGAATGTAATAAAGGACATAGAAGGTGCAAAAATAGAAGACAATGGATTCTGCATCTCTGTACATTTCCGCCAGGTTCATGAAAAGGTAATATTTTTATTTCTAATATTTTTTTCTTATCATTATTACTTAACACGTCTTTGAGTAAGCAATGTTTGTTCTCCTATCATTTATTATTTTTTTATATAGTTCTACAGCTAACGTTAATGATGTTTGAATCCAGGATTATAACGTTTTGGAAGAGAAAGTGAAGTCTGTACTTGGAAAAAATCCACTTTTTTGCGTGACTGAGGGTAAAAAGGTATCCTAGATCATATGCATTAATGTTTAACTCCACCTGTTTATGAAATTAATAATCAATCCTATCTGATTCCTCTTTTTCATATTGATTTTTTTTATTTGTATAGGTTATGGAAATTAGGCCATCAATTGAATGGAACAAAGGAAATGCTGTAGAATATTTTCTAGACACATTAGGATTAAGCAGTTCCAACAATATCCTTCCTGTGTATATTGGTGATGATAAAACTGATGAAGATGCTTTTAAGGTATACAGACTTACTTTAGTTATCTCCTTTTCCTGCACCATGCATGTTACCATCACGTAATTTACACTGAAGGATATATATAACATAAGCATATGTATACCGAGTTGATAGTTAATCATGGCTTTCCTAAAATTTCGGCAGGTTATACAAAGAAGAGGGCAAGGTTATCCAATTATAGTGTCTACAATTCCAAGAGAAACAAGTGCTTTGTACTCTTTGTGTGACCCATCAGAAGTATTAATCTTCTTGTCAAGGCTAGCAAAATGGAAGAAGACATCTTGCTCAAGAAGGCCTTTAAAAATTGGTAACTAAAGTATAGATCATCAAAGTGAGAGTTTTGTAGTACTCATATAGTTACTTCCCACAATGGTTTTGGAGAAGTGGGAGGGATGCTTGTTATTTTCCTTGAAGTAGTAGTTGGTTTGTAAAATAGCCTTGTATATATACATTTCAATCTTGTAAAAAGGTTTCAAGTTAGAATAACTTTTCATATAGAGTAAGAGTTGTATCTTGATATCACTAATGTAAAATTTTAAGATGGTCCAAGCAGAAGCTTTACATGATGACATTTGCAACTGATATACAACAGAAATCATAAATTAAGAGCATAAAAAGGTAAGGCTCTAGAAATTCTTGTTGAAAACCACCTAGAGAACCTTGAGGTGGAGAATTGAAGATAAAACATATAAACCCCTCTTCACGCAATGCATAAAATGGATCAATTACCTGCAGAGAGGATATAAGAGTACTCTCAATATTATTATTCTTTTATTGTGTGTGTGTATAAAAAGTTCAATTGTCCAAGTTTGGTAGGGGAAGCACAGACAAATAAGGAGAATATGTCTGGCTAATAATAATAAATCAGTTTCTACATAGATCGACAGGGTGTCAATCTTGCAAAACCCTGTTCAATTCAATGCAACAAACAACATAAATGATTGTCTGTTAAGATGATAATACAGAATATCAATATATTTTAACTCATAATAAATGATAAATCGGTCAAATTCTACACTCTCATGAACCTGACCAATAACTGCTGGAACCTATACACTAACTACACACATGGTAGATTATCTTATTCTTCCTTATAAGTTTGAATTGAGTATCCAACCGTTTTCTATATAGTCTTAGTAAAGAGATTGGTAATTGAATCAAAAGAAAGGAATTCAAATAGAACTAGAATCGGAGATAATCAAAGTTACAAGTGAAACTGTGACCCTAGACTTCTCTCTATCGATCTCCAACTTTACACTTTTATTCATAATTTCTTGTTACTAGTTATTTCATTACCGTAACAACTCAACCATTATTGTCAGTCTAAATAATAAATAATTTAATTAATCCTTGTGGATACGATAATCATTTACTACTTCTGCAATAGACTGCACTTGCTCTAAGTGTCTTTTTAATGCAACAGTATCCAACCGTTTTCTATATAGTACAAATTGTGAAAGGAAACAGCTGACATCAATGAAGTTCGAGAAAATCTAGATTTTTTATGGTTTCTCTCGAAAATTAATTTTATTTTTTCTTCCATTTGTTGAGAGGGGTGTTAAATAAGCACTATAGTGAGGGGAAAAAATAAAGGAAAGAAAATGAATTAAAACAAAGCATTACCCCGATGAAAATGGATTATGATCAGGGATGATGTGGAGAATGATCTTTCAAATCCCTTTCCAAATTTTCCAGCTCATTAACTGCACTACTTGGGCCATCACCTTGATGTAATGCTTCTTTTTTACCTTCTAAGAGAACCAAACACCAGCAAAGTCACTTGTTATAATCATTACATTTTTTATTTTTTTTTATATGATATTACAGAGAAAGAACCATGTATGTACCTGGTTTTTCAATTTTCCTGTAGTGACTCTGTCTGCGGCAGGAAGACCTTTCCCTTGAATTAGAATTCAAATTTTTTGGCTTCTGCGCTTTCCTGTGAGACTGGCCGGATCCAGAAAACCTTCCCCTTGAATTGGAATTTGAGTTCCCTGGCCTCTCAACTTGCATGTAATTCTCAACTTCCCTCTTGTAATTTGCATTCTGATGTTTGATGTACATCTCTCTGTTGTAATATCTCTGCATAAAATTTAAAAATTAAAAACATATTACGGTCTATGAAATATTTTGAAGTACAAAATCTTACTAGTAACATTTTCTCCTCGTAAGACAGCATCAAACCACAAATAGGCATGTGATTAGACCTTCATGTGGCAATGGTACAATGTGTCTTTTGTTGTAACCAAGTGGTTAATGTGTTTCAATTAAAATCAAATCATTCTGATCGTATCCGAGTTCGATTTCTAACTGAAACCATCATGGCCGAACTTCATATTATTTAGGTCTTTTTTCATAAGAACCAGATGGTACAAAAAAAAGCATCTTTTGTTTTAGACTTTTATCATCTATTATATATATGGCTTGACTGTACTAGAAAATATCACAATCAATAGAACATTTGGAGCTGAAAGGGTGAAATAAGTATTAACCTGGTGGTAAACTAGTGGGTTTGGCATGAAAGTTCCAGTTCCGCCACTGAATCTGGGAAGCAAACAAGAAACACGTTGATTTATACCCTCATGTGAACCAGAATCAAGTGAAGTTGGCATTCCAGGAACCAAGGGAGCCATAACATTCTTAGAACTTGAAGGTCTGCTATTCCAATAATATTGTGCTCGGAAATACATTGGCGGTACAAAAGGTGGAGGAAAAAACAAAGGCTCCTCTAATTGTCCATTCTGACAATGCCGTCCGTATTGAAGATTCATCCAATAGCTTTCATAATGACCATTCAAAATATCAGAAGCTTGGTTCAATAAATGTTGTAAAGCTTCAACTTGACTGACACTTTTAACATGGGAAGCAGCATTCATGTAAGTGGTTTCATTCTCAGTAGGAAGATTGTTGTATGTGAATGGAAATTGTGTCATAGAGGAACCAAATGCACATGCTGATAAGCTTTGGTTATCAACAGATATTTGGCTTGAAGGACTACCAACAATAACAGGAGTGTCAGAAACTGGTGAGTTACACATCGACCCTTGCTCAATGTGGGTTATTTGAGGATCCTGAACATGTGTAGCACTTTCATAAATTGGGCTCTCGTGCCTACCAATATCCATGGACGCAGTTGATGTACCATGGATACCATCAGATTTACTAGTCTTCATAGGCGAGGACGAAAGGTTGGTCCCAGAAGTTAAGTCTGAAGCAGTTGTGTCTCCAGAGCTTGCAGCAGGGTTCATCACATTACTACTATCTGTGATTCCTACAGCAGGTGGATAAGTCCTGTCTTTAACAACTGTCCAACTTTTACGTTTACTCGTTGCTGTTGGAAACCGTAGCAATTTAGGAAATTGATCTACTTCTAGAGAAAAAGGCACGTTCTTTGCTGGTGGGGGCGGCAGCGGAGGTGAAGAAGACACAACACTGGGTTTCACACTCAATAATGCTCGCAAATATCCACCAAACTTGGGACTCCTATAAATTTCTGTAGTATTCCCAAAACCAGGCTCTTCCTTTTGCAGCATCGTTGCCTCTTCTACAGAATGGCCAATTTCCTTATTCAATTTCACGTGCATTAGGGGGTCGAGATAATCAATGACCTTCCTACTCCTACTATTTTTTGAAATATCCACACAATCGTGCTCTTCCTTAAGCAGTCCCATATCTGAAGCATTTTTTGATATAACTGCATCTTCATCTTCAGAAGAAATTTTGACATTCTGACTGTCTAAAACTTCAGATCTTGAGTTGGATCCCATGCTATTATCAGTCATTGAAGAAGAAGAATGAATCAGTCCACTTTCTCTTTCTGATACCAAAGCACTGCAATGCTGAGTTGGAGCTTCACTATATATAGGAGCAGGTTCTAGACTAGAGCAATGACAAGCAAAGTGATGCATGGCATGAACTTCACTTGATGAACATTGAGGACTTTTGCCTTTATCAATAAATGCATTTGTCAAGGAATTTGTATGTTTTCTATCAGAGATCAACATCCTACCAGTCCTCAAGCTCCGAGTTTGAGAAACAGCACAGGCATCAGAGGTTCCAACCATTTGTTTTGATTCTTTTAAATGGTTATCAAGCTTTCGGTAAATGCCCTGAGACTCATGAGAAGCTTGAGCCTGTTCAATTTCAGATTCTTGACATGTCGACCTTCCAACTTTTTTATTTCTTACATAAAGATTATAAATGTGTGCATCAATCCAATAACCATTCCCATGTCTATCCCACGTGTTTTTGAAAAAGAAATCAAATTCAGCTATTAAATATTCATTTTTACAATTCAATAATCTTATCATCCGCTTAGCACCAAGAGAGATTGCACTCTTTATCCTATAGAAGCTACCTGTAGAGTAGTAGATTATAACAAGGCTATCAGATAAACTACCTATAGATATTATAACCAGACAATCAGATGTTTAGATAGAAAAAGACACACGAGTAATAGGAAAAATAAGCTATCTTCTTTTTTGAGCAAAGACAAACAATTAAAAAGAGGAAAAAATAAATAAAAGAAGCTGATCGGTACAATAAAACTACTTAGATTATTCTTAAAATCAGATCTAACTACATGTCTAAAAGGGCATCTAAAATTTTCAATAGTTGAGATCAACATAGATACTATTGAGCATAATCTAAAATTATGTGTAGAGATTTTGTTTTTTAAAATTTCATTAATGAGAGATAATACATTTATTAATTTACCAGTCAAAATATCACAGTCAAAAAGTGGGAAAAAATCATGGCTCTTAAGAATATATATTATAGACACACAATGCCATACAGCTTATATATTCAAGGAACAAATAAACATTTAATTTTTTTTCAGCTATTGTAGCAGAAACATCATCTTCAATAAAAAAGAATTGTTTCAGCCAAGGTTTTAATGTGACATACTCTTGTTGATGCTACGACCCAGGTTGTTGATTGCACGCAAAGGATCTATAATGTTGATATGTTTGGGAACAAAATATTTCTCACGACTTTCTTGGCCGCACGGCACATTACCATAACAGGACTTACAGGCACCAAGAAACCATTTCGAGAGCAGTAAGTCTTGGCTTTGGCTATCATTTCTTGGAGACTCAGCTATCACAATTTTGAATTCAGAAATAAACGAGTAAAAGCTATCAGCCATGATGAAAAAAATAACATGTAATTCAAGAGATATGATTCAATACAAGAAACTTTTTTCACATACCTATCATATTAGGAAGTGAGCCTATGGGCACTGGTCCACTCAAGCTAACACAATAGTTTTCCCAGTCAAATTTACTAAAGAACTCCAGGAATCGAAAAAGTACCTAAGATATGCCAACAAAAGGATCAAAATAAGTTACATTTTCTTTTCTTTTTCTTCATAAGCGACATCAATTTAATATATACACCAAAAGAAACAAGTTGGTCACCTCAAGTGGTCCAGCAAATTTATTGTTGTAAAGATTAAATATGTACAAGACTAAAATTTCCAATGCATAGGTTGAAAGGAGTCCACTGCTAGAACCCAGGAGGCGACTCTCATGGAAACACCAAGCTTTTATCAATATAATACTGTGCTTGAATAGATGATTCCGTCTTATCAAATAGTTAACCTGAAACAACAAATTATTTGTTAGAGATTTCTGCAAAAGAAAAAATAATCTCGACAACAATCACAACTTCTGCAACAATATATTACCTCTTCGAAAAAACACAGCGAACATAAACCGCTCAATTGGTTGAAAGATATGTCAACTACAAAATTTTCAACCAAGCACTTTATGATCTTCACCTGGCATTGAACAACAAGAAGAAACACGTGAAAGGTGTGAGATATTTTTATCAATTACCAAATGAGAAGGGGTCGAAATATGAAACAAGAGCAAATACTTGACATAGGGTAAGGTCGAAGAATACAGGAAAAAAAAAAGAGAGGCTCATAGAACAATGTTTAATATTGCTATGATGTAACAAGATAATGTTAGGTGCTGCAGATACACTCAAATCAAACCAGCAACAAAAATTATAAAAAAATCAACATTTAATAGGAGTGTAAAGATGAACATAAATCAACGTTTAAAACCATACAATAGATCATTGGACCTAAGCAGGCTAGAAACACATAAAATCAGCACCTAAATCTAACTGAATATTGAAAACACTAGATTATGGTATTTCTAAGCAGCTTATCTAGAAAATTCTTCCAACAAGAGAACTTTTTCGACATTACATCCCAAAAAAGTGAAGAACGGATTAACACCATCTTAATCCCAATGTTCAAAATAAGCTACCTCATCTTGCATTCTCCATTCTTACTACTAGTTTACCTCAATCACAAGTACACAAATACTACTACCTTATCAACATGCTTCGAATTGGCCAATTTTGCATTAATATTAAAAATCACTAACAATATTCGGATCATTCAAACAGTAAAAAAAAAAATCAAAACATAAAATCGAAACCAAAACACAAAACATTGAATTATATATGAAAATGCATTGAATAAATGTGAATTAAGCTGATAAGAAACACACCTCTGCTTGTACAAAATGAACCTCTTTAACCTTAAATGGAGCAAACTCATTTTTCGTTTCACTCTCTAAAATTCGGAGGATTTCTGGAATGAAACTTTCTGGCAAACTTCGATTGATGCCAAAAGTAGTTAGGTCAATGTCTCCGTCTGGTAAGTAAGTTTTCAAGGGTACTGATCCAAACGGTAATACCTGGTGCAATAAAGAAATTCAAAGGTTTATTCATTTTAGAGAATGATTATATATTCTTCTATTTCCCTAAACAAGGCCATTTTAAATGATAAAAAATTCTGCTAATTTTGTTGCTTCACTCAAAGCATTAAAATGTGCTTCTTCTTGTATTATCTTCATTAATTAATTCCATTTTTAACAATGCGAGATTCCGTACTCACACTTTATTCCAATTTGAATGCTACTAAGACGGTTGATAATAAACATTCGCTCTTCCATCAAACCTCTGGTATGGAAGAGGAATAATTTGCATTGTCGTTTTGGTTTGTGTTAAACTTGAGTCCACATGAGTGATGTTTTTGGGCTCCTTAAAGTTTAGCCCAAACTTTATTTTCATTAGAAAAAAAATTAAAAGCCAAAAATTTATAACTTTTGATCTAAAATTGGGCTGAAAAATAGTTAGAAATAAACTTTTTGATATAAAGTTAAATTGTTCTTAGAGAAATTTGACTCGAATCCCTAGAGTAATGTCTCATGTTTGACTTTAGTGAATGAAAAAATGTGATTGAAAACTAAATATATTTTTTAGTATAAAATAATTATCAATAATATTTATTTTCTGTGGAGGAAACTTATGGAAAACTAAAAAAAAAAAAATTGTATTGTAAAATGTGTGTTAGTCTTAATTAAAGAAGTTCACATTTACTACATTTGAAAGGTAAAGGCAATTGCTATGGTGGACAAGTCACTCAAGTTGTTCACACACAATACACAAGTTATTATTACCGTTGAATTATAAGGTCTAATTAAATCTATCTTAACCCTACCACATTAGATTTTCTCATCATCAATTGCTTGTATTTAATTAAGATAAAATATCGTTGTAAAAAAACAAGACAAAATCTATATGCTTAAAATACAAACATTAATGAAAAGTGCAAGATGTAAATCCACAACTATTATATGTGACAAATAAATAGCTAGTATTATAACTGCACCAAATAATATATATCATTCAATTGTTTGATAGCATGTTAGCAAATATAAGTAACAATGAAAAAATGAAGCAGAGTTTTGTTACCCGGCAAGGGAGATGGTTCATGATGAGACCCTTTAAGTAAGAAATGATATTATTTCGAAGTATTTCGGATTTATGATTGGGCTTAATGAATCTAAGTAGCTCTATAGTTCTATCTTCAACTTGTGACCATCTATCTCTTTCAAGCACTTTAGCAACAAAGCTTGTTTCACTAGATATGAGACCATTTGGTACAAAATTATTCTCCATGGTTGGTTCTTCTGTAGACATACCCTGCATATTGAGAGAGAATTAAAAAAAATTGAAAGAATTAATATGCAACATTTGTCCCAAAATAAAGGAACTTAATAAGCTAAACAAATGTGTGTCATTTTTACTCAAATGTGCTTGCAGCCAGTGTGTCTCATAAGTCTTATTTCTATTGTGGTGAAATGTTTCAGGAAAAATAATAGAAATAATTAAGATTTATGAACCACGATTTAATAAATAAATAAAATACATTGCAAAGTTACATTTAACTCAACCTTCATATAGCTGCACAAAGCAATATTAATAGAGGTAAGAACACTATGTAAATATTAATTTCGGTATCAGCTAATTAGCACAACTAAAAATGTGAATAATAATAGAAAGTGTAATTCTAATACCATTTCATTTTGTCAAAAACAAAAACTCTAATACCATTTCAGCACTTTTCAGAAGGAAAAAAAAAATCATTTTAATGTATAGTTGTTTTAAACCATTTCAAAACAGCAACAACATAAAGATAAAAAAAAATAATAACATCCAACATATTATTTTAAATATTTTCATTTATCTTCCTTTATCCAAGAACATGAATCAATGAAAAAAAAGTAAAATT
>JBBPBR010000004.1:66268055-66285385 GCA_037974775.1 Cicer pinnatifidum | reverse complement strand
CAAACCAAATTAAAAATTTTGTTAAAAATTATATAATTATTTTTTTTAAATAATTAACTATAAAGATAATAAATTTTTTATTTTCAGTACAAGCATAAATATGCAGAAAATGCCGGCAATAGTCTTAAATATACACATTAAAGAACAAAATATAGAAAATTTTATATTGAAATTGCTTATAAAGTTGTTTTTCAATTTGTTAACAACTTAAATTTGTATTTTTCATTTTTATATTGAAATTTGTCTAGTTAATTTTTTTTTGAATAAGATTTGGAATACTTCAGTCCCGTCACGAAAGTTGATTTTTACTAGTTTTTAATTTAAAATTAAAATGTGAAAGTAATAAAAAAAAAAATTGTTTGAGCTGAGTGAAAAAATAATATATTTGTTTGAGGACTGGCCCATTCCATCCATCATAGGTAGAATATATAAGATCAACGAAATCTTGGATGTTTAGAAAATATAAAAATATAAAAAAAAAAAATTGCATGTAATATATCCAGTTGATTACATACTATCAGAAATTAACTTTCACTAAAATGCTAAGAAAAGGAGATTGCTTGATCATTTTCCATTTTGGATAAGCTCGACCTAAATCCCAGTCCACATATTTAATTAGGTTAATCAAGTATAGATCTTGAATCATGTTACTATTCTATTTCTTTACTCTCTTACTATAACCATGAAACCAATCTTATATATCTAAATATTATAATATTAATTTTATAGATTTGCTTATTAAACTAAAAAACAAATTAAAAAGTTGTTTTTATGTTATTTATGTTTTCAATAACATATATTGTTTTATTTTCAAGAAAATAAAAGATGTATTATCAATGTCAAACTAGTTTTACATTGACATCTAATAATAATCATATATTTTACTAAATCACTCCATTTTTAAAAGAATATTTTAAAACTAGTTGTCACATGACAAATTTTTAAATTATAAAAAATATGCAAAACTATTTTACACCGCCAAGATATAAATTAAATTATTTTATTATTGGTATGCAGACTATGATAAATGCAAAGTCTTAAAAAATGTATATCAATTGGATGAAATGGTTCTAGTTTCTTCCAAAATTGTGAGTTTGAATCCAACCACGTACATATTTTCCAAAAGGTTTTAAATGGTAGATATGTTGGCTAATATTATAAATAAAAAATATATTTTAAATATTTGTTTCTAACATAAGAAAAAAATTAAATATTTTTTAATTATTTATTGTTATTATTCTTAATAGACCTCTCATTGAATTCAAAAATATTTAATTTGACATTGAATAGAGACAATTTAATAAAAATAACCTATATTTTATATAAAATCTAAAAAATCAAATACACTGAATTGAGTTATTTAACCTTTGTAAAATACTTAACTTATATATATGCAAGAAATAACTTTATAAAAAAGTTGTAAATACCACTATTTTATCAAATAGTCTAATGTAAATATGTCGCGTAAGTGGCTGTAGTTTAGTGGTAAGAATTCCACGTTGTGGCCGTGGAGACCTGGGCTCGAATCCCAGCAGCCACAATATTTTTAGTTTTTTTTTTATATTAAAGAAAAAAAATAGGTAACATTTGATAGAGTCAGATGCAACTACTAGTAAGAAAATTCTGACATTGTATATTGATTCCCCTGAATATGCGGGTGCACCTTAATTCAATATCTCAAAACTTGGGTGGCTCTAATTAAATAAGCTACATTGCCATTATAAAATGAATTACAGATAGCTCTTTCATTTTCACCACCCGAACATCTTTCTCATCCCACAAACTCTCTTGTTATTATAATTTAAATTTCTCTCTCTTTTTTTTTTCTCTCTAAAAGCTTCAAATTTTAAAATTTAATTAAGAGAGAAAGAAAAGGGGGAGAGAAATAAAAATAAAAAAAGAAAGAAATATTAAGAGAAACATATAATTAAATTTTATATATAATATGGCTGTTTCTGGGACTTCATTCAGGGTGGTTGCCTTCCTTGGCCTCATTTATGCATCTTTTATGTCAGTGGTTTGTTCACAATCCACTGCTCCTCCCCCTACAAGCGATGGTAAATATTATTTTTTCTATATTTTATACATTAATTCCATTCTTGAATATGTTTGATCAATTTTAATTAATTGGTTAATATATTCTTCTAATTAACAAATATGATATCCTCCCTTTTAATATATTTCTTAAAAAAAGAGAGAGAATTATCAATTTGGTATAGGAAATTAAATGATGTTTCTCTCAATATGATATTCTCCCTTTTAGGAGCTCTAAAAAATGCTGCATGAATGAATATAAAACAATGTGGAATAATATACAAATTTGATTTTCAATTTATTGTTTATGATACTATATCCTTTTTGAGCATCATTGAAAGGGGAATAGTGCATATTGCTAATGAATTATTAATTATAATTTGCAGGCACCGCAATTGACCAAGCGATTGCATATGTTCTCATGTTTGTGGCTTTGGTACTGACCTATATCATTCACTAATTTATTAACCAAAGACTCCTCATTCACTTTTAAATTCATGGATAGCTACATAGCATTTTCAAGGCATTCATGTCATATTTACCGAGGAGGATGACATGAGACTTTTAATTAGATGTTTATAATCCTCTTATGCTCCAATGAGAATCTCATTTTAACTAAATATGTTGCCCTATCGCTGTGTTTTGTTTTTCTAATAAAATTAGTGCAGTTACTTGACACAATATGAAATCAAAACAAATATTTTTAAAAAAAAACATAGAAATTCACTGCCAAATAAATATGTTTTCTTTTATATTTAAGATAGGTGGAAGTGAAAAAAAAAAAAGAATTACACATTTAATTAATAGTGTTTTTCTCTTTGTACCTTTGCAAAAACTTAAAACATGATTTAAATAAATTTTTAATCTTACCAAATGAATAAAGAGTCGTAAAACGGTATATATATACTTATGTAGTTATGTAAATTCATAGAAACCTTAAAAGACAAAAAAAAAATTAGGAATAGAGGCGATGAAGCAAATAATTTCAATAAACTTGTGTTTCCCAAACAAGTAAATAATTCATGGAATTGATTCAGTATTTCACATCACATTGTTCTCCAAATGTACGAGTTCTAAGCTACAATAAAAGGGCTCTTTATTAAATACAAAATATTACAATAAAAATTCTCTTTGATAAGGATAACTGAGGACAAAAGAAAAGGATTTGGATTATCTCCTTTCAAATACTCTTTGTATCCTCTTCTCTTTACCCTCTCTATCTCTCTTTAACTTCACTCGTCATTTTCATCATTTTCTCTAACTCACTTCATTCTCTCTCACAAACACCATTTGTCCTTTTGAGCTTGAGAGGAAGATGGATGAAGGGACCCAAACTCATTGTACATGTAGATAGACAGACATATTGTCTCATTAAAAGTGTAAAAACGAAAAATAATATTCCTTGGTCTATAAACAGACATGACATGATGAGTCATAATTTAAATAATAGCTGATGTTATATTGTGATAATAAAAAGAAGCCTCCATATTATATCCAATACAATATATCAAGAAAAAGTCTAAATATATATTTAAGGCTAAATTACAGCGGTCCCTTAACTTAATTTCAGGTAACGTTTTAGTCCTTTATATTTTTTTTTTCGAGTTGGTCATTTATTTTAATTTTAAGTGACAATTTGATATTTTATGTTTTAAAATATCAACAATGTTGTCTTTTATTTTTACAAAAGTTCAAAAAAATCATCAAATTTTTCAAACAAAACCCATAAAATTCATTATCATCTTCAATAAAATACAAATTTAATCAAATTTATAACTTAAATATTGAAATAAACTCATATTTTTATTCTTTATTTGATATTGTTGGAGATGAAAATATGAGTGTATTTGAATATTTGAATTATGAATTTGATAAAATTTGCAGTATATTGAAGATGATTATTAATTTTATAGGTTTTGGTTGAAAACTTTGATGATTTTTTTGAATTTTTATATAAAAAAAGGATAACATTGTTGAAATTTTAAAAATAAAATATCAAATTGTCACTTAAAATTTAAATAAAAGACCAACTCAAAAAAAAAATGACTAAAACATTAACTGAAATTAAATTAAGGGACCACGAATATAATTTAACCTATATTTAACTTTAACTTTTGTTCAAATATCTAAACATATCAAAATTAACTGTCATTTTCTTGGAGAATGTTTTGCCTAAAAGAACTGATCATCAAATTTGTAACTTCAAATGACTAGTATGTTCCAACATGAGTTCAACCCCCACTGACAAAATAATATTGGTTATTTTTTTTTTAAAATGATATGGAAAGTATTGCAAACAATAATGTAACTATTAGAAAGAGTAATATTTAAAGCTTTGACATTCATGTATTTCAAATTCATGCCCAGTGATTTAATTTATTGATATACTTAAAATTTAGGAAGCTGAACTAAACTATTTTCTTCGCATTCATAAAATGCAATATAATTCTAGGGTGTATACAAAATTATGTCTGAGTGCTTGTGACTCGAGCACTCCAAACTCATTATTTCTATTCTAAGTTCTCAAGTGACCGCACAAACCATCCAAATAACTCTTGTTTCTACCCCGAACAGAACAGTCGCATCACAAAAATTAACTCTATTGTTTCTACCAAGAACAGAACAGTAGCTTCACAAAAAAATCTAGTATACAGAAACAATAATTCGGTTAACATTCCCAGTTCGTATACACAGCCAAGTGTAATGTGATTTGGGAATAACCAAAAATTTATTCAAAATTTCCTCTTGGGAAGAATCCCAATTGTAACAAAATTGAACTCTGCTGGTCAAAGGCAGAGAAAACAAAAAACCTATATTATGTTAGGAGCATTTCCTATACTGGTTATTTTCATATTCAAGAAAATTAGTTAGTTCATGATCAGAAACGGACTGGAATGGCTTCCTTTCCACACAAAAACTAGCTGTTCAGTATCCAGAGGTTCCCGACAAAAAAGCTGCTTCAGCAATAAAAAGATATCCACAACAAGGACCTGATCATGATGTTGTGTACCGGTGATTTAGGGCAAACTTTACAACTTCATAAAATGAAACCACGATTCCTACGGAGGGGCCAGCTCGACCAACTCGCGGACCAAAACCAGTAAAAAGTCCTTTCAAACCCCCATCTCTGAGAGAGAAGATAATAAAAAATCAGCTCAAATACAGCATATCATTCACCAGTTATATCAAATATCAATAGATTAATAAATTCAAACAATGTACACTCAGATGACATATTATAAGTGATGGAAGAGAATAAAAAAATCCTGGAGCTTTAAGTAAATCATCAATTATACAGGTCACGTCAAATAGATGCAGCAGATCATAGAGAGAAAAAGAAATTAAGGCACTTGGCATCTAAACTCTATCATAAAAACATGGATAGAGTAAAAAATATAGCATTTGAAAACCAAATTATGGCATACCTCCAAATTTCCATCAGTGTCTGTCTTGTAGTCATCTTCAATGCTCTTATAGGATCCATCTGCAAGTTTTTTGCAGAAAACATCACAAAAGAGTAAGAACAAATGAGCAAATGCATATAAAAATGTATCTCTAATTCAAATGTACCAGTTAATCTTCAAAAGAATGATGAGCTACCACCTCTATTTTCCAAATGAAAAAAGAACAGAATGAGCTATGAAAAAATCTTCAACCCCACCCCCGTCCTTTCTATGTGAGGTTTGAACAAAAAATACCAGGAAAATGTGACAGGCTCAAAAAAACTAAGGAAACAAACCTCTATCTGCCTTCGAGTTTTTGCAACATCTAGTGGACATGTAGCTCCAGCAGCGAGAGTTCCTGCAACAAATCCAGCTGAAAAATTTGCGCCAAGAACACTCAATATACTCGCATCATTGCCTCCAACCCAACTTATAAGTTTTCTTCTAGTCTGCAAAGCAAGAGTTGTTGACATAAGAAAACTATATGATCGACTAAGTAAAAATAAACTCCTTTTTCAAATAATATGGAAGGAAACTCACGGGCTCGAGTGTTGACCAACAAATCGCAGAGAATGGTACATCACGGACAAGCTGTGCACCCATGCCAGTCCACAGGACACGATAACCTTGCACTGTAAGGAAATAACAACCATTAAGTGATACTACTGATATGTTTGCTAGCTTTTTAATGTATATGCATCTATATATAGACTCTCATTGTTGTACTAATAAATATAGCAGCCTACTCGGTGCTACAATTCAATATCAAAAGAACCATGGGCGTTTTTTAGAATCAAACCAAATGGATTGCAAATGCAAAAACCACCCTACTAGTTGCATGACATACAGAAGAATTATGCTTTGAATAGCTATTTTTAAGAGCTGAATTAAATTATCAGTTCATTAACAAGCTAAATCCAATTATTCAATCAGCCCAAAAGTATGTCCATAGAAACATCTTGTTCTTGTGCAAAATTATATAATACAAAAGAGAAAAAAGCCATCCATGTCAACAAATCTAGTAATTTATATACAGCAAGTAAGCTCCAACACAAGCAGACTCCTTTCAGTATACATTTATTTTTAGCAGGTGTTCAAAAAAGTAATACACTTACAGCTGTTCGGGGGACTATTTGTGCCCTTGCCATTGGAGACAACACCTAGTAAAGTCTTGAATACACCAGGTGGCTTTGTATTGATTTGAGTCTCTTTAAATGCCTACAAAAACCCAAGATCCAAACCCCGGTAAGAATCCAGATTGTGAATAGGAAATATAGCCGTGAAACATAGAATATGATAACACGGATTTTCAAAAAAAAAACACTGGAATAAAAAAATAAAAAGCTGAAAACACTGCTGTCGCACCAAATAAAACCCACAGCAATACCAACATGATCAAATAAATAAAGAAGAAAGCCAACCACATGAACTGCAGTAAAAAGAAGTAGAAGAAAGATAATTCTAAGAATAATTCTACATTACATTATCTGGACACATTGCAGTTTCCCCAACAAATCAAAACATTATCTGGACACATAGCAATTTGTTAACTATGAGTCATGACCACAATTACAATGAATATAATGTTGCCCATTGGAATAGATTTATCATAAATCAAGGCAGCAATGAAGCGGTAGTTGTGAAATAAATAGGGAAAAATAAACCAGGCACTCTAGAGACCAGTGGGAGCAATTGTCACGCAAACATCAACCTTGAGGCTGAACTACCGGTTAATTTGCTCACTGGCATATATAGATTCAAAATGCATGGAAAATAATTGTGACTTAAACATGGTACTTCAAGAATAAAAGCAAATAATACAGATGATTATCTTAAATACCTGCATGCGAGTTCGGGCAAGTTCAATAGGATAACAAGTGGTACAAGCCAATGAGCGTGCCAACGAACCAGCCACTAAAGGTACGTATGGAGTTGCGGTTGGAGCATTTTTGGCTGTGAATTCCTCGAACCAGTTGCGGAATATGTCGTAGCAAGGAAGGTAAATTCCAACCTGATTTACACAAAAAGAGAAAGTCAGCCAATTCCTGTGCTCTCATTATGAAATGTCCAGGACCTAAAAACAGTGAATCACAGTTATTTGGCTTGTGAACCTACAGTCGGTACTGCAAGTGCCAAGCCTGCGTTTGTGCCTCTCCATAGCCTAGTAAATCCTTCCTGAAATAAATACCACTCTGGTTGATTAACAAATGTGCATGTAGCCAAAACATATGTATGTAGTAATATACACATAATTGATTGTTTCAACCCGTCCAATACCTATGTTCTATAATATTAAACTACCCACCTGTTGTATAATTTTACAAATGACATCCAGTGTTCCTTTGTACCGAAAACAATCGGGAGGACAAAGTGATACCGTGCCATGGAATCCAGCCCGGGTACATGATGGAGAACATCTCAAATCAGCAAACATCTGAAAAAAACAATATTGAAAAGGTCAAATTAATTACTAATTATCCTCAACAAATTCGTTTGTAAATAGCTCTTAAGAATAATTCTACATTAAATTCGTTTGTTTTCAGGCTGACCAGTCGACTACAACAGGAACAGTAGTT
This sequence comes from Cicer pinnatifidum, assembly GCA_037974775.1. Lineage (NCBI taxonomy): Eukaryota > Viridiplantae > Streptophyta > Magnoliopsida > Fabales > Fabaceae > Cicer > Cicer pinnatifidum. The sequence continues at coordinate 66,277,332 of JBBPBR010000004.1, read as the reverse complement.
CAAGGGAATAACAATTCTCATAAAAAAGGTTTTCAATGGGGGCGAATGAAAGGACAAAAATTTGTTCGACACATACCATATTTGGCCCAAAACAAGACATTCGACTGATCATATTACTGAGTGGATGAGAATAAGCAACCCCTGCAGCTTGTGCTTGCAACCTTGTCTGATAAATGGAGAAAACAAATTAGAACACACCACAATAAAACAAACTATAATCCAAGAAAAAACAAAAATATCAAGCCAAAAAACATACTAATGAATAGCACATGTAAATAGTTGAAGAATCGTCACAAATTCAATACTATATTATATAAACTAAGATATTGAAAACCAAATATCAAACACTCAATAGGACGATTCATTGATTGTCAACATAATAACATAAACTTCATATTCATATGCCCCTATTTACATTCAGTTTATCGCCAAATGAAAAATTTACAGAAGAAAAAAAAAAACTTAACCTATATTCAAATTTTCGGTTCCTTCATTTGGTGAGCAAAAGACTAAATTAAAAGAAAAAGAAAAAAGTGGGGAGAAGAAAGAGGACCTTGGCAACATCGAGGGGATTAACAATAACGGCAGAGAGGAAGGCGGCGCCGGCGGCAGAGGTAGCACGTTCTGCAATCCCTAATTTATCATTATGTGATGTTAATTGGGGCGGAGGAGGAGAAAAGCGTTGTGTAGCGTTGGGATTCATTTGAAGTGAAGTTTGATCAGAAGCCATCCATGGGTTTTGGATTCGGTCTGAATCCACCATTTGTGTTAACGAGCAGTACCAATGAGGATTATTTTGGTTATGCTTTTTTTATTGATTGATTAATACTAGTAAGTCCTAATAAAAGAAATTAATGAGAAAGAAACTAACTATATGAAATGAAGCGAATATGTGGGAAGGGTAAAAACAGAACGGCGAGAGAGGCGTACGTAAGTGCTTATGCCACGTATGTTGAAAAATAGTGGTCGACGTGTCTTTCCGCGGTGAAAAAACCCTAGATGGGTGCCTCAAGTCAAAATAATCTCTCTTACAGCCCCAACTTAATAGGCTATTTTCTCCTCTTAACCCTCGTGTTTTCGTAATTGGAAGTTTATTACTCACTTCAGCTTTAATAATGGGTTTATGTTGTTTGTGTCATGAATATTTTTAATCTTTTTTAATATAAATCGGGTCAACATCATGCAGTTTAATTAATGATAGGTTGGTTCTACGAGTAATTCGATTATCTTATTCATTCGAGTTAAAAAATACTATATATATAAATAATACATTAATTTATAGTTTACTATATAAATATACATAAATTTTTTTTTCATTTAACAATTATTAGGAAATTAATTCTAATTTTAAGTTTCTATTAATAGTAATTAAATTCTTATTTAATAATTAATTATTAAAAGCTTCACATATTGTTATTACATGTGAAAATAATTTTATGCGGCTTTTTTTTTTAGAAAAAATAGAAAAAGTATTAATAAATGGAAAATGGCAAAAAAATTTACAAGTACATTGAAAAGGATTATCACTTTGCCCGCTAATTAGCATCACCACTTGCTTTTTCATTTTCTTTTATTTATTTTTTCCAAAAAAAAGAAAAACTTACCTAATACCTATCTATGTCTATAATTCAAATAATAATTATAAAAATATTTTATATGTGAGCACATGTTTGAATTTTGAATCCTTCACAATTAGTAAATTACTAAATGTGAATTTAACTACTATGTTTTTTTTTTAAATAATACAATTATCACTTAAGTTTTGATAATACCACCCCCAACACACCTACTCAAAAAACAAAAAATGAAAAATAACACACGCTCATGTTGAGTAAAGGGCCCCTATGCTCGAACAAAAAACAGAATATTATAAAATTAGAGTAAAAAATTCATATATTTACAATAATGTCATTAATGAAATGTGTCAATTATCCACGTATCTTTTAAGTTCAAAATAGAGAAGCAAAACATCATCAAAAAGATGTTTCGATTTTTTCTCTTTTTAAAAACAACAAATTAAAATAATTTTTAAAACAGTTGAATGTAAAAAATTTTGCCAAACAAATTTTTTAATTTTATTATTTATAAAAAGTAAAATACAATTTTTTTTCAACAAATCTTTAATTAGGTGGCGCATGCACGCAGACGCAAGTGAGGCAGGAAAGGATAAACACCCATTCGTAGCAACTATTGACTTTCAATTTTTTTTATTAGAAAAAATAAAATATTTCTAATAAAAAACTCACAACTTACTTTTTTTTTTTAAAATATTAAGTATAAAGAAATACTTATAGGTACAATAACAAAATTCTAGACATATTTCTAGAATCATCCCAATTAATACATTTTTTAGATATTTTTTTACATTTTTCTATATTTAATATAGTTCTAGATTTTTCAATAGATATTATGATTTATCTAAATACTTCTCGATTATTCTAAATTTCAAATTATACTTATCATAGCTCCCCTTTGATTTGGAATATTCTTCTTTACCTTTGGTCTTGTTCTCAGTCTCTGCCAATCTTTCTCCAATGTTAACATTTTATTCTCATTTTCTTTGACGATATAGTCCAATGATTGCTCAATGTATATCTCTTCTTCAAGATAATTATTTTGAAATTTTGACTTCACATCAAGTTGATAGATTGTCGGTTTTATTTGAGTTTCTCGAATTGTATTCATGTAAAAATCTTCATAGTCAACTCCATGTTTTTGTTTGTATCCTTTGATGAAGAATCCTTCTTTGGATTTTTTGCAGCTCCATTAATATTCTTTTTAGCCTTAGATATAGTTGGTAATTCTTGAATGTTGTTTTTCACAATTGATTCAATCTCTTCATTAATGGCCTGTTATCTTTTGTCTTTTATAGCTTCATCAAAATCTGATGGTTCACTATCTACCGAAAAGTCATATAACTCTTCAAAGTCAAAAATAATTTCATTAGCCCTTTCATAAATGTCATTCATGTCTCTCTTCTTCCCTCATCTTTTGCTTTAACTTTCTTATTGAAAAATAGATGAAAAATATGGTGAAATTGCATCTTGAATGGGTGTTGTAGTCTTTTGGTATTCTTTTTTCCCTTCAATTTGCACATTTGGTGAGTCTTCAATTAATACATTTTCATTCACCTTCTCATTAAGTTCCATAAAAATCTCCTTGCATCTGCATATATGATTACTTACACTATTGTCCAAATACAACGAACTATTAGTATCCTAATCTTTTTCCTTAAGAGTTATCAATAAAGTAAACTTTTCATGTTCATGAACGAAATTAGTTGTTTCTTCTTGATTAAGAACACTGCACTACGACATCCCCAAAAAAAATGATCAAATTTATGATAATTATAACATATAATTTTAGATTTGACATACCTCATTTTAATTTGATTTAAGCCACAATCTCTTTCTCTTTCTCTTCATCCAACATCATTCAATGAAGCTTCGATCTTGAGAACTTGCTCTAATGGCTCATCTTGTCTTTTCTTCATTATTTCTTCTTGAGCTTGCAAAGAACCTTATAATTCCTCAATGGACATTGAGTCAAGATCTTTTGATTCTTCAATAACACACACCACATAATCAAACTTTGGAGTCAAGGAACGAATAATCTTCTCTGCTACACGAACATCTTCTATCATGTCTCCATATCTCTTCATTTGATTAACAATTGTTTTCATCCTTAAGAAATAATCTGAAATTAATTCAGAATCTTTCATCTTCAAAGCTTCAAAATCTCCCCTTAGAGATTGAAGCTTTATCTTATTCACTTTATCAATGCCTTTAAGTGATTTCTCCAAAATCTCTCAAGCTTCCTTTGAGGCAGTAGCATAGGCAACCTTGTCAAACATAGAATAATCTAAACATCGATAGATAAAAGTGAAAGCAAATTGGTCTTTCATATTCATCTTTAACAATGACTCTTTCATATTTTGAGACAAACTTTCTTCATCTGGTGGCTTCACATAACCTTTCTCTACAATCTCTCATACACATTCAGAGACAAGCAAATATTTCATGCGAAAACACAATTTTTCATAATAATATAGGTATGAGTTGTCATCTATCAATTTTATTTGCACAACAATTGTCTCAATCAAGCCCTAATACCACTTTGTTAGAGAAAGAAAAGTATTTCTAATAGAAAACTCACAATTAATTTTTTTTTTCAAAAATTAAGTACAAATAAATATTGATATATACAGTAACAGAATTCTAGACATATTTCTAAAATCATCCTAATTAATATATTTTTAAATATTTTTTACATATTTTTATATTTAATATAATTTTAGATTTTTTAATAGATATTATGATTTATTTAAATTATTATAAATTTCAAATTATACTTAACATTGATATTTTCGATTTTCATCAATCAAACAGAAGGGAAAAAAAAAAATCAATCACCCTTATATATGAAGACCCGTTTGTCTTATTCCTTAAACATCTACATGTTTTTTTTTTCTTTCAATTTTATTGATTTGTTGGTTTACCCCATCTTTCTTCTCCTATACAATTTCTATTGTGCACGTGTTACTCTACTTATGTGTTCTACTACAAATGAAGAGATTGTTGATTAGAGAAACTCAAATAATCATTGTGCAATTATTTCTCTTTTTTCCTGCACAGGTTAGGTATCTCTCAATTTCAATATATTTTCTATTCAATTGAAATTAGATCTAAATATATCTTATATGATTTTGCTGATTCAATTCTCTTAACTAGAAATTTGCTTAAGTTTACGATTTTTTTTCCCTTTGACATATGCATATGGTTTAATATCTTAATCATGTCATGAATGCTTCCAATCTTTGGTCATTTTGTAGTTTTCTTTAGTTGCACTTGATCGTGTATTCTTGCTAGCCTTTTTTCTTACATGGCATTTTTTTTATTCAAAGTATTATTAACTATTTAGATTTTAATTTTCATCTGTGTAAGTTTGTGGATTTATAACTTATTTGATGATTATGATTCATGTCAATATCTTTAAGATGTTAAAATTATTATAAATTTGTGGTACTACTTAAATGTTGGAATAAGAATTTGTCAATTTTAAGTTTAAATTTTAGATTAAAATAAACGGAACGTGTATGTAGATGGTGAGAAGGATGTTAATTTCCTTTATTTTTTTGGGTGTGTTTTTAAGTTGCACATTTTGAATGTGTCTTTATAATTTTATTTTCTTAAATACATTCATCAATTTTTGTTTCTCTTAAATTTAGTAATACATTTAGTAATATATTTTTATTTTCTTAAATACATTTTGAATATGTCTTTATATTTGTATTAGTGTCTGTCGGTGTGTTTTGGGAAAGACATATAACTAATGGTGTCTCCCATCATTTATAACATGTCATCTTGGTTCCTCTACTTGTGACTAGCTAAAAGTGTGTTTGTTGTATTGATGTTTGATTCATTTAAAGACATGACATGTTGTTTATCAACAAGGCCACAATCTGGTTTTCATCAGAACTTCTCTTTGAATCTATTTTCTTGGGTTACTTAATTTGATCTATTGGATACTTTGAACTCCCAAAGAAATTTTGCTGTCTCGAGGTCAAGTTAAGGAGTTTATGAATCTACATTCGGAGCTTTAAATTGCTTTGATATCGATTGTGATGCATTCTTAATAGAAGACTTTTGTATTTCTATTTTGTTTTAATTTTGTTTTAATTATATAGAAGAAACATTGTAAAATTTAATTTGTTTTTCTTTTAAATACTTTTTGTAACTTCTTATTGTTAGAACGTTTTTTAAAATATATTTATTTTTTACTTTTTTAATAGAATAACTCAACAACCATCATTTATGGGAAAAAAAAATGTGTTTGGTATTATGAACTTTTAGCATCCGATAATTTTTCATCTTCATGTTGACTTCTTTTATATAAAATTTAATGTGTTTAGACCCTATAAAATTAAAATAAAGATTAAATGAGTACAAAATTGAGATACTATACTTGAAATTGTGATTTTGTAATAAATACATTGAACCTTAATTCATATTAATGAATAAATAGGTAAACACTATTCTTCTGTCATTTGACTCTACTAATAAAAGAAGTTAATATTTTTTATTATTTATTTATTAAAGTAATTGTATATTTGTGCACACCATGTGCTAATTTCAGTTGATTTAATGAATTTGTTTTGTACACTTGTGCTATATATGTCGAATTTTTATTTAATAAAATGTAAAAAAAAATGTATAATGCTCATTAATTATAATTGAATGTATAAATAGTATATATAACAAATATTTATTATTAATCAATTAATTTAAAAATACTTGTTTATGATAAATTAATTAAGAAAGAATATGTGTTCGATTATTTTTATATTTCCTTTATATATAAATATATGTGAAAATATAAATTAAATAGATAAATTATATACTATATTATTTGCGTGTCTCTTGAAATCTCACGTGAACAACCAACATCTAAGAGCTAAATCCTCTTTGTAGCATAGATGACAAAATAGGAGTAGACAAAATAAGTATTTATTTATTTGATGAAAATATTATTAATCATTATTTTTCACTTGTACTATTCATATTTCTATTGTTAATTTATTAATAATTAAACATTTATTGATTTAATGTTTAATTGTATTTTTGTCTTTTATTTTTATTAATTTATGAAACTATTCGATTATTTTAAAAATCAACAGTTTTGGTCGCTTTTTAGAATTTTGAACTAACACGGCAAGAAAACAGTCAATTTTGTGACCACCTTAAAAAGATTTTAAGGCTGAAAAAAACTCATACAAATTACTAATCGAAAAAATTCTTACAAATATTAAAACTTAAATTGATTGTTATTTGTGGTTGCATTCACAAATTAAGGACGATTTTGATGATTTGATGTATTTTAAATAGTATTAGATACAATTCTATAATATAATAATCTAAATGTATTACTTATTTGTATGTTATTAATTAAATTATAAATATGAAAAAAATTGAAATTGAAAATTAAATCTTTATGGTGTTTTATTCTAATTTTATACATATTAATCATTCTAAATCATCGTATTATAGACATGTTACTTAAAATATATAACACTACTACTATTCAATTAAAAAGTTACTTAAAAAATATAACACTACTATTATTCAATTAAAAAATCACAGCAAAATCAAGATTATCAATTTTTAAAATAGATATATTAATTTTATAAATTAAAAAAATAAAAGATTAAACTTTTTATTTCATTTATTTAAGATTTTTATATAGTCTAAAGACTTTTTGATTCATTTCTATTACTGCTATTAGTTAATGTCTAAAAATAATACTCCAATATTTGCTTCATTTATTTGAGATTTTTATAAAGTTTTTTAATTAATATTTTTTAAAATGATTTTTATAAGAAATTATTTAAAAATAGTTGTAATTGTTTTAAATTCATGTTACCGATCACAAAAAAATAATTTTAAAATTTAATAATTTAAATATTTATTATTAAAAATTTAATATGATAAAAATTATATTTTTTAAAAAATATATTTGAAAAATATTTTTTTAAAATAATTTATCATTTTAATGATTTTTTACAATTTTATTATTCAAAAAAGTATAAAAAAAGTAAATCAAATATTCAAAATTATATTTTTAATATGATAAAGTACTTGATAGCCATTGCTCCTATTACACTGTTTCTTTTTCCAAAAATAATTCCACTCATTAAGTCATATATGGTGCACAAGTTTTTTAAGAGACACATATTAATTGACTTACTGAATTCTCATTCTATATTGTGGAATAAGTTCACCTGATGTTAGCGTTCTACTCATCACTACCATTTACCGACTTTCACAAAAGTTGCCTGCGACTGTTACTTTCTTTTGCATTTTGGTCTTTTGAAAAGAGAAGGAACACAAATATTTTATAAAAAAAAAGGTTGCAGAAAGGAATAGAACACACAAGAAGACGAAATCAGATTTTATTTATCTAGTATTTTATATTTGATCTAAACTTATAGTCAACCGAAAAAAAATTAATTATACTAATTTGAAAAATGATTTTACATTTAAAAAATAAAATTAAAATATAATAGATTTATTAAAATATTACTATGAACTTGAAAAAACATCATCATTGAATTTGCCTCAAACCTTCTATTTTAAAGTATACATATTATAATATAAGATACGATGATAGGGAATAATTGACACTTATAAAATTAGAATAAAATATCGTTAAAAATTTATATTTTAATTTTTAAAAAATTTCATATTTTTAATTTAATTAACAAATATGAATAATTAATACATCTAAATGGTTCTATATCATAAAATTATATGTCACATCATTAAAAATATGTTAAATTATTATTTTTTAATAAAAAAAATGAAAAAAAATTAAAATTATCGAGACTTAAAATAAGAGAACTAAATTTATAAATTAATAATAAATAGATCAAAAATATAATTAAACCAAAATAGACTATAATATAACAATAAATCTCTTATTTTTTGAGATATAGAAATTCTATAAATGTTCCAAAATTTATTTCAGAAGGGAAAAATATGTACAGAAAATACATCTCCAAAAACAAGCATTCTATTAATTAATAGCCCAAAAAATGAATAAAAATTAATTAATATCCAATAATACACACAATCCCATTAAACTCCCCACATGAAAATGGGCATTGGACAAGGGCCCAATAATACGTTTGTTAGGAGATTCTCGCAATGCATATCACCTGCCTTGATATCTGCACCGCATCTGGCATTTTAAGCAAAGAAAAAAATATACAAAAATATTCAAATACGTCATCATGTAAATTAAACCTTTCATTATTATTATCCGGTAAATATATTTTTAATTTTTATAAAATTTAAAATTTTGTTTATGTTTTATAATTAAGTTTTTCTTTTATTTTTTAATATTTAATCTTAAAAAAAGTAATTGTCAGTAATTGCTATTAAATTATAGTTTAGGTAAAACGAAAGTCCATGTAACATTTGTCTTGCTATTAAATCTTAGCCTAGGTAGACAAAAGTCTTTTCAACATATTAATCAATGTTATGTTCCTATTACTTTTATTTGGAAAAAATTTGTGTTTCTATTATTGAATTTTTTATAAATATATCTTATTTTATTTTATTTTAACACTAAATTGTCGCACATTGAATTTTTTTTATTAAAATATTATACTTTTTAAACTTAATAGATGATCGCATCTTAGATTTACGATGAATTGAATTTTTTTTTTAATTTCAATAGAAGGTCGCATCTAGAGAATGAGACTATGAACTGATGTTAT
>JBBPBR010000004.1:66217409-66227898 GCA_037974775.1 Cicer pinnatifidum | reverse complement strand
TGAATAAATTTTTTGAAAATTGAGATGAGAGTAAAAAGTAGAATGATAAAAAAAAAAATAACAAGTCATAAAATATGAATTTTTGATGAATTATAAGATGTAATGAGAACGTGGATAATATTTTCTCAAAGATTTCTCTAAAAATAATAGACACAATTAAATTGATGATTGATTATGAACTTTTAAATCCGTTCTATTTTAAAAAAGATATTGAATTAACAATTTTGATTTGAGTGTTTCTTCTTCCATTTTAATATTTTTGTTTATACAAAAATATACATATAAATTGATAAATATAAACACATAAAATACACCTTTAAATTAAACAATGTAAATAAAATTTAGTGATTTTGAAAAATTAGGGGTGAGAAAATAAATTTTCTTTAGATTTTGTTAGAATTCAAGATTGGAATGCTGTTGGGCCGTTTAGGTATATGTAGTGGAGGTTTTTTTATTTTAATTTTTATTAAAAGGGATTTTTTGTGTGATTAAAAACACGGGCTTCAATGGAATGCTATCGGGCCGTTTAAGTTAAAGTGCAACAATTTTTTTTTTTCCGATACCGCACATGAAGACTTGTAAAAATATGACTACTCAATTTCTTTTTTATTTATTTCTTCTTTATGTAGTAATCAAAATTACATAAATATCTTCACTGGGTACATTTTTCTTAATTGACGAACAAAACATACACTAAAATTTGTATTATTAGTAAAGGAAGAACATTTCTCAAAAAAAATTATAAAAAATCATGTGTTAAAAAAAATCATCTAAATAGTAATATGAAGAAAATTTTAAAAGATTAATAAACATTTACTGTTCATATAAAATTATTTTACAATCAATCAATTTGTTAACAAATCAAATGAAAAACTGAAAAATAGAAGTTGTAGAGTTGTTTTAAAGTGTTGGTAAAAGTGCGATTGATTTTAATGAAAGATAAATTATATAATCTTTACTTTTGGATTTTAATAAAAATTATTCTTATTCTTAATATTATTAGTATTTGACAAAAAAGTATTGTTTAACATATGTTGGACCGACGTAATAATAATGAACAATGTAAGTGAATGCCAGGAGAACCATTTGGAGGGGTCCACTCTACCTGCATGCGCAGCTGAGCGAGTTGGCTCAACTCAACTCAACTCATAACTCGTAATCCCAACCAACTAACTAACCCCTTCTTCCTCCCTTTTGGAACGGGTGAGGATGCCGATGCAGGGCCAGATCGATGATCGCACCCCCAAATTCGATGACGATGACGAATCTTCTCCGCTTCAACCACATGATCCGGACGATCAAAAGAAGCTCGCTAAGGGAGATCACATCAACGTTCCTTCTCACCCTTTTCTCAAAAAGATTATGCAAAAACAAGGTCACACACTCTCAACAACCACTTTTCCTTTCTTTTCATTTCTTTACTACTCATATTCTACTAATTTCGTTCATTATTATATACACTTACGCGGATTAAAAAACAAGTAATTTGTGGATGCATTTGCAATGCTGAAACGCCCTAATCTCATGCCCTTTAATTGTTTAATCATTTTCTTGATTTAATTAATGATTGATTTGGGTTGTTGAATTGAGGATTCTGAGAGGCGTTTGAAAGAAAAATAAATATGTACCTGGATTGTGTGCAAAACCTTGAATTGAATACTTTTGATTGAAACATTTTGATAATGTATATAGTATTTTAGATAGTGTTGTTAAATAGCGGCGTTGTAGCGCTGAATTGTAGCAGAATTTGAACAAGTTGCGATTGTTCTGCAGTCTGCTGTTTAGTACAAACTGTTCTTGAATAGCGGCTACAGCATAGCGGAATTTGAACAAGTCGCAATTTTTTGTGATCTGTGATTGATAACATTGACTTTAGATTATTATCCCGTAGCATCAGTTTCTTATATTAAAGTCTACTTTAAGACTAGTTTCCCTTTTTCTTTTTAATGATTTCTTTTCTTCTTTACAGGGGACCAGGAAGTTCTATTTGCAGATAAAGTTTTGAAGTTCACTAGTTCAGGGAAGATGAAATGCCGCATTCTTTTAATTACTGATTTTGCCATTTACATTGTTGACCCAGAGATTGATTCCCTTAAACGGAGGATAGCCCTTGCAGCTGTTGACAAGATTTGTCTCAGTAAATTAAATGATAATTTTTTGGCTGTCATAATTCCGACAGAGTATGATTTACTATTAGCGAGTGCTCGAAAGACTGAAATTGTCACTGCATTTGTTGAAGCTACTAGGAAAGCATCTGATTATGAACTTGAGGTGGTTTCTTCCAATAGGTAACTGCAATTACATCTATTTCTACTACATTATGATTATTTCATCCTTTGTTGCTTAACCATCTTTGTCTTCCATTTACAAATATTGATGTATTTCTGGACTGCATTAAAACTTTTGCTATGGGTCCTTAAGGATATCTGCCTAACTTTTTAGAAATTATTCTTATATGAACATTCTAGGAATTTCAAACACTTGAGTTTTCTAGCAGTCCTTCATTTGAAAGTATGCTCGGGATTTTAAAGCAGTCCTTCACTTGAAAGTCATCAACAAATTTTATTTTCTTGTATCATCAAATCATTGTTACATGTTTGCTTTGTTGAACTGCATTCTTCTGGTATGTTCTACTGATTGGAATTAGCGGTAGTATGAAGAAAAGTAGAACCCAGAAGATCAAATGCCATGTTGTCCCATTTATTTTACAATTTCTCATTATGTATCTTTGATTTTCTTAGGATTGTTAGCTGGGAGCATGGACTGCAATTTCTAGGACTGTAGTCCACTAGTGCACCATTAAAGCAACCGGGTACACCCAGTTGCAATAGGGAGTGGTAAATAGCAAAATGGTTTATCCCCATTCTCTGACTTCCCTCAGTGTTCTCTTCCCTTCCACTTTACTCAGATCCCTCCTTCCCCCTCAAGCCATGCCTAAAGCTCCCACCATCATATCTTCTATGTTTCATCTTGCCTGCTTCAAAACCTCATGACCCCTTCTCCCGCATCACCTCCCTATGAGAAACATGAACCACAAACTAAATAAATGTCCTAAATCAGAGTTTTCTAGCTTGAACAGAATTCAGGCAAAGGGGTATGAAGGGTTCAGAGTATGGATTTGAAACACACAAATCCTAAATAGGAACCGTTGTTTTGTTGGTCCTACCATCTAGAAAGGATGACGAAGACATTGGTTGTTGTATGGAATGGGATCTGATGGAGCTTGGCTTATTTCACAGTGGATTCAGCTGAGGTTTTGGGCGAGCCCGTTATGGTTTCCGGTGATGGTTTGATGATCGGTTGAGATGTAGGAACTAACAATAAACTCACACATCTCCCCCCTCTTGAAAAATTAAGCATTTGGATGTAGTGGATCTCAATGATCTGTTTCGCTTATTCCTTCCTATATACGTGTTTCAAAGCTCGCTAATATGAATTATATGATTAGTCAAAAACCACCACATCACTTCCTCTTCCATAATATGTATGCTTAAGCCACTACCATTTCTTGTTTTCAAAACTACCACTCACTTAGTGTTCGTGGAATGGGTCATAGATTAGGACTGTATCTGCAATTTTTCAAAGGTGTGCAATTACTGGATTCCAGTAACGAATCATATCCAACCGAATCATATCCATCCAATTAAAGCTTGTTATATCCAATGCTTAAAATACCATGTGCACGGGTGGACCACTTTTCACTGGTCCATCGTATAGGTTGCCTTGTAAGATTCTATCTGGTACGACTCTTGTAGCAGTTCAAAGTTATTGGTTATGTGTGAAAATTAGGATGGGTTGCTAATTGGAATTCCAAGTAGTTTATTAAAGATCTCCATTGACTTATGTATCATCCAGCATTGCATTCACAAACTCGTATGGAATTCCTTTCGATAAAACAATCCATTTTTATTTCCTAATATCTAAGTTCAGAATGCATGTCACTACTATCCCTCTTCTGTTGTCATAAAATTCAGAAGGTAGGGGTCATAATGTGGAAATGACACCTGTGTACACTGACATTCCTGCATTGCAGATGTCTCCAACACTGCTGGCGCTGCATTCTCTAGTCCCTTAACTCCAGGAGTTTTATGAGATGACTAGAATTGTAATAACTAAGGCCTTATTCTAACGTTTCTTGCCCACACGTTTAAAGTGGGTTGCACTTAGTTTGATTAGTGTTTTGTGCTGTTTTTCATTAAAATGTACTGCTTTAAATTCTGTTGAGATTGTTATAAACAGTTATCATGACACTTTCTTCAGTTTTGATCTATCACTAAAGACGTGTTTTGCAATCTCGTTGTAGGTTTGAGTATAATGCAGCATCTGACTTGGTTAAGGAAATTGAATTTGAGGAAGTTGAAGGTATGTGGCAAATGTTTTGTTCCAGTCTTTCATTTTCCTTTTATTTTATGAAGGTAGGGGGAAGTGTGTGGACGGAGAAATTCTCCGTTTTGTGCATTGGTTTTTCTGTGGTGTATAGTATTTTCTGCTGCAATTTTCTAAAGATTCTTTTGTTTCTATTTCAATAAATTTCAGGGGGTGTCAAAACAAGAATTTTGAGGAAGTGAATTTCATTTTGTATCTTCACGGTGATGTCTGTAAACTTGGTAGGAGATTCGTACAGGACATGATTTTTTATTGATTGTGCGGGAAAGGTTCTTCTGGGCATATCTTTCCCTTTCCCAAGATTAATAGTATCAGAAATTTCAAAAGAAAAGGAATGTATACGTGATGTAAGTTTTCAGCTTAAAACCAGATTCAGCTGTGTGTATGATAGAATTATTAAATCAATGTTTTAGAACTAAAATGTTAGTTCTGTGTTTTTTTCATCGCTTGTAGCTTGTTTGTGTTGTCTCTTTTGTAGATCCCTATACATGCACCTACTATGTTGATGTTAATATTCTTCAATTTGAATCACTGCGGCATCATAGATTTTCAGTCTTTAGTCGTCTTAATCTAGAGTGAATATTTACCGTATTACTCTATACAAACTGATTACACAGGATAAATAAACTCGTCATTTATCTCTAACAGCAAAGTGCAAAGCCATCAAGCAGATGGCAGATGATGAAAGTATCAAGTATGAGTTAAAATAGTCTCTAATTTAGTCATATAATAAAGTTAATAAATTATGTTTCAATGATGTGTGCAATTTTGGTGTCATTCCATTCACAAGATTATATAAACTGTACAAGTGAAGTTGCAGCCATATGCTTTAATGTGATTGCTTACTTTGCTTTTTTATTTTTCCCAGTAGTTTCTGGGATAGCAGGCGAACTTAACTCTTAACTCTTAAGGGCTGATGCCTTCAGGTTAATTTTTTGCAAGTGTTCTATTTTTTCCTCGGCAATTCAAAAAATATTCTGCAGTGTTGATGCAAGATATTCAACGTTAAATTATAGAACAAACTTCTTTAACCAATAGTCTTATCATTTTAGATTCATTTAATTCAAACTTAATTAGTTTGTATTTGTAAGGTGGAAAATTGTAAGGATGGAAAGAAGAAGATATTCTTCTTTAGTTCAAATTCTGGAAATGCAGAAACATTCAGAAAGACTTTTACCACCTATGTAATCATACTTAGGCTCGAGGGTTTCTTATATCTGATTTATAAGATAAAAAGATATTTTATTTTGTCCCAACAAATGAAAAATGTCACACTAACTGTTTAGTTTTTATTTAGTAGAAAGACATTGAATTGGTGAGACCTTAGCTTAATGCGCAGCTTAAAAAAGCTGTATCGGATAAACAGCCATAACAATCACATGGTTTAACTCAACATATGAAAATGTTTGGATAGTATGAAAAAATAAATCCATTGTTCATCCACTCTCAATGTTTACATAAAATGTACAAAAAACACTATTAGATTTGAGCTTTCGATAACGTTATTAATCTCATTTTTTACTACTGGATTTAGAAATCCAGTAAGAAGCCGAGAATTTTGAAGAGACGGAAGAGCATCTTCCATAGAAATTAGGTAGTAGTACAATCGGTTGCATTAGCTAGTTTAAATCAAAATTTGATGTCTCAATCAATCAAATTGGTCCAAGAGTGAATCACTGAACAGTAATTTAATAGTGTCCTGGGTGCAGCTCAAGACAACACTTTGACTTACGAATGTTGTAAGAGCTAGGAATAACACACAAAAGAGTCGGGAAGAATCCCTGCCCAAACAATACAATAAATCAGTCACAGACAAAAGGGACCCAATATGTTTCACCATCAGTTAAATCTGGTAGCTTAACCATCAAGACCAACTTTTATTTTTATTTTTTTACCAACGCCAAAACCCCACTAATATTAATAGTTCAAATTGATCCATTGATTACACCTTAAAAACTACCATTGACCAAAACAAAATAAAAAATCTCTCTGTCAAACAAAGGTAGAAATAGAAAATACTTAAGTTGCATCAATAGTTGGAGTAGAAGCTTCTGATCTAGACTCAGTAGATGAAGGTCGATTTTCGACACGACGAATCCCCTCCATCATTCTCACAACTTCGTCCATTTTCGGTCTCTGATCTGGCATTCTTGCTGCACAAGCCATCCCTATCTGTAACATCTCTACCATTTCTTCTTCAATATTTGGATATCTCAAAAGCTCAACATCAAAAACCTCTGCAGTCCATTCCTCTCTGACAACAGAATTCACCCATCTAACTAATTGAACAACTTGTTCACCTTCTGTTGTATATATAGGTGATTTCCCAGTTAGAAGCTCAAGTAATAGCACTCCAAAACTGTATACATCAGATGAATGTGTCGCTTTACGTGTGTCGGTTACTTCAGGAGCACGGTACCCTGTTGCTCTTGTTCCTGGTGAAGGAATTGGACTCATCAATGTTGCTAAGCCTATGTCTGATACACAACCATATCCTTGTGAATTGAGGAAGATGTTTGAGGCTTTAATGTTTCCATGAACGAGTTTCCCACCTTGCTGAGTATGAATGTGAGCAATCCCTCTTGATGTACCAATTGCAATCTTTAAACGGCTATGCCAGTCTAGAGAAGTTCTTCCTTCTCTTCTTTGGCCTTCATGATTTAGATGGAAAATCATATGCTTATATTAGCCACTTTCATAAGTTGGAAAATTGATCAAGTAAATAAAGATAGTATAATAATGTGACCTCTATGTTTGTGTGACTTGAGATTTTGAATGTAGATATTGTGTATCAAGTTCAACTTAGTGGTTAAATAGATCAAACTATGTTAATTTTAGTTTATTTAAAATTATTTGAAACATCCCTGAAGACAAAGAAGGAGCCAAAAAAATGTGAGGAAGAGAGGGTGGAAATTTAAAATATCATCACGAATTAATGCTCGATCCCCTTCAGCTTTGATATTCTTTTCTATAAATAAAGGTACAAATAATTACAGCTAATAATTACAATTAAGGGGAACAAATCAATTCCTGATTTGTCTACCTATTCTAGGAATGCTGATAAAATACAATTAAGGAGATTGATTCATTCCTGACTCACAAACATGATAAGGAAGATGTTTGACAACTCTAAGAGGGGGACAAATTTACTACATTGAAAGGTAAATATTCATCTAGCCTCTAATGTTTACTTGGTTGGATTGAGATGTGACCTGTGAGATACTAGGCAGAACATATCATTGTAAGTACAACCACATATCTTGTGACTTAGACATGCTAAAAAAATAATTCCAACTATATGATTGCAGAAAACCAATTTTTCATTTTATAAACTTGATTTGAAAAAAATTAGAGAAGCTAAAGATAATATAACTGTCAATTTTTTTGAATATAAGAGAAAAAGGTTCAACATAGTTACCATGTAACATGGAAGAAACACTGCCTTGTTGATAATAATCAGATACTACAAGTTTCTCATCCTTTGAATAATAGTATGCTCTTAATGTGTCAACATTATCATGCTTAATTTTCCCTACCACTTCCATCTGTTGCTGAAACTCCCTTTTCCCAACACTAACCTCTTTCAACCTCTTCACTACCACAGTGGTTGCATCCTCTAAAGCAGCCTTATATGTTGTACCAAAATTACCCTTTCCAAGTATCTCAGCTGAAGCTCTCAAAAGATCCTCTAAATCAAATGCAAGCTTACAATCCTCAAAAAATACAATTTTGTTTTTATCTTCTCGGCTTCTGGAAGATTCTGCTTTCGAAGAAACTTCTTTTTTGTTTGACTTCATCACAGGTTCAACTACACCTGCTGCATAGTCATAGCAGCACAGAACCATAACACCGGCAATCACTGCAAATCCAAGTGAACAAACACCGATGATGATTCCCAACAATGCAGTTTCACTGAGTCCTTTGTTTTTCTTTGATGGAATAGCATTATAAGGTGGTTTCATAGGAAAAGCTGGAGAAAGTGATGAAACTGTAGTTACTGATGTAAGATTGTTACCAGAAAAAGCCCAACTTGGAAATCTAAGAAGTGATTTTGGAACAACACCATCAAGTTTATTGTTTGCCAAATTAAGCTCTTGCAAACTAGGAATATAGATATCAGGAATCACACCAGAAAGAGAGTTATTTGCAAGGACTAATGAAGTTAATTGAGTTAGATTTGAAATTGAATAAGGGATGCTACCATTAAATGAATTATTGGACAAATTAACAACGGTGAGATTATTCCAAACAGAAAAATCCAATGGCAATGGTCCGAAAAACTTGTTGGATTGAAGATAAAGACTTGTCAAGTTTTTCAGCTCAGAAAAACCATCAGGGAAAAAACCAGTTATACCATTTGATCTAAGACTAACGGTTTCGAGAGCCGAGAGGCGAGTTAGAGTGTTTGGTGGGATTAAACCACTTAAACCAGCTCCAGGCAATCGAATCGCGATGACTCGAGACTCATCAGTGTTGCAGGTTACTCCTCTCCATGTTTGACATACAGAAGAATTCTCATCCCAATTGAGATGTGGTGAATGATTCATGTTGTTAAGGAAATCAAGTAAAGCTTGTTTATCTTGTACTGGTTCAGCTTCAACACTAACCAACACTGCTGAAAAAATGAACAACAGGAACATCTTGTTGTCCATTTTCTTTTTTGACTTGAAGAGAAATGAACAACTTTCACATGAAACAAAACTGAAGAGGCAACAGAAGATTAGATTATTAAACAATATTGTATAATCAACACTTGTTTGAGTCTTCATACAGTATGCATTTAACCAAGACTATATACAGTGTATTATTTTTTTATAAGGTCAAATTAAGCAGCTAATGTTTGAATGGAAAATAACCTTAATATCATAATTAATTTCCATTCAATAATAATTCACTGACCAAGTCTTTAAAAGCATATTAGAAACAAAAATACTAAGACATAAAAAATCCAAATGAACAGAAATAGTAGTAACACATAAAGCTAAAAACAGAGGATTCGATGGTTGACACTTACAATGGGGTATAAGAAAGTGATGAATTGGATGGTTAGGAAGAAAAGGAACATATATGATACATGTTGATAATCACGATGTTGTTTTGAGAAGCAGTTAGAGGGTGGAAATTAATTATAAAAAAAAAAAGGGGTAATTGAAATGAAATGATTATGATTATGATGGTATATTGGTAATGATGGAAGATGAGCTGTATATGCTTGCGGGAACAGCGGAATCACATGCAAATGAAGTAAGACAAACTCATTCTCATCTTTTCATCATTTTCAACCCCAATGCCTAACTATATATTACTATTATTTTATGCCGTACTAACAGGAGGGTGCATATGGAACCTTATTATTTTATATACATCATATATTACTTCACATTCTTTTTTATTTTTTTTTTATTTTTTTTTATTTTGTTACAATTTTTTTTAATTTGATTTATCTAAACTCAGAAGGCGATGAATTAAGTAGATCAATAATTAATATTATAACTATATTAATATTATAACTATATGTGATTAGTGATGCATGTGTATAAAATAATAATTATTTATTTGATTAATAATTGATATTATTTATTTTATTTTCTTAAATAAATAAATTATTCGTTTTATGTAATCTTAATTCTTGGAGTTATTAAATACTAAAAAGATACAAATCCTTATATACATGGAATAATTAGACACTAAATATCAACATCTCTTCAAATAAAATTTAAATTATAATTTTCCAAGTATTTGAGATTAGTCTCTTCCAAGTTCCAATACAATGTTTTTTCCTTACCCTTATACAGTTTTAGAACAAATAGACTCTAATAATTTATAATTCAGTAAATAAATATTAAGTAAAATATAATTAATGATCATTTTTAATAAAGTTTCAAATTAATATTCTTCTAATCAATTGAGTCTTTCAATACATCGTTGATTTATCATTATATCAATCTTATACAATTAAATTTATCTTCTTTTCACTTCAAATTATAAATCATTATATCAATTATTATTATTTATTAATAGTATTTTGAATTTTTAAACATTTTAATTATTTATAATTTATTAAATAATAATTAACCGTATTAATAAAATGGAAAAAAAAAAT
>JBBPBR010000004.1:66197542-66214176 GCA_037974775.1 Cicer pinnatifidum | reverse complement strand
TAAAATGAGATAAAAATATTTTGCTTAAACGTCAATATAGGACATAGGATACAACTTGACATGAAATATATGCCAATCAATTAAATTTAAAAGAAAGTTATTAATTACAAATGATTTGCTATAAACTATTATTGTAACTCATAGAAATTAATACTAAGTTGTGGATAAGTGTTGTAAATGTTTTTATTAAAAAATAAAAAATGAAAAATTAAATTTATTTTTAAACTTTTATAGAATTTAAATATACACCTTTCTATATGTTCTATATTTGATTCATTAATATGTTCTTTAAGATTTGGCTAGTTTTTTAGATGTAAACTACGAATTTTTTAAAAAAATTTACTTTAAATACTTTTTTGTATAGATATCGTCTCTAGTCTTTCGTGGCTTGTTGCTTCAGAATCTTCCCCTCACGAAATCCCTGGTGGCTATATCTGATTGGTTAAATTCGTATAAGGGTGCGCGATATATCGCCAAAAGGAAACCAAACAGAGAGATACGAATACACAAATCAACAATGATAAAATTAAAAAGGAAATTGAAAAACGAGAATATACAAAGAGAAGATAAGATTAAATGAGAGAAGAAAACATAACGAAGATACAAAACAGCATATAAACCCTAGTTCGAAAATATCGCGATAAATTGGAAAAATCATCGAAATCTGCGACCTCCGTTTATCTCTCCGTCGGGAAAGACCAATCTCTCACAATCTGTAAGCTCCTAATTTCTCGCTATATAAATCTCATTACTATCAGTATCTCCCTCCCTTTTATTTGTTTTAAATTTCGATTATATTTTTCTGAATCTCTGTCTCTGTAATCTATTTTCTCAAGTGTTTTAAGATTATATTCAATTCAATTAATTTGGTGCTTCGTGTTTTCATAAACGAGTAAAAATGCAACATTAATTGAATTTGAATAATGAATGATCACAGTTAATGCTATAGTTTTGTTTGTGTTTATTATGAGATTCTTATTTTATTTCATTATCTGGTTTGAATCTTCCGTGTAGGTTGTATAATACTATTCCACGGGACTAAAATTTCAGCATCCTTATTTCCTAAGTAAGTTGAATCTTATTTTCCAATATAAATATTAGTATCTTTTAACATGCAATGGATGCTGATAGTATCATTATGTAACTATATAATATACTAATATTTAAGACAAAATTATATGGAGTTGAATAATGCTGTTATTACTGTTGCTCAATCATAACATGACAAATGAATTTAAATAACTTATAAGACGAACAGAATGTTCAAATTGATTTATTTGAGTTTATTTACTAACAAGCATTTGTGAGATTGATTGAAAGAACTTATGGTCCACATGCTCTTTTCAGCATATTTCTATATGCTCTCAAGGATAAGTGCTTATGTTATAGAAATAACTTGTATATAAGTACTTATGTGGTAAGTGCTTATGTTATAAGTGTAAATAAGATGTTTATCCAAACAAGGTCTAAACAACTGTAAAAACAGCACCTATGCAACTGCATATAAGTCTTGTATAACTCTTAGTTTTTTGAATGCAAATGTAATAATTCTTAGAACTAAAGAACAGATCATCATATAATATGTTGACAGTTGTTTTTTTTTTTTCCTTATTGAACATTGGTAGTGGTTCGAGAAAAAGATGTGTGTTGGGAATATGCAGAGAAGTTAGACGGAAACAAGGTTAGATGTAAATTTTGCCAAAGAGTTTTAAATGGTGGCATTAGTAGATTGAAGCATCATTTATCTCGATTCCCGAGTAAAGGGGTGAATCCTTGTAGTAAGGTCAGAGATGACGTTACTGACAGAGTAAGGAATATAATTGCGTCAAAAGATGAGATTAAAGAAACCTCTAGTGTGAAGAAACAAAAAGTAGCAGAAGTCAAATCTCCTGGTAGTCTTTCTGCAACCAAAGCTCTTATGTCTTTGGAGACAACATCCCCTACTGGGAAGATTTTCCCTACTAGCAATCCTTTGACCCCTTCTTCAACAAACAACCTAGAGAATGCAGAAAGAAGTATTGCTCTATTCTTTTTCGAGAATAAGCTAGACTTCAGTGTTGCGCGGTCATCTTCGTATCAGTTGATGATCGACGCCATTGGAAAGTGTGGTCCTGGATTTACAGGTCCATCAGCTGAAATTCTGAAAACAACATGGCTGGAGAGGATTAAATCAGAAGTGGGCTTACAATCAAAAGACGTCGAGAAAGAGTGGGCTACTACTGGTTGTACCATTATTGCAGACACGTGGACTGATTATAAATCAAAGGCCATTATTAATTTCTTAGTCTCATCACCATCCAGGACTTTTTTCCACAAATCAGTGGACGCGTCTGCATATTTCAAAAACACAAAATGGCTCGCTGATCTTTTCGATTCTGTTATTCAAGAGTTTGGCCCTGAAAATGTTGTGCAAATTATTATGGATAGCAGTTTTAACTACACCGGCATTGCTAATCATATTGTGCAGAACTATGGAACAATATTTGTATCTCCTTGTGCCTCTCAATGTTTGAACCTAATATTGGAGGAATTCACCAAGGTTGATTGGATTAGTAGATGCGTTTTACAAGCACAAACTATATCAAAATTAATATACAATAATGCTTCCTTGCTTGATCTTATGAAAAAGTACAGTGGAGGCCAAGAACTTATCAGGACTGGGGTCACAAAGTCTGTATCAACCTTCCTGTCTTTGCAATCTATGTTGAAGCTAAGAACAAGATTGAAGCATATGTTTCACAGCCCTGAATATGCCTCAAACACTTCCTATGCAAATAAACCTCAGAGTCTTTCTTGTATCGCAATTGCAGAAGATGGTGATTTCTGGAGAACAGTGGAAGAGTGTGTGGCCATCTCCGAGCCTTTTTTGAAGGTGTTAAGGGAAGTATCCGAAGGGAAACCAATTGTAGGTTCAATATACGAACTAATGACTCGGGCCAAAGAATCAATCAGGACATACTACATAATGGATGAGAACAAATGCAAGACATTCTTAGATATAGTAGATAAAAAGTGGAGGGACCAACTTCATTCCCCTCTACATGCAGCTGCAGCATTTTTAAACCCCAGTATCCAATACAATCCTGAAATAAAATTTCTCTCTTCTATAAAAGAAGACTTCTTTAATGTTCTGGAGAAGTTACTTCCTGTACCAGACATGAGGCGGGACATCACCAATCAAATCTACACGTTTACAAAGGCACATGGAATGTTTGGTTGTAGCCTAGCAAGGGAAGCAAGAAACACAGTTGCACCATGTAAGTTTTAAATTGTACCTGTTAATGCGTTCTGTTTCTCAGAAGTCAAATTTTATAACGACAGTTTGTTTTAATCTGTAAATTTGAACTTAAAGTTATATTAGACATTGAGTTCAGCATTGATCTTTAGATAAAGAAAACCACATATTTTGTAATTGGGTATATCAGTAGAATAGTTTTAAAAAAGTTTGGAATTTGTTTCGTTCATTAACAGTGAAAACTTCAGTTATCTTTGATTAATTATCTAAAATTTGGCCTCATGGTGTTACTCAGTAAATCATAATGAGAATGCAGTTGAAAAGATGGGTCACACAAAACTAAATTTTTATTTAAATGTCAGCTCTATAAACTGCTCTTGTTTCATTTGGCTTGATTATTATTTAATCTTCAAACTCATTGATCATGAATTGTAGGGCTTTGGTGGGAACAGTATGGTGACTCTGCTCCCGGGTTGCAACGAGTTGCCATTAGAATATTAAGTCAAGTTTGTAGCACTTTCTCATTTCAGAGGCAGTGGAGTACCTTTCGGCAAATTCACTCTGAGAAGAAGAATAAGATTGATAGAGAAACACTGAATGACCTTGTTTATATAAACTACAATCTCAAATTGACTAAGCAGATGAATGCAAAGTCATTAGAAGTTGATCTGCTTCAATCTGATGATATTGACATGACTTCTGAGTGGGTGGAGGAAAATGAAACTGCAAGTCCAACTCAGTGGCTGGATCGTTTTGGTCCAGCTTTGGATGGCAATGATTTGAACACAAGACAGTTTGGTTCTTCTATATTTGGTGCAAATGATCCCATATTTGGATTGTAGTTCTGTATCATATCAAGTGTTGTTTATAGTTCTAGATCGTGTTCGGCCTTTGATCAAATAGGTTTCATTTTTTACTTGTAGGAAGTATCTATGTGAATGAAAATGATGTAAAGATGAGAGTTGAGATATGTGAAGGCAAATCACTTAAAAGTCATATTTACCTTAGTTTTATCCGAACAATCTGACAACTTTATGATAGTGTACATTCCCTAAGTATGAAAAAGTGTAATATGTGGAATTTGCATCGTTTCTCAACCACAAGTTTAACTATCATTACCCTTTCAAAGATATAACTGTTTTTCAATAAACTGAGCCTAAGCATTCAACTATTTTTCATATTTTCAAAAAAAAAAAAAAAATTCAATCAATTTTCATTGCTTGGGCACAAATATAATTCATAGGAATTGACTCATTAAAGTTAGTCTTTTTTGTCCATAAATATGAATAAAATTTGCCATGAAGAGCGGTTGTATTTCAATAGATAGTGTGGCCGGGAGATTTAGCTTCTTATGAACGTGACAAGTGTCGAAGACGTGAACAGTTGATTTTAGCATGAGGAATACAAATGAGTTGATGATTTTGAAAATTACTTCAATCTTTTATATCACTTAAATTAAATTTTTCCCCCTATATTCTCTAATTAAATATATTATATGAATTATTTATATACTGACCTCACGCAACTGACTCACATATTATCTCTATTTTTTTAAATTATAGCTAAATAAATTATGTTCATTAAATTTTAAGGCGGTTATTGGACTGAATGAATAGTTCAATGGCAATGGATTTCAATTCACGAGTCTCAATTTTTAATTTATTTTTTATAATATAATAAAATAAGAATAATTTTGAATTAAATATATTTTAAATTAATAAAATTATGATATTTTATATCTAATTTTTTATTTTTTTTATTTATTATTAATATCTATTATGATTTTATAGCAATAAAAATATTATTTTTTTTAAAAAGTAACTTTTCAAAATAAAGTTAAAAGAAGAATTAATTCTTTTGTTAAAGATTAAAAAGTTGAGATTTTTTTATAAAATTAAAATAAAATTTTAAAATTTATAAAGATATTTTATTTTATTAGAAGTAAAATTTTTAAGATTAGATTGCAAAATGTTTTAGCGCAACTAGATTAAATTTATGACATGTAAATTAATGTGTATATGTACACTATAGTATTTCAATTTTCAAGTGATAGCTGAAAAATTAAGGAGAAAGGAAAGTGTAAAATAAAATACACGGCACGCGGTTCTATTCTTCGTCTGGTTTCCTTCCGACGCACACAACAGAAAGCAACGCAAGTGGTGATTATTAATGGAGCACGATTATTATAGAAGCAGGTCGGGCCCACAAGTTCCGATGTACGGTGCACCTCCCTCTTCCATCTACCCTAAGATCGGTCCTCACCCTCATGCCTCCGCCGCTGCCCCTCCTCCGTTACACTATCATCACAATTCCACTCCTTCACCTTCTTGTAACTCTCTCTCTCTCTCTCTCTTTCATGCTTTTATTTTCCCTTCCGTCTACTTCATGAAGAGAATTAGGGCATTTTTTATTTATTGTAATTTGTGGAAAATAAATAGAAACAAAACAAATAATCTGTTTATTCAATTTTGCAGCAGGATTGGGGATTAAGGTTTCCATCAAACCGGAATATAAGATCACACCGCCGGTAAGATTATGCTGTCTCTGTAATTGTTGTGAATTGATAATTTTGAATGGATATGCTTCCTTTGTTTAGTAATTTGGATCATAATTTGAGAGATATAAAGTTGGCTTGGTGCTGATGTTATTACAGAGAGAATCGCGAGTCCTTATTGTTTCTAGTATTTGGGCTGAACATTAGGGAAATAATCATTATGTTATTTATGTGTAATTAGTGAGGAGAATTGCTGTGTAATTATGGGCTGTAAGTAAATGTGTTTCTATTATATATAGAGACTGGAATAATCAGCAAAAGGCATCAAGTAAAGTTTATTGGGTTCATCCCCACAGTCAACAAAATTATAACAATATTAATAATACTAATTACTAACATTGGCTGTTGCAACAAAAAAATTGGACCATCATTTTACCTTACTCTCAAAAGTAGGGTGCATTAGAATTGAATTGAATTGAAGGCATTCTTTGGGGTTGAGGATATACCAACTCTTTGAGGCTTCTAGTTTCTCATTTTTTTCACTTGGAGTTAACCTTATGTTGGTTTGTCACTCCAGGCGATATCTTCAACAGTTGATTAAATTTGTCCATCACCATCTATTGTACCTCTATTGATTAAACTGCAAATAATTGAATAAGCAGAGTCATCATTAAAAAATTATGCAGAAATTGGAAAAAATTATTAATAAGAAAAAATTACAACAACCCCATCAAATTGAGCAAGAAATTCTTGTTTTAGTTTGACATCAACTTTTATATATAAAATAAGATATGACTTTTGAGTGGTTTTGGAAATTTTGTAGCCTCATTTATTGCCACATGTGGGAGATATTCCACGGAGCAACTTCCAATTTGATTTTGGATTGGAGAGGAAAATTTTGGCCGAAGCAGAGAAGGATAACCCAAATTGGAGCAAATTTGCGATAGACAATCTTCCAACTAAAGCTTCTTCTGATACATCATCATCAAAGGTGTTTTTTCTTGATTTAGAGCAAGAAGTTCCAATTTATGTTATTGTAACCTGTGTTTATGATTTTTTTTCCTGATTCACCATGCAGAGGTTTTGACTTACTATTTTCTTTTCATGCTTAGTACATTGTTTTCAGTATATAGATAAAATTCTTGTACTGTTTCCAACTAAAATGAAAATATTTTCCAGGTTACTGGTTCAGATCCCATTGTGAACAAATATATAGCCAAGGGACTCAGCAGAGAGGCAGTTCCAATTGCTGTTAAGAATTATGGTGATGATCCAACCAAAGTATGTTCTCTATCCCTGTAACTCATAATGGACATGATATTCAGATAATAGCATAGCTTAAAAAATAATAATCATTTTTCTAAATAATAAAATATGCCCAGCATCTCTACATGTACTGACCTGCACAGATAAAATAATTCAATGAAACTAAAGCGGTTCTTCCCTTGATAATGAAATTTCTGCTCCAAATTATTACTGTGATCTTATCATTAGTTGTCAAATTGATAGTTTTTCATGCGCACTAGAAAGTGGTCAGTTTGGTAGTGTTATCTAAACAATGCATGCAGCATTGCATGGCTGCTTTGATCTGGTTGTCATCTGTTTCTGGCCACCCTTCCCCCTGTGTTGGGAAAGAGGAGTAATTTTGGTGTCCTATAGAGTATACTAGTTCCTTTTGGTGACAAAATTCAATTGTCAATTGGTTTTGTTTTTTGAGCCAAAATGGTAGAATTTTTCAACTATGTTTCTATACAAGTAAACATCTTTTGAGTGGAAGCTTTTCTACCTCATCCAGATTCTGCTTCCAATTCAAATATAATTACTTGCCAGCCTTGTACTGTAGGAAAGGTTCTTAGCATGAGAACTTTAGGAACATTTCCTTGCTTGGTTTTTACTTCCGGCCAGCTTTTGAGAAGTTAAGATGATCTAGTGTTTTTGTTATTTTGACTAGTGATAAAATTCTTGCATTCCCAGATGCAGCATAGCAGGCAGATGCGTTGTGGTTTTTACTTTTTACTAAATAATTTGTTTTTCTGACCAAATTTATTATTCATTTGAAGGTTCAAGAATTTGTCAATGGATACACCCTTCTGCGTGAAATGGGGTTTTCGTCAAGCAGCGTTGCCGAAGCCTTGGTTACGCATGACAACGATACAGACAAGGCATTGGCTTATTTCCTTAGTGGGACATCATGAGGCTGCTGAAGCATATGGTTTGATGGATTTTATATACTTTAGAGATGACTTATTGTATTTATATATTTTAAGGCCTAAATTGAAAAGAATGAGACTTTAGAGACTAAATTGATGGTGTATTTCAATGTATATTGTATCTTTCAGATTTCATAAAGTGGGTATCAATGGCTAAAATAGGTGGTGCACCATTACTTATATTTTTTTCTTTGTTTTCGTCTAAATATAGGTAACTAACAAGGACACCATAACATTTTCGTACTCTGTATTGAGAATATTGCAAGTCCATATGAATTTTAAACCAAATTTCAATTTCCAACATCAATTACATGCAAAAATAAATGAAAAAAGTCTAACCCTAGAAATCTCTGCAGATCATTTGAAAATAAAATTAATTTATCACTACTGAGCTGTTAGTGTCCATACTGTGACGGGTTCGACGGGTTTTTGGCATGAGATTGCTAGTTAAGGAAGAAAATTAGGTACAGACTGACTATTTAGGTGGTTGAATTTGGAATTATATTAGTAGACGCTTTACTTTACGCGCTCTATCATTCACTTTAATTTTCTCTTCTGAATATGAAATGTTAATTTTATAATCGTCACAATTGGTAAGGGGATCGTTAACTTGTATGCATAAAACATACAAATACTAGGGTGAATGAATGTCATGTGGTCTACTACGGTCAAGGAGATCTTTAGTGTTATTATTGTTCTTTTAAGTCATTTACTTTTATTAAAATAAAAGTTTTTCCACATCTCTAGAAACCCGAGTCCTCTATTCACTCTGTCATCGACTCATCATCAACGTATTGGAGGGTTTAAGCTAGAGTTTGATAAACTCGTGTCCTTATTCAATTTCTTCTGCCCAATATTACAACCACACCCACCCAATTTATTTGTTAAGATATCCATATGTGGAACAACAAAGATTAATCTCTCAATATTTTAAGGGGTCAACATTTCCGTCATATTTTTCTATACATTATAAGAATTTTTTTTACCACTTGTGCCATACCCTTTAAACAAATGGTTAAGGAAAAAATGTACCACTAGTGCCACAGGATCTAGCTCCTGCCAACATTAAAATTTGCAAACTCAAACCACCCGAAGTGTTTGACCGGATATGATATTGAAATTATTGGGGTGGTAACCAAAATGCTAGGTTAATGTTTTATTGGAATCACCGACATGTAAATCAGCTAAGTGCTAGTTTGATGTATCGCAAAAAGAAAATGCTATATTGATATCTCCTATACATATTTCACAACAACTTATGTCCATGGTGGTTGAGATGATGACTGTTGTTCTTGATTCTCCTACCACCTTTGCCATTGATGGGAGGGGCACAACAACGTCATAGCACCGAACATCTCACCCCTCACCCCCATTCTACATGCCAAAGGCTCCTCTTCATCTTTTCTTCAACTGCATCTAACTATAACAACGAAGCAAGTGTCGTCTTTGCAAGGCAAAGAAAGTGAAAGGAGAGATAAAATGTAGAATTAGAGGTTTTTTTTTTCCCAATGGAATTAGAGTTTTTGAAGTGGGGAAAACATGTAAAATTGAAAGAAAAAAATGAGTGGATTTTAAAACCCAAAATAATATTACAAAAAAGCCTTTGACCATGTGTAGCACATGGAGCACTTGTCCACCATAGCTTTCGCCAAAACATAGTCACAACTCAAAATTCCCAATAGTATATATACCATGTACAAAAAATACGAAGTCCCTCCACAGGCCACCATGTCACTCTTACAAATATTTTTAAGTGCATTTAGGAAGTTCTCCTGCCAAGAGAAGATTTACCTTCCTTTCCTATTACCTTACCCATGAACGAATGAAAGAACTATAAAATGATACAAAACAACTTATCGGTAGAGGTAGAGAGGTAAATCTTTTGTTGTATAATACTATGTCAGATGCCTTTAGTAATAACTCTGCCAGCAAACCTAGAACCGATCAATTTGCCAACTGTGCTCACAAGTTAACGTGAAAGATGAACAGAAAATCAAGAGGCAACTTTCCAGAAATCTTGTATATTACATTGCTAGGCTTTTCACAATAATGCACTGGAATCAACTCAAACACCCGCACAAATTGCTCCTGAAAAACAAAAGCATGTTGTATCAGCTTGAGGCTGCAAATGAAATTTGAAGCACATACCAAACATTTATGATAAGTGAATTCTGCATAAAATTTCTTAGATACTCAGAAGGGCTATCATTTTGGCGGCTATATAACTACATAACTATGTCATGAACTTGAATTTCAAACTAGCACATGTATACATGCAGCACACACACAAACATAGAGAGAGAAAAAAGACAGGGAGCAGGAGAGACCTGTCGACCAAGACGAGCAACAAAACTTTGCCTCATCAACATACTTTGCATCAAGTCCAATAAACCAGGATCCAGTACTCACATCATCATGGGCATAGGTACGAAGAATAGATCTGACAACAACTCAACAGGTTCAATATTGATGCATAAACAGTAGCTAATAATATTGGTGCAGCAAAGAGTGGATCCAACCTGTTTATTGATATGAATCTAGCCAAAGCTCGTGATATGACGTACATCTCTCCTGATGCATGACGAAAATATCTGTTGCACAAGATATTTAATAATCATTTCAAGAGGAGTTAAATGGATCGTTGACATGACAAGAAAAAAAGTTGCGGTTGACTTACGATTTTTTGTCACCAAACTTCCACCATTCTGGTTCATACCATTTTTGGTTCCTGTCAAAATTCACAGACAAACAGTATGGGAACCATAAAATATATTCTATGCATATGACATTTTAAACAAGATAAGGGGCTCACTGTTCAGAGAAAACTTCGCCTGATTTCATGCACCCCATGTAAAGACGAGGTTTGTCCAAATGAGTTGCAAGTGTAGCTCCCAAGGCATCTTTGCAGGAACAAACATGTAAATAGTAAGTCATATAAATAAACATAAAAATGTGAAATCTCAATGGAATTCTATTAGGGCAAAGAAGTACACAATAAAATTTTATCATATAATAAAAATACGAATGTTAACAGTCCAGGGTTGAGGCATTAAATAAAGTTCCACTAGAAACATTGCTCCATTTCATCCACCTTGCTTAAATCCTATGGTTTATACATGACTGTTAATTTCCCCATTATTTTATATGGAATCAAAATACTTAGAACGTGAGATTCATGAACAACTATCATATATACAATTTTCTATTTAAAACAATTAAATGTTATTTAATAAAACATTACTTCGAGTTTTCTATTGAGCTTATTAATTTTAGAAACCTTTAAATCATCAATTTTTCCAACAAAGCACCAATGCATCCTCTTAAACTACCTGATTTCATGTTGTTTTCTAACCCCACTATGGAAAGTATCCAGTGAGCATGTGTCCAAGCAAAGTAATTATTGATTTAATTTTAATGTTAAACTTAAGGAGTTTAGTTTTTTTAGATGTGTTTTGCACATGCATTTGAAGTAAATAAGTGGAACATCCAATGAAAAACATGGATGATATCTTGAGCGGTATTTTCTTCTTCCTATATGGCTACAATCTCTATCAAAAGATGCAACCATGTAGGATGAAGGGAGTTTTAATTTTAGCTACTAAAATTATGTATCAAGAAGTTTGAATACTTTAAAGTTCATCACAGATTTCTCTCTTGTGTCTATTAAAACTAAGCATGAAGTTTTGACACATCACAAAGCCCTGCATAAGAAAGAATTACATGTGTATTTGCGGGCTAAAAAGAAAATAAAAAGACACACCACTACTACAAGGGAAAAGTAAGAAACTTCTACCAACAAAAGATTGATACTTTTCCATGAGACTATCAAAACTGGCTACAAGATGGACATATATCGATGACAGAAAAGTACACCCTATCTCTAGAGTCACAAGTTCTCTAAAACCCACCATACCAAATTTTCTCATAGACAAGTGATACAACTGCAAGAAGGCCTACACAGCCTGCAATTTCACGTATTTCTCAAGAACTTAGTAGATCAAGGCACCAAGTTTATAGATGAATATTCTCTACAGCCACTCCTAAGTGATATTAAACATCACAGTAAACCACTCCTGACATGCTAATGGGCACACTATGTCCTGAACAGTCGGTAAAAAGTACAATACTTTCATTGTTTGTTGAAAGAAGAGCAGTTTTAAAAAATAAAGGTATGCCTTTTTTTTTTCTTTTCTGAAATTTCTCTGCAACCAACCAATAGAAACAAAAAACCGAAATCAAATCATAACTATTATGCAACAATAACCAAAGCCTTTTGCCGCTACAAACTTAGCAACTAGAAATATAAAAATAAAGAGGGGGATATACCCAGTTGGAAGAATAGTTAACCCTAGCCATGATTCCAAGTTTAGATGGAGAGTAAATGCCGAGAGACAAGGGAAAGGAAGATTGAGTGGAGGATACAGGTGTAATTATGAAAATTCATATGGCATCTCTGTCCATATAAGTTTAAAACCTGATTCCCTAACCTCTTCTGTCACAGTGGGTTTTTAAAGAAACAAGGCAATGTTCCTTTCAAAAAAATTGATCTTTCAGAGCCTGCTACATTTTTATAGAAGCTCATCCAACCATATTCCCTTGGCACAAACAGGGTGTTCTCTAATGCATAAATGGTTTTTCCGTCCAGTTCGATTAAAAGATAAAAGAAACATCTAACAATAATAGTGACATATTATGTAAATTGCATTATAAAAAAAATCACCTCATCAGTTAAAGAAAAACTAACCAATATTTACATAAACATCATCATTGACTTTAGCATAAAACTCCGCATCCCATTTGTCTGCAGCGTGAGCAAAAAACAATTTAGCCTTCTCTGGGTGTCCCGGGTTTTCTTCCACATGATCATCCTGACAGAAGAAGTGTTAAAGGTGATTAGCTAATGAGCTTATGTTGTTGACCTTATTCTCTACTCACAGGAAGCAACAAAATACAAAACAAATGTTATAAGCACCAACCATGTTCAGCAACTATGAGTGCAAATGTGTTACTTTAATCTCATATTTGCCTGCTTATTTAAATTACTGACTGGAAAAACATAAAGAGTAAGCAATCAAATAGATGTCAACTCATGATTGGTGTAAGCACAAATATCTATGTGACTCACGATTGCTTTCATACAATATATGTGACTTTAACCATTGTAAACAGAAGAATAAAACACTGAAATACTCATTGCAATGACTATTTACAATAATACAACAGTGAATTTGTTACAAAAACACTGAAATACTCAATTTCCAATTTCTGAATGAGAAAATTCACTTGGATTTTTACAGAAAAAAAATGATTGCCTAGAAAAATATATCCCACCAAATTTGCTGTTCTAATAAAATAGAAATTTCCTAAGCAGATGAAGAATAAAAGTGTTTAATTAGATATACATACTAGAATTAGGAAGTCATTCGTCAACCTATTCTCACGATCAATGTCTTTATCCAGACCGTCCGCACTATTTGCACTGCAAAGTTATACGGAATTCATAAGAA
Organism: Cicer pinnatifidum; assembly: GCA_037974775.1. Taxonomy (NCBI): domain Eukaryota; kingdom Viridiplantae; phylum Streptophyta; class Magnoliopsida; order Fabales; family Fabaceae; genus Cicer; species Cicer pinnatifidum. Next base: position 66,200,730 of record JBBPBR010000004.1, on the reverse strand, counting down.
CTGCTTACAATTGACACCCTCCACCCCACCCCCTCCAAAAAAACGTAAGAATATCAACCTTCTACCAATAACAAATCGCACAATGATGCCCTTTCCATCTTCAATTTTCTTGAAAGCTGCACCTACAAAAAAGTGTTTTTAAATTAAAGCTTTTTCTGAAGCACAATGTTAGTGCAAATACTGTAACCCATTCTATAAAAATCTGGAAACCAATTATCCAAGATACACTAGAACTCTAAATCTTTCATGAACATTAGAAATATAACTCTGCTCAGAATCAATGAATAGATAATTACATACGATAGTACTATCAAACAGAGTTACATTACAGAGTTTACTCATTATTCAATAGCAATAGCAGATGTTAAAGGAATTAAAATATATATAAATAAAAGGATACCGGCTCTCCTTTTAATATCGAAATGTAAGAGAGGATCATTTTTCTCAGAGACGTGAAACTGAAAGGGGAAAGTTCCTCATGAAGAAAAGGCAATAATTTAATGTTTTTGAACTCATATCAATTCATGTTAAAGCCATACATCAGTGTTCAGTTGTTATGAAAATTCTTTACATCAACTGTATACTCAAAACACAAAAGATATATTAATGACAGTTATTTACAATGTTACAAACTTGTGGGATTGAGCAACAGAAGGAAAATAATATTGTTACCGCTTCCCATCCAAGCCTTTCGAATTGCATCTCTATTCTTCTGGCGGCCAAACTTTGTCAATATACCTATGACTACCAAGGGCCGTCTCTTAGAGTAAGTACCGTTGGTCACAATCAACCCCTTTGAAACAAAACCCTCTTGTTTAGCTGAAGCAAGTTCCATGTCAAGCGCAACAAGCTTCTTATGTTGTTCCCTAAATGACATATAGTCAAACAGTACAACAAGTCCCAAAAACGTTAAGAAGCTTACAATCACCATAGCAAACCGACAATAAAATCAAACAGCAATCACTAACTTTTTGTTAAATTTTGCAACATGTAAATTTAATTCACCTGCAGGCTATGATCTTCAATGTATCATCTACTGATATAGCAGATTGTCCCTAGAATGAAAAATGTTTATTAGGCCAATAAAAAATAAAAGGTATGTTCTCTATAACAGTGGCATATCTGATCGAAGCATGTCCCGGTGTACGACAATGACACCTTTATTACATTTAATTAATTAATTTTCTCAAATTATTATTGGTGTCAAATTGTCAGAATTTGTGCTTCTAGGTCCAAGTCCCAGTGAGTCAAACTGTGTGTGTGTCCCCCTAACAGTGATCTCGATAAATCACACTGCAAAATGATACTGTGTTCTAGTTCTTCTACACAGTGAGTCCTAAATAAAAATACGCACACGATGAAGTAGTTATCAAATTCAACAAACAAAAATCAAATGAAATTACAAAATAATATAACGAAAATGCATTATCCGTACGGAAATTCGGATCCCTAACTTCATTTAGAAGCAACGATTCGTGTGAAAATGATAATAACAGTGAGAAACAATAAAACAGTAATTGAAATTGCAGTGCAAAAAATGAAGTAGGGAGGTTCGATTCAACCGATCAGAGTGAGTAATTAGCTACTGACCTGGCCAGTGATTCTATCAAGCTCTTTGATGAGATAAACACGATTCCCTGCGTCTTGCCACAACCTGAAGACGAGAACTGAGATTAACACACAACAACAACAACAACAACAACAACAACAACAACAGAAGCAGCAATAATGGAATGAAGTAAAAAATAAAAAAAATAAAAAGAATGAAGGAAGAAGAAGAACCTTCCGGCGACGTAGATAGAGGCGAAAGTGGCGAACATGGAAATGAGGAGTGAAGGAATTCGGGATCGATTAGCCGCCATACTTGAAAGTCTGTGGCTGGATCCCTTGCTCTGCATTTCAAATTTCGAAATCTAATACAATTAATCAATTGTTGAAGATAAGCAACAGAGACTCTTGCTTCGTTGCTGGTGAACAAAGTCACCAACCTCTCACTTTTTTCCTTTTTTTCATTTACCTTCTCATTTTGTGACAAACAACAATATACTATATTTATTACTTTCAAGAGTAAATCCAATTATTCAAGTTTTTCCGAAAGTTATTTTACAAAAAAAATTGGATAAAGAAATTATATTTTTTTATTTAAAGCAAATGATTTCAATATGAATGAAATATTATTATTATTTTTATAAATAAATGTATAAGAGTAAATAAATCAATAACTATACAACTTATAGCTCAAGCTAACTATATCAGTATAAAACTGTGTTTATGCTACAATGCAGGCTCATTATACTTAAAGTGTAATATATTTTTTTTTAGATAGTATTTTATAATATTAATAAACATTTTTCGTAAACTGAACAGACTATCTAGTTTTTTAGTCAAACGAAATTGTCCAAAAATAGCCCATATAGAAAGAAATGGATTCTATAACTTTGTGGTTGGTAACTTTAGTAACTTTAGTGTATTTAGAAGATAAATTAGTAATTAAATTAAATAAATAAAAATTATTTAGATGAGAGATAATGATAGTTATGAGAAATATATGAACAAAGTTACCCAAAAGATTTAAGAGTTTCTTTAACAACGAGATAATTAAATGATATCATTTATGTATTCCGAAGCATCCAAATAATAACATTGAAGCAACAATTGCTATGACGCATAATTGATGTTTGTATGGGTGATATTTCATTCCAATCATGCATGAATGTTTGTATGGGTGATATTTCATTCCAATCATGCATGAATGTTAAGGCTAAACAAACGACTCCATTGCACTAGATTATTGATATCATTCCAAAATTTAGAGACAACTTTACAATCACATAAAATACTGAGACTCATATCCATAAATTGAAGTAATATATATACAATTTTTTTGAAAATCAGACCAAACCAATAAAGAAATTCATTCAACCATGCTTTAATTACAGTTGAATCTATGATAGTTAAATACTTTTTTTTTAATATATTTAATAATACATAATAACATACAATGATTAAATTATGCGTTTTGTAAGATATAAAGGTCAATAATCAAGTCACTGGGTTTGGTCTATTGGTGAAAGATTTGAGTAGTATACTAGGTTCAAATCTCATTGTCTCTAATTTATTATTTGATTTTACTTAACTTTAAAAACTAATTAACAAAATAAAAAAAGTTGATAAAATATAATTAAAAA
>JBBPBR010000004.1:66143967-66178685 GCA_037974775.1 Cicer pinnatifidum | reverse complement strand
ATATATATATATATATATATATATATATATATATATATATTTTGCCAAATGATGATTATAAAAATAGGTCAAGGGGTATTCACAAACTATCAGAATAATAGAAGGAGTTTATTGGACATACACCATCAACGCAAAACATTTTACACCAACAACAAATATTTAGCTAGTTTTGTAGGATGACAGTTATCAATCATAAAGTGAAAATATATAATTAAAAGTGATTATTAGATGGAAATGTAAAATGGATTTACATTTACAGTATATAACCTATCTTCTCTAATAGAATTTATTGAAATAAATTTAAAATATTTATGGACATATTTACAAATATTTTTATAAGGATACACAAATGTGAATGCAATACAAATATTATTTAGTTCCGTTCAAATAAGTTAAACCTTAAACAGCCCATGTACTTCTCATTGAAGTAAATGTTTGGGCCGTGCATTGGTTTAGGATCCTGGACTGGCCCCCTTCTGCCATGATTGCCAATTCGTGTGAATATTTGTCTTTTAATAGAATATTTGTTGGGTATTCATAGTCACGTTAGATACAATTATTTTTTACATATCCTCAAGATACAATTTCTTTTAAGAGAGTAATGCTGACAGAGTAAATTAAATTTAATTCAAAATGGATCAGAATTTTTTTGATTGGAAAATGAGAAAACTCGCTAAGACCGAAATAAAGCGGTAAATTTATTATTACTGAATACTGAGCCAGAATATGCAGCGAACAGAAAATGGTTCCTGAATCCTCAATTATGATAACATAATAATAAGAATGTTCATTTTCTGATTTTGCATAATTGGTTTAAGGCTGAGGGGGAGGAAGGGAATCCTGCTCATGATTTGTGTAAAGGTTAAAACACCCAATTAGTGAGTCCAAAATCCAAATACTATAGACAAAAAAGTTTCTGTGAGTATGACCCATCATCACAACATTACACACAAAACACATGCACGGTGGGACATTGTTGTATTATTAGCACCAATTTAAAATTATTACCTACGAGTCTACATAGTATATTAATTAGGTCCCGTTTGCTTCTACACAAGCGCAATACTACTTTTATTTATCTTTGATTACCCATACTTCATATTTGTCATCTTTTTTGTTTCACGTCCAATTTATCTATTTCTCTCGTTTTCTTCTGTACCTTTTTAAAATTAGAAAATAATAACACGTTTTCTTCCGTTTGTTCTTCCGTTTGCCACGATTAATATCTTACATGTTAAATGATAATAACATATGTAGATGGTTAAATGATAATTAAAATATGTGTTATTATTTTGAATAAGGAGTAGTACGTGACATAAATTATTGTTTTTGTCTTTCACACACTTGTTAAACCACTTTTTTTCTATTTTTACTTTTTTAATAAATGCTCTCAAACACATTTATTAATATTTTTTTAATATAAAATTTTGTTTTCAATATTTAAAATTTTATTGAGGTTTTTTTATTTGGACAACACGGCGGAAGTCCAATTTGAGATTTTTAAAATAATTCATTTAATCTATTTATAATTTTATTTATTTGACCACTTCATGTATAAAATTAACAAAAATACATTAACTTTTTAGCATTTGCTTATTTAAAAAAAAATGTCACGTAATTCGGATTTTTTTTCCTAATCATCCACCCCTTCAACATGACATAAGGTTGATGGTTGTAGGGGACACATGTGAAGATGGTAAAACAATTTATTATTTTGTGTCTATCTTAATTGGCGCCGCCCACCATTTTGTTTTTCATTTGGTGATTAAAAGAGGCTAAACGCCCAATACTAAAAACCTCGTGAGAAAATCATTAAAGAAATGTCATTTATAAGAGATAAAGAGGTATATTATATATAGAGCAATATCATAAATTTTACAATTCATATCTATATTATGATCAAAATTTACTAACTTGTTAGCTACTTAGTTGGCTTCGCAAAAAATATACTTATAACGAGTATCTTGCGGTTGATCGAGCAAGCCTCTAAATTCATTGATCGAACGAAAACAAGAATGCATCGAAGAACATCCCGTATCTAATAAATTAACTGCTACTTTAGAGTGAGTTTGAAATATAATTTAGTTAAAACCTCTATTCACAAGTAGCTTGAACCATGAAGAATTCTCTATAGCTTCGCTTGTAAAACCGAACATTGACCCACTTTTGCAAGAGAAAGCCACTGCAAAAGCACCCCAGCAGTCCATGATAACTCCACCACACGTTATCAGTCCAATGTTAGTAATATTAGTTTTAAACCACTTTTGCCGTCCCACCCTTTTGTTTACCTTCTCTTCATCTTTTTCTATAAGAGATAGTTGGTTTAAGAAATGTTTTTTTAGTTTAAAATCACTCATTTAATCCATTTTTTTCTTTTATATTTCTCTTTATACTTAAAAAGTGTTTTCACTTATTTTTAAGGGTTTTTTTTTTCTTTTGTTATTTCGTGTTCAAGTATGACATTACTTTGCATGTCATTTTAATGCAGAATTTTAATTTATTTCAAGTTTGTATTTCATGTGCTTGTTAAAATATTTGAGCAAAATTCGTTTAGTCGGTACCATATTTTAAATAATAGATTAATTGAGGTTATCATCAAATTCAACATCATTGTAATTTTAAATATAATTTGTTAAAATGTGATTGAATTAGTTTTGTAAAAAATTATATATAATCAATATGACTTAATTTCAATAAATAATTTTTTTTTTAAGATGAATGGGATTGAATACTTTGAATCTTACACTACTGATTATATGTAGAAGAAATTAAGTGATAATTTATTATTTTTGACAAAAAAAAAATATAACAAACTATTCTGACTATAAATACCTTTGAAAATGAAGATGATTCATTTCCTCCCTGATATGACAGTTGCTCTACGAGTAGTTTGGAGAAGAAATATTTACAAGATAATTTATTTTTGACTTTGGGCAATGTAAAATTAGTCTCTCTAATCTCTAGTTGTGGTTAGGGAATCAATTGTCCCTACCTTCCAAATCCACTGCTTATCCTAACCCTATGACCCACATGATCCCTAAACAGATACCCAACTTGTTTTCATCCCAAAATCACTCAACATCTTTGTAAGGTCTGTGCTACTGAGAGATCCTTTTCTGTCTTCCAAATTTTCCTGTTTGTCTGCTTTCTTCACATTAAAGTTCTCTTTCATGTTCTCCAACAATTATTTCCCAATATATAGTAGTATCCCCCAAAGTTAAAAAGTCACATTATAATAATAATTCAATAATCAATAGTGATACTAATTCTTTTAGACCTATCAAAACCCCTGACCCACTCATATCTACAGCTACATCTCACCATGGGGTATGCACCACACAATACAATTGTGTAAAATTGGTCATATAAGCTACTATGAAATAGTTATGTAACTTTGACAATACAATCAAAAAACAAATTTTGACAACAACTTAAATAGTAATGTAGTACAAATACATGGTTAATTGTGTTTAATGGATGACTAATTGATATTATATAGTGTTGTAACTCATTAATCAACCGATGAACACAATTAACTGTGATTTAAAATATCATTAATCATAATTTTTATGTATAGTTTAAACATTTGAAAGTCGTATTAATGAATTCTAACACTTTGCTATATTAATTAATTATCAACTAAACATACAATTAATTGTCGGCAGAACCTTAGATTTACATCACTAGTACTAGTTGGAATGATCACATAGCAAGGTTCATGTATTAGAAGACCCCATGACTGACTTTAATGATAAGAAACAGCTTTATCAGATAGAACCTGATTTTGAAACTTTACCATGCAAATATAACAGAAAAAGTTGAACCTCTTTGTGGTTTCTTTGCTACTTTCTTTTTTACTTATTTATATGAGTTAGCCATTTTTCTTTTTTGTTGAACAAGCCAAAAATAGATAAATATATGAGTTAGTCATTTGTTTAATACATGCTGCTTAGTCCTTCTCAATACTTTGATTGTTATATGCCAAGTTAGATGAACCATCATGATGATGGCTTAGGAAATTCTCAGCAACGTCTTTCATTGGTCACCTAAAAGGATCAAGAAAACAAAATCCAAATAGACTTCTCCTGTCATTTTCTTCACATGTATGTAAGCAGTTTCTGCAAGTACATAGTATTCCTTTTTTATATCAAAATAAATAAACTTAAAAAATCATTTATGAAACATATAATAAATCTTAAATAACTGCTTGAAAAAGAAAATTGTGTATAACTGTATATAACGATTCTGTCAATGAAAAACAAGTCAGTATATATAACATAATATATACTACAATCAGAAAAATAATGTTACATTATATTATATTGTTATACAATTATATACAGATTTATGAGTACATTTTTTTCTGTGCAGAATGATTACATATAGGAAAAAAAAACAGATGGGACTAGAAACCACCAACTTGCAGGCTTACTATATACATTTTAGGTGTGAGAGTTTATCCACCATTACAAGGTTCTTTCAAGTAATAGTAGATTTTTTGCCTTTTGTATTGTCCAAATAGGTACCTTGGTACAAATGAAATAGCAGCACATGCACAGGTCCCATTTGACACTAAAAAAGCCATTTCAGTCATTTTCACAGTGGATATTCTTTTTCATTAGATATATTATTATTATTATTATTATTATTATTATTATTATTATTATTATTATTATTATTATTATTATTATTATTATTATTATTTTTGTTGTTGTTATTATTATTATTATTAGTATTATTATTATTGTTGTTGTTGTTGTATTGTATACAGCTCAATTACACACTGCAGAATCTTGTACCAAATATGTTGTTAGATCTGATAAAAATCTTGGGAATGATTTGTTATAGAACTTGCTTACTATATTGTATACTTATTAGTTCCAACAACACCTCTCACTCTCTGTTAATTTTTAATTATAAAAATTACCCTGAGTAAGGCTTGAGAGTAGTTAGGCAAGTGAGTAAAATATTTTTTACTTACTACCACATCTTTTTCACTTACCTTGTTAGGAGTTTAGGAGCATAGAGAGCAACAACAACAGATAAACTATCAGATTATCAAGATATAAGGAGGCAAAAAATTTACTCAATTTTAATAGATTGAATATATGAGTAATATTTCTTATATAAGATTCGTTTAATTCTTTTTTAGTCAATGTCAGACTAACCACTTGTCCGTTTCTTCGGCCTTTGATGAAAGATAAAGGAACGGCCTACATCATCATCAGTAACTTTAAATGGAGACATGTGAATTTCAATATCTAAGTATCAATGATACAGAAGAAATAGAGAGAGTAGTGGTGCTATGTTTGGATGAGATAGAACAGTAGCAGAACACCAACCTCATCATGTCAAGCAATGCATTAAAACTTCTTATCTTGTTTTTTACTATCTCCTTGTTTCCATTCATTTCTTCTCTAAACCAAGAAGGTCTCTCTCTACTTTCATGGCTTTCAACTTTCAATTCATCCAACTATGTCAGTACTACCTTCTCATCATGGGATCCATCTCAGAAAAATCCATGCAGATGGGACTATATAAAGTGTTCTGCAGAAGAGTTTGTTGAAGAGATCATAATAACATCGATCGATCTTCGTAGCGGTTTTCCTACACAGTTCCTTTCTTTTAACCACCTTACAACTCTTATCATCTCAAATGGAAATCTCACGGGAGAGATTCCAAGTTCAGTTGGAAACTTGTCATCTCTAGTTACTCTTGACCTTAGCTTCAATACTTTAACAGGAACCATTCCAAAAGAAATAGGAAAGTTATCTGAACTAAGATGGTTATCTTTGAATTCAAATTCATTACATGGAAATATTCCAACCACAATTGGAAACTGTTCAAAGCTTCATCAGCTGGAACTTTTTGACAACCAGCTTTCTGGTATGATTCCTGGAGAAATAGGCCAGTTGAAGGCTCTTGAATCGCTGAGAGCAGGCGGAAATCAAGGTATATTCGGTGAAATTCCAATGCAGATATCAGATTGTAAGGCTTTGGTTTTTCTTGGACTTGCAGTTACTGGAATTTCTGGTGAGATTCCATCAAGTATAGGAGAACTTCAGAATCTCAAGACACTTTCAGTCTACACAGCACATCTCACAGGTCAAATTCCACCAGAGATTTACAACTGTTCAGCTTTGGAAGATTTGTTTCTGTATGAAAATCAGCTTAATGGAAACATTCCTTATGAATTAGGTTCCATGCAAAGCCTCAAAAGGGTTTTACTGTGGCAGAACAATTTAACTGGAAACATTCCTGAAAGTCTTGGAAACTGCACAAGTCTGAAGGTTATTGATTTCTCTTTGAATTCTCTTATTGGTCAGTTGCCTTTGAGTCTCAGTAAACTACTCTCATTGGAGGAACTTCTTTTGTCTGATAATAACATTTATGGAGAAATACCTTCATATGTTGGCAATTTTTCCATGTTGAAGCAACTTGAATTAGATAACAACAAATTATCTGGTGAGATTCCATCTGTTATAGGGAATCTGAAGGAACTCACACTCTTCTTTGCTTGGCAGAATCAACTTCATGGAAGTATACCAACAGAACTATCTAACTGTCAGAAACTTGAAGCGATTGATCTTTCACACAATTTCCTTACCGGTCCGATTCCAAATTCTCTCTTTCATCTAAAGAATTTAACTCAGTTGTTGCTGATATCAAACAGACTTTCAGGTCAAATTCCACCTGATATTGGCAGCTGCATAAGTTTGATCAGGTTAAGACTAGGATCAAACAACTTTACCGGTCGAATTCCACAAGAAATAGGCCTTTTGAGAAGTTTGAGCTTTCTAGAGTTGTCTTATAATCAACTCAGTGGAGATATTCCTTATGAGATAGGTAACTGTGCTCATCTAGAAATGCTTGACTTGCACAGCAATGAACTCCAAGGAACCATTCCTTCCTCATTAAAATTCCTCACCGGCCTTAATGTATTGGATCTTTCTTCAAACAGAATAACAGGAACCATTCCCAAGAGTTTTGGCAAGCTTATATCTTTAAATAAGTTGATTCTAAATGGAAACCTTATCACTGGTTTAATCCCTCAGTCACTAGGCCTTTGTAAGGATTTGCAGTTGCTTGATTTAAGTAACAATAGAATCATTGGTTCTATTCCAAATGAGATTGGTTACTTGCAAGGATTGGATATTCTCTTGAACTTGAGTTGGAATTCTCTTACTGGTTCCATTCCAATGACTTTCTCTAATCTCTCAAAACTTTCCATATTGGACCTCTCTTACAACAAGCTCACAGGCACACTCATAGTACTTGGTGATCTTGACAATCTTGTGTCTCTAAATGTTTCCTACAATAAATTCTACGGGACTCTTCCGGACACGAAGTTCTTCCGGGACCTACCAGCGGCTGCGTTCGCTGGTAACCCTGATCTTTGTATTAACAAGTGTCATGCAAGTGAAAATCTACAAGGCAACAAGTCAATAAGGAATATTATTATCTTCACTTTCCTTGGAGTTATTTTAACTTCTGCTATTGTCACTTGTGGAGTGCTATTAGCACTGCGGATTCAAGGGAACAGTTATGGGAGTAGTAATGATTTTGATCATGAAGGTGAACTGGAATGGTCTTTCACTCCATTCCAAAAGCTTAACTTCTCCATCAATGACATTGTAACAAAGTTGTCTGATTCAAACATTGTTGGAAAGGGCTGCTCGGGCGTTGTTTATCGTGTCGAGACTCCAACAAGACAGGCTATTGCAGTGAAGAAGCTATGGCCAATAAAGAATGAAGAGACACAAGAGAGGGATCAGTTTACAGCAGAAGTTCAGACACTTGGATCAATAAGGCATAAAAATATAGTGAGACTTTTAGGATGCTGCGACAACGGAAGAACTAGAATGCTCTTGTTTGACTACATATGTAATGGAAGTTTGTTTGGATTGCTTCATGAAAAGAGAATGTTCTTGGATTGGGATGCAAGGTACAAGATCATACTAGGAGCAGCTCATGGTTTAGAATATCTTCATCATGATTGTATCCCTCCGATCGTCCATCGCGATATTAAGGCTAACAACATCTTGGTAGGTCCAATGTTTGAGGCTTTTCTTGCAGATTTTGGCCTTGCAAAATTGATCATTTCATCAGAGTGTGCAGGAGCTTCTAATGTTGTTGCAGGTTCTTATGGATACATAGCTCCTGGTAAGCATACAAATTTTTTCAGATTCTAAAACAACCATTTTTATTTTATATGCAAATGTTAATATATTAGTTGTTATGTTACTATTTTCTCATTCACTAGAGTCTGAACTCCGTGTCCTTTAACTCCTCCAACTAGTTTACTAAAACAACTATTTCATTTTGGCAAAATATCAGTTTATCAGAACTTTAAAGTGTCTTAACAGTTTAAGTCATTATTTTTTCTTTTTTTTTTTTTAATTTCAGAATATGGATACAGTTTAAGGATCACAGAGAAAAGTGATGTATACAGTTATGGTGTTGTACTACTTGAGATTTTAACTGGAATGGAGCCAACAGATAACAGAATTCCAGAGAATGCTCACATTGTAACATGGGTTATCAGTGAAATCAGAGAGAAGAAAAGAGAGTTCACAACTATCCTTGATCAGCAATTAGTATTGCAATGTGGAACAAGAATTCCAGAGATGCTTCAAGTGTTAGGAGTGGCTCTTTTATGTGTGAATCCGTCCCCGGAAGAACGACCAACAATGAAAGATGTAACAGCAATGCTCAAGGAGATCAGACTTGAAAATGATGATTTGGATAAACCAAATGTTCTCAATAAATGCATGGTTGTTACCAATCCAAAAGCAGCAGTTCATTGTTCAAGTTTCTCAAGATCATGTGAACTTTTGATAGAATCGTCATCCTCTTCTTCATAGTCATTACCAAATTGATTATTATTATTAAATCAGTTAATTTGTTAAGTGACAAATTATTTATTTGTATAGATCAATGTTATATGTTTATGGTAATTCTTATTTCACACTACAACTGTGTTATTTTTGTAGATAAAATATTTCTCTTGAACAAAAATCAGAGAAGTAAATAACTGTGTCCTCATCTTAAGTTGATATTGTCCTAGAATTGATGTCAATAAAAACAACCACTGTATTGTCCAAAATTCAAGTAACAGAAGGAATATAAAAATTTGAAAAAGATCATATGTTAGCACTCTAGTCTAGTCTCTATATACATTCTATGAATTTCTGCTTCTTTTTCTTTTTTAAATGAGCATAAAATAAGGTTCTTCAGACTAATACTTTTATTTGGAGTGCACTAAAATTCAGGAAGAAAATGACGAATTAGTCTATATCATACCAATTTAAGAGTTTGCTTTTGCCGACATGAGGGGCCAAAATAAGTAACCTAATGAAAAATTCACAAAAAGTTAGAAAGGATTTATCATTAATCTCACATTTGGTTTTGTAGGCAATTTAAAATAGTTTTGCTCTGACTTATTAAATTATTTTTAAAAATGATTCGGTGAATGTTTATCCCACCTTTACTAGTTTTTGATAGTATAAAATTGACTAAAATACACTATTGAAAGTAAGTGTATTTGAGAAAGACATGAGAGCGAATGAACATTTGACAAAATATTTTTGGATTTGAGTGGAATACCCTTCCCTTCTTAATATAACTTTTGGTTCTTAAAAAAATAATGAAAAGTGGTACATGTAAGAGGTTTAGGTTCAATTAACCTTGGGAATTAATAATGACTTGTTCGAGAAGGGACCTCAGAAACGAACATAGCGTTCAAGAGACTGGAGAGATGGGCTAGAGAAAAAGCAAGAGTTGATATTGTTTTCATTGGGGGCATAAACTTATAGTGGAGGGCAAAAAATTTATGATGAGAAAGAGAAGCACATATGGACCACAATATTTCACAGATTATTATTGTAAAGATGGAGATAGTTCGTACTCCATCTTATTGAAAAGATGTCTTGCTTTTATTCATGTGATAGGAGACAACCCTTGGCCCACATATAGTTTGATACATCTTATTATTATTATTATTATTATCATTATTATTATTATCTCCCCTGCTTAGAAAAACAAGCAATTATCAATGTTAAATAATCACTATCTTCCAATACAAGAAATGTTAACCTCGTTAATTAATCATTACGAATGTAATAATGTAGGTATGCATCTCTACTTCTTTTGCACCCCAAAATAGTGTATTTAATTCAGTTCATGTACAACAGTATTATTTATTAATTCTATTTAATAACAACAATACAGTCAGTGGCTTCTTTATTACAATCTTGAGCAATTACAATGTACACAGATCAAAACTTCTTTCCTGGGTGCCACTTTATGCTGCATCCAACACTTCATACAAATTCGAAAACCCAACTTTGAGCATACATGATCATGACAGAGACCAAAAACCGAAATTTTCTAAAACAATCAAAAGGAAAAGTATATGTTCAGAGTAGTGAAAGTACCTAGGTGTTTGCTCTGATGGTACCTGCTGGCCACTCAGAACACGATCTATTGCCAAGCTCAAGTCTCTTTATAAATAAAAATATATGTAAGTCAAAAGGTTACTACTTTCAAGAGATTAATAATGTTGAGATAATTTTCAATGCTATAATTCAATTCTAAGAAACAAACCTTCCAGTAACTTGTATGTTACTACTTGGCCTTGAATCATCAAATTGACCATGATAAACCAGCTCAAACGGCCTTCGACCATCCTGTTATTATTTGATTAATGGATAGAAAATACAACATACCTTATTTGAGGGTTTAATTTAACCCCAAATCAAAGCAACATTGATCAACAGTGACTGGTTGTAATTACCTTTTTGAAAAGGTAAAACTCTGGTGTACAAACAGCTCCAAAATCAAGTGCAACATCCTGTGACTGCAATAAAGAGCATTCCATCAACTATCAGGTTTTTACAATATTACGGCATAGATAACATTAACTCTTCAATAAATTGGTTGCTTTCAATTATCCCCATCAGATAAAAGATCCTTCACAGCAAAGATTCAATTCCAATTTAAAAATATTTTGCTATCAGGTTATCAGGTTCCAGTTTTAGGATACAAAGGCTGATGTGATTTGGAAAACACAACTGCGCATGCATCATTGCAACTGATAAATCATGAGTTAAAATACATAAAACAGGTTAAAAATTACAGAATCAAACCTCATCGTATAGGTATGGGAAAGGATAACCAAACAACTTAGCATCTGCTGCCATAAATTCTGGTCCATCCTGCGAGGCAGAATTCCAAGTTGGACAAAGTATACAATAGTTTAAACATAGCTATATTCCGTGATATGAATTTACTGTCACCTGGGGGTGTGTAGCTACAGAATTGGAAGATATTGCAATGACAGCAAGTCCTTTCTGTATAAAGAGGGAAAAAAACATTTTTTTAATGATTTAAACTTATACAAGCTCAATCTGCTATCGAAGAAAGAACTACATTTCTACCACGGTAATTTGTTTAGCTACCTTCATATAGAATTTAGTAAGCTTTACAATGTCTTTTTTCAGGTGCTTGACAAATGGACAGTGGTTGCATATAAACATAACCTGCACGACCACATAAAGAGCGAGGAAACACATACATGGTCACCATGGAGGAAATGAATATATTTTCACTAAATAAGCAACAAAAGAGAGGTCTTAATTAGAATTTTCGACACACTTATAACCACAAAAACAGTCCATAAAACTTTGGCACAGCCCACAATCATGGTTCACAGAGTACCTTTTGCACATTGTTATAGGAACTAAATATATTATTAGAACGAATACTACATACACTGACACTTCATATTGTAGGTATGTCCAGTGTTTGGCACCGACACACCTGGTTATGTCTGATCACTTTTATTTTCTTAAATTACTACCACTGTTTACTTGTTTGTTTCTGTATTGGTGTTTCATAGACACAAGAAAATCATAATTGAACGGGAATGAACCTTACAGGGTGACATTCTACAATATTTCTTAATCAATTCTTACATGAAACTTGCTTGCATTTATAAATGGTCCCATTTCAAAACGAAACCCTTTTAAATGTATATTCAGTGAGCCTAAGATAGAAAAATAAATCATGAATGAACAATAAAGTAAGCAAAACAAAGAAAGATCATACAAATCAGAAATAATGAAGCATCCTACCAGTAAAGCTGGATGTGCTTCAAAATCTTCCAATGTCCAAACCTTCCCAGTAAGAGGCTCTGCAAGCTAATTCAATTTCAATCCATAAAAAAAAAAAAAAACATAAATCTAATGATTCCAATATTTCAAAGAACAAAATAACTAAAAAGGAGTAATGCAAAAACCTGAAATTGAGGAGCTCTGAAACCCAAGGAAACACCTTTGGACTCTGTTCTGGCAGCTTTAATGACAAGCCTTGTTGGGTATGAGTAGTTTCTAGTATTGAGTTGGAAGCGAAGAGGGTGAAAACACTGTTTGGAAACAGAGCATGATTGGGAGAGTGAGAATCCAGAGGCAGTTGAAACAAACGGTGAAGAAACGGAAGTCACTCTCAGTAATAGTGCCATTATGATTGAGTTGGATAATGGATTATGGAATGGTTACTCACTCACTCCAATATTCATTCACCTCAACCACAATTTTCCAGCATCATCTTCTTCTTCCTATATCTTTTCCACTCTTCGTTTTTTCATGCATCTTACTCTCTTTTTTCCATTTTGGGTTGAGATGGGCCTGGACCCAATTCATAACCATAAGGCGAACAACTGTAGTCAGCCCAATTTGTTGTATAAAATAAATTTTTTGATGAAACCAAGACGATGAAAACATGGTTTGGAAACAAATTAATGTTACTGAGTTAAATAAATCTCTAAATTTTGTAATTCAAAATATTTTAAATTAACACACGTTACAATATCAATAATAATATTTTATGAAATTGCAAGTTATACAACGGAATAATTTAAAATATGTAAAAAAATTAATAAAAAATTGTAAGTATAATTATAAAATTACGATTAATAAAATATAACTTTTAGTTATAAAATTACAATTGTTTACATATTTATCAAAATCAAATTCTTAAAAAATTTATAAATATTTATTTTTCAATTATAAATATTATAGCAGTTCAAAGATATCAATATACGTTAAATTATAAAAAAAAACAATTAATAAATTAAATATTAATATAATATAATAAATAAATAAATAATATATTTATATAAATAAGTAAAGTGAATGCTATGACATATTTATAAATACTATGACATATTTATAAATATTATGACATATAAAATACTCAATTTACTATTTGAATTAATATTTTACAATTTAAAGGTCAAGAGAGTCATGAAATACTCAATTTACTATTTGGATGATATCTTATTATTTCAATTATGTATTTATGGATTTAAAGAACAAATTGGCTTACTACTTAAGAGAAGTATGCTTATTCCAAATAAAAAATTAAATTAGGAAAATGAAGATGCAGCACGTCAAAAAAATTAGTGGAATCGCAGAGAATTTCAACCCGACAAATTTATCTCGTTCGCAAGCATCATTGAGAAGAGCTCTTGTCGTGTACAAAGAAACTCGTCACGAAGGAAAATACGACCCCACCGTGCTCCCTCAGTTACTCAGAGCTTGCGCTTCTCTTCCCTTCCTTCATTACGTTAAAGTCCTTCACGCAGAGTCCATCAAAGCCGGTTCGAACAGCGACGTATTCATTGGAACGGCAATTGTTGCCGCTTACTCCAAATGCGGCGTCGTTTCGGATGCGCGCAAGCTGTTCGATGTTATGCCTGAAAGAAATGTTGTGACTTGGAATGCAATGATTAGTGGGTACTTGAGAAATGGCGACACTGAATCTGCTTCACTTGCGTTTGAGGAAATGCCGGTGAAAACAAGGGTGAGTTGGAGTCAGATGATTGGTGGGTTTGCTAGAAATGGTGACACTGTAACTGCTAGGAGATTGTTTGATAAGGTTCCACATGAGTTGAAAGATGTAGTGACGTGGACTGTGATGGTTGATGGGTATGCTAAAAAAGGGGAAATGGAAGATGCAAGGGAAGTGTTTGAGTTAATGCCTGAAAGGAATTGTTTTGTTTGGTCATCTATGGTTTGTGGCTACTGCAAGAAGGGTAGTGTCATGGAGGCTGAGGCTATTTTTCGACGGATTCCGGTCCGGAGTTTGGAGATTTGGAATTCCATGATTGCTGGCTATGTACAGAATGGATTTGGTGAGAAAGCATTGCTAGCTTTTGAGGAAATGGGTGTGGAAGGTTTTGAGCCCGACGAGTTCACTGTTGTTAGTGTTTTATCTGCATGTGCTCAGATTGGGGACCTGGATGCTGGCAAGAGAATTCATCACATGATAGAACATAAAGGAATAGTTGTGAACCAATTTGTTTTGAGTGGATTGGTTGACATGTATTCGAAATGTGGGGACTTGGTTAATGCAAGGTTGGTTTTTGAAAGTTGCAATGAGAAGAATAGTTTCTGTTGGAATGCTATGATTTCAGGTTTTTCCATCAATGGAAAATGCAAGGAGGTTCTTGAGTATTTAGGGAGGATGGAGGAGTTTAATATAAGGCCTGATGCTGTCACATTTCTTAGTGTACTTTCTGCATGTGCACATGGAGGTTTGGTGAGTGTAGGGTTGGAAGTAATATCTAAAATGGAGGCATATGGAATTGAAATAGGCATCATGCATTATGGATGCATGGTTGACCTATTGGGAAGAGCAGGGAGATTAAAGGAAGCATATGACTTAATAAAAAGAATGCCAATGAAACCTAATGAAACTGTTTTGGGTGGAATGCTTGGTGCTTGCTGGATTCATTCAGATATGAAAATGGCTGAACAAGTTATTAAGATGACTGGTGTAGACTCTGCTACATGTGGTAATTCCCACAACGTGCTTCTGTCAAATATCTATGCAGCTTCAGAAAAATGGGAGAAAGCTGAAATGATGAGGAGGAGCATGGTAAATGGAGGGTCTGAAAAGATACCAGGGTGTAGTTCAATCATCATTAATAACTCTGTTGTTGATTTAAGAATAGGTAAAGAAGTTTTGTGTTAAGTGAACGGGCTAAGTGCAATCTAAAGAGTAGAAATAACAAAATGAACACTATGTATCTCCAACCACATGACATGACCATCATAGATTTGTCCTCGCCACCTCCATTAATATTCCTAAAGTTCTTAATCACTTATGCTATGTGATCTGTGATTGAGTTGAGGGCAAGGAGTTGTGTTGTGGGTAACAAATTGTGCTATGAAGCCCCACACATAAAGTGTTATGGGAATGGATTTTCTCAAGTGACACGACGGTCCATTGAAATTTCCGTTTTCCATTGAAAAAGAGAGAGAAAGGGGATTATGGAAAACAAATGGAGAGGATCCATTCCTATAAGTTTCTGTTATCAAGTCTTAAAGAAAAACATTTCTTGAGTACTTAACAGGTAAAAAAGCAACAACCAAGAATGGTCGACTTCATAACAGACTATTTACTTTCCACCCTGACTAAACATACCAATCCAACAAAACTATTTTGGTATATTAAAGGTATAAAGACTTACATATTTGATTTCTTGATTCACAGAAATCCAACTCAGTAAAAGTAGTGGGAAACTTTTGTATTACAGTATACTATTCTACAGATACAATTTTGCATAAACATGATCTCTCGATTCATTGAAAAATCCAATTATACAACTCGAAAAGAGTCAGATATCTTCTTCAAATCACTGTAGTGTCTCTTCCACTGAAGGCCTGCAATTAAAACAAACAACATTAGATTATATTCTATTAAACCTTGTAATGTTTTATATACTTTTTTTTATGACTGTTCAGACTTGATGTCGCAAAACTACTTACAAGAGGATAACAAAACTTACCATTGCCGGTTACACCAAACAAGTATAGGCGGTTGCCAGCAGCAGTGGCAGTAATGAAAATATGAGGAGGTTCTAGCTCAAACTGATAGTAAGTTCTTCCTTCATGTTCTGCTACACTTGCACTAAGAACCTTCCCTTCTACATTTTCTCCAATCATTTCTGGGCCAAACGCATTGATCACTTTGTCTGGAGGTCCAATTTTTTCTATTGTAGCATCATCACCAAGAGCTGCATACTTATAGTAAAAATTGTTACAATCTAAAACAAGTTCTCGTGTTCTTTCTGCCTCAATTTTATTTTCCTTGTCTTGACAAGGCTAAAATGAACAAAAGGAAATCAGACAAACTCACTGTCAGAGAATCTAAGAACCGGAGCAACGATGACAAACAAACGTCCTTCCTTAGAGCTGGAAAATCTCAAATCTAACTCTGTGCCACCAAGATCTGCTATTGATACAGGTACCTGTTAAACAAATTTATGCTTAAGTTTACATAACGCAAGCAAGCATAAGAACAAATCAACAAAAAATCATATATAATGTCCTCCATGTGATCGAATGTGAGAAACAGAAAATATCTTCAAGGAGAATGAAATTTCTCGACCAAAAAGTGAGCAACAAAATACTTTTGGACCAGTTCAGGCAAGACTCAGAAATATTATAGGATTCTTTTTCCAACATCAAAAAGAAGAAATCATAAGTCATCACCTCTTCCCATTCTTGAGGTACTGAGAAGGTGTATGGAATAATAGGACTCCAGCCAACACCATGTCCTCCTGATTTTTCATCTGGCCTACGATATGTCCTCCAACCTGTCTGATCAAAATCTTGACTACGTTATTTCATTTTCACTTAAAATCCATTGAAAATATTAGACAACTGGAGTTCTGGCTTGGAAGCATGTAAAACCACATTTCATAATTGAGCTTCAAGTATCAACTATGTAGCACCAACAATTCAGATTTTAGGCATGTTCGGTGTCTAATATGTGACGGTGTCTAGTGCCGATTAACACATGTAATTATATTCAATTACTTTCACTTTTTAAATTATTATTAGTGTCTCCATGTCAGCGTCATGGACGTGTCGGGATTTGTGTTAGTGCTTCATAGAAAATCAAGTCTACAAATGGAACCATCAACACATTTCTTTTATCATGGCTTCGATTTCTTGTGGTTTTTATGATAACTTGTTATAACTTATAGATATATTTATTTGCAACAATCTACAATCATGGACAACATAATAGAATGGCTTTGTTGCCCAAATGAAATAAAATATAAATCTTTAATGATTGCAAAGTTAACGAACCTTGTTCATCAGGTTCAGACAGACCAGGAATTCTTCCTGCTAGAAGACCTTGTTTCACCACAGCCAAACTCACTCCTGGAAAACCCAACAAGGAAATTCCAAAAGCCAAAACTGTTCTTCTGTTCACCAACAAAGAGGAACAATGATCACGCTCTCTATTAATTCTAAAACTGTCTTTTGATAGTGAGGCAGATACATTTCTTGAGATTTCATTTTTAATTGAAGAGGGTTGGATGTACATGTAATGCGGGTTTCCTCCCCAAAATCTAAGGTTATAAAATCCTAGGATTTATAAAATCATTCTTCTTCCCCAAATTAATTTTAAATTTTTGCAACTAAAAACCAAAATCTTTATAAATAAAAAATTCAAAAGGTTACTACTTTCAAGAGATTAAAAAATATTCAGATAATTGTTCAATGCTATAATTCAATTATAAGAAACAAACCTTCCAGTTACTTGTATGTCACTACTTGGCCTTGAATCATCAAATTGACCATGATAAACCAGCTCAAACGGCCTTCGACCATCCTGTGACTGTAATAAAGAACATTCTATCAAATATCAGGGTTTTACTATATTAGGGGACATAATAGATAACATCAACTCTTCAATAAAATTTTTGTTGGTTTCAATTAACCCCATCAGAGAAAAGATCCTTTCCAGTAAAGATTCAATTCCAATTTAGTAATATTATGCTGTCAGCTATATGAATTTACTGTAACCTTGGGGGGTGTAGCTACAGAATTTGAAGATATTGCAATGACAGCAAGTCCTTTCTGTAGAAAGAGGAAAAAAAAGATTTTTTTAATGGTTTAAACTTATACAAAGCTCGACCTGCTATCAAAGAAAGAACTACATTTCTACCAGGGTAATTTATTTGGCTACCTTCATATAGAAATTAGTAAGCTTTATAATGCCTTTTTTAAGGTGCTTAACAAATTAACAAATGAACAGTGGTTACATATAAACATAACCTGCATGATCACATAAAGAGGGAGGAAAGATAAACATGGTCACTACTGAAGAGGGAGAATGATTAAAATTTCAATGGTGACCATGTTTGTCTTTGTCACCATTAAAGAGGGAGAATTTTTAAAGGCGTGTCAGTGTCCTCACACATGTGGTTTTATTCGATGATTTTTATTTTCTTAAATTATTACTGGTGTTTACGTGTGAGTGGCGGTGCTTCACAGACGCGAGAATATCATAATTAAACAGAAATGAACCTACTTACAAGGTGGCCTTCTACAATAGATTTTTTAATCAATTCTTGCATGAACGTGATTATATGAAACTTGCTTGCATTTATATATGGTCCCGTTTCAAATGAAATCCTTTTAAATGTATATTCAGTGTGCCTAAGATAGAACATAAATCATGACGAAACAATAAAGTAAGCAAAACAAAGAAAGACGATAAAAACCAGAAAGAATGAAGCATCCTACCAGTATAGCTAGATGAGCCTTAAAATCTTCCAATGTCCAAACCTTCCCAGTTAGAGGCTCTGGAAGCTAATTCAATTTCAATCCATTAAAAAAAAAAAGTTATAAACAGAAAATAAATGTAATTATTCCCATATTTCAAATAACAAAAAAAATAAAAGGGGTAATGCAAAAACCTGAAATTGAGGGGCCCTGAACCCCAAGGTGACACCTTCGGAGTCTGTTCTATCAGCTCTAATGACAAGCCTTGTTGGGTATGAGTAATTTCTATTATTGAGTTGGAAATGGAAGCGAAGAGGATGAAAACATGGTTTGAAAACAGAGCATGATTGGGAGAGTGAGAATCCAGAGGCAGTTGAAACAAACGGTGAAGAAACGGATGTCACTCTAAGTCTTAGTGCCATTATGATTAGGTTGGAATGATTACTCACTCCAATTTTCAATATTCACCTCAACCACAATTTTCCAGCATCATCATCTTCTTCATATGTCTTTTCCACTCTTCGTTTTTTTCATGCATTTTCTTCTATTTTTTTCTTTCTTTCCATTTTGGGTAGTTATGGGCCTGGACCCAATTCATAACCATGAGGCTGCGAGGCCTACTGTTGTCAGTCCAATTTTTTGTAGAAAAGAAATACGCTTAAATATAAGAAAGTTGTTCCTCACCCGTTGTTGCCCCAAAGGCCCATCGTTTTACTAAGTTTACCCCTTACCGAATTTTAGCTTTTGGCTCGGTAAATTTCTGAATGCTTGAATTCGGTTAATTAAATTATAGGACTCATGTATCCACTAGACACCAATACATTAAATTTATCAGCCTTCTTATTAAATACTTCTTCAACACTTAACATCAAATCCTTTGTATGCGTTCACGTTTATCGAAGTTTAAAAATCTCATTCTTCTAAATGATTGGCGTCATCAACTCTATTTTTCTTTATTGCAAAGGTAATATAGCTCTAAAACACTTTTAATGGTCATTTTGTTTTAAATTTTTTGAAGTTCTTTAGTGACTAATATTGGATTCACATTTGATATGTGTTAATGTAGTCTAGAATAAGTTGTTTTCTACATAGTTTAAGTTTTAATTTGTGATAAATGTTTGTAGTTAGTGATACATTTTTGTTGTTAGTTATAATTGAACCTAAATCTGAATCCAAACATTCGTTGACACCCGATTTGAAACCTGAGCTGGCAGTTTAACCAAAACCGAAGCCTACAGCTGAAAAAGTGAGATTATATGGTGTGCATTTGAGGTAATAAAATAATATTGCAGTAGAATTTATGATAAATTAAGGGTTAAAGTGTTTTTTATTTGGAAATTATAGTGAAAGGGAGAAAAGAGCGTTATGCCCTATATGTTGGTAGCTACCAGATGGGTGATTCCGATAAATTACCGAACTGGATCTTGCAATCTGGTAAGGGCTAATTTTGGTTTTTTTATTTCTCATGGGGGGTGGGCGGGGAGAGAGATAAGCAATTCCCTAAATATAATTTTGGTTATATATCTTTTATCAAACATCTGTTTTGGTCATTTATCTTTTTTTTTTAATCTAGTTTTGTTCTTTATCTTTTATAAATGATAGTCTTTTCATCATACTCATTTCAAACAGCTATATGATTATAGTCATGAACGATTGAGGTATAATTTTGGACCAATTTGTAAAGTTAAATGTACAACCTTAACAAGGATGACCTGAAAATATAGATAACTCTAATAAATCTAATAAATGTTTTTCATTTCAAAGGGTTTGCATATGCTTTAAAGCATGCAAGAAGAGTTTTTTCAAGTGCAACTCTATTATTGCGTTAAATAGATGTTCTTTTGAAAGAATATTATATGAATACATAAAAAATAAATGATTAAAATTATATTTAAGCAAAAGAAAAATTTAATTGAATTGAGTTTTGAGAATTAAACAAAATTGAAAAAAAGCTCAAGTATAGAAAAAAAAAAATGCATTTATAGCGATATTAACATACTATCTACTATCTACTAATAAGATCTTTATATTAATAGCAAAATTCGAACTCAAAAGTCCTTGTGAGATTATAACTGAATTCTTATCAACTTGACTAATCTTTGTTGTGAAGCCATATTTTCTTATTTTCTATTTCTATTCGATATCATTTATTTGTATTTCAAATTTGTCATTTAATATAGAACACATTACGGTAGATATACTTATCATGTAAGAGGTCCACATGTTATGCCAGTAAAATGTCGCTAATGAATTTTTAATTGTAGTGTAATTAATGTTAAATTCATCGCAATTATATATGGCACGTACGTTTGAGTAGTAGCATCTGAGTTTGGAGCTATTATTTCGATTATTAGGAGCTTGCTTGTTAATAATCTCAACTTTGTAGTTAATTTTTTTCAGAGACAAGCGTATATAGTTAGTTGTTCATTCTCTAGTTAGGGTGGCCATTTCGTGGTCTTGTGTCCAAGTTTTTGATCATGAACCACTTTGTATTGAACCCCCTTTATTTATTGAATGATGATATGAACTGAGTTTGTTTCTGTAAAAAACAAAAGAGAGAGAGCATATATTTCTATTTCTATTTGTATTTCAACTTTGTCATTTGATATAGAACACAATAAACGGTATAAATGTTCATCAAGTACATGTCCGTAAAGAGTTGCTTGTGATTTTTTTTTATTTTATTTTTTTTATAATTCTAGTAAGTTTTTATTTGTAGTGTAATCAATGTTAAAACTATTATTAAATAGGGTTCCATGGTTATTAATTTCATTTTTTTTATTCACGAACATTTAATGCAATTAGACTCCAATAATAGAGAGTTCATCTTCAAATATCCTTTGAGAGATGTATTGATATTTATGGTATGTTTGGTACGTGCGATTTATAGACGACAGAGATAAGAGGGAAAGAAAGAGCAACGAAATGCAAACTTCTCTTGTTTGGCGCACGCGAGAAATATAGACGACAGAGTAAATAACGGTGGGTCCCACACTTTAATTTTTCTTCGTAAAACTGCAAAGAAAGGGCGACAGAATGTGTCAATATTACATAATTTGATTTATGTCCTTCGTACTCCAATCGGTGACAATGGTAATTCTATGAAATCAAAAATACAGCAAGAGCAATTATAAACTCCAAGAATATTAACCTGATGGAAGTGTAGTGCTGTAAAAAAAATATATAATTATGGTTGCATGAGTGAAAAAAAATATATTTATGGTTTCTTTATGGGACTAGGGCATATGTTGATACACATTCAGTGCACCATTGGAAGTATCAATTTTTCAAAATCTTTATTAAGTTTTATTTGTAAATAATTTTTTTATGTATAACTTGAAACTTAAAAAAAATTGAAATTGTATTAAATAGTACATAATAAAAAAACCAAAAACTCCAACTCACATGAAACAATAAAAAATCAATGGAGGGGATGCAATTTTTAGAACACGACAAAGGGCAAGGTGAAATCCAATGCAAGGAAATTGGCTCATATGATTGGAACTATACAAATTAATTGATATTTAAATATATGCATGTTAATAGAAACAAAATGATTACGAGATGAGTATAGTTGAAGTACACTATTTGTATTACATAATTTTGTAGCAAATAAAAAGATATCCCGTAGAAATATGCTTGTAGCAATAATTATTTATAATCCTTATGATACATAAAAATATCATTCAATTCTTTTCACCGTATTAATTCCCTTTTCATTTTTTGTTTGCACCAATATTGAACTTGGATTTCGATTCTCCTTTATTTTTGTTTTCACTAATTCAATTATTTCAATTCAACTGTGTTTTTGTTTGCACCAATTCAATTGTTTGCTATAGAAGGTCACAAATTTTGAATCAATGCGATTCAATTGGATCTTTATTTGCTCTTAAAAGGTTGCTAAATTTGGCTAGAACAAATTATAGTGGGTCCGTTTATTTTTTATTTTTTAAAAAGTGATTCTATCTTTAGATTAATTTCTAAAAATAAATTTACGGAAATTTACTTAAGAATAATAAAAGTTATTTTTTATTGATTAAAAAATAATTTTAACATTTTAATAATTTAAATATTTATTACTAGATATTTCAATATGATAAACATCACTTTTTTTATTTAAAAAATTATTTTTATTAAGACTTTTTCCAAATAGATTCTCATTTTAATTTTTATTGAAATTTTACTATAAAATTTTTTTGTTGTAAATAAATTATATTTTATGATAAACTATTTAAATTAATTTTTTATTTGAAACTTTATCTTTGATTTTTTTAAAAAGTAAATTATAATAAAAAGATAAAATATTATTAAAATTTATTTTTTATAAAACCGTAATAAATAGACTTTTTTTAAAATTATTTTATTTGATTTGAAGGTGAAAAGAGTAGAAGTTTTTTTCTTCGAAATGAATGATTATTTTGTTGATTAGAAAATCAACCAATAAGTTAAATAGTTGCCATATATGAGTAATGAGCAAGTAATTAATAATAGTGAATCGGTTGTTTTTATTGCCACCATATAATGTAGATGAAAAAAGACCTAATATAAGTATATATGATGATTTTAACGGTCTGCCGAAAAAAATTAGTGTGATGCTAAACCCTTTCTACAATTTATAGTAGCCGCATTAATGATATTAATGATAACGTGGATTGTTAGTTAACATGCCATGTGTACTCTAGAATGATGAACCATTGATTTGATTACAACGTAGATTTAAAAATGATCTCCTACAAGTGTCAAAACTTAGAAACTAAATCATGTATTACTAAAAAAAAGAAGTATATACATTAACACTTTATATGGAAAAACTAAAATATATATAAATCTCTCTGTTTGCACCTAGGGATGAGAACAGATTAGTCTGTCAGAGGCCTGTAATTTGACTTATTTATTACTTGTCATGGCCTATTTAATAGAAAGACTAGACTCTTAACGCCTATTTATTTAAATAAATCAGACTTAGACTTATAAAAAAGTCCCTGATAGACCTATATATTTTTTATTATTTATTAATATAATTTTTTATTATTATATTAATAATAGTATTTTCTATTTTAATTTTTATCAATTAGACAATTATTCAGTAATCATTCCATATTCAGTAGTCGTTCCATATTCGATAGCGATTCTATATTTGGTAGTCGTTTCATATTCATTAATCGTTCAATTAGTCAATTACTCACTCTGTAGTCGTTCCATATTTGTTTAAGAGGTAATAATTGGTGCGTTTGTTTTAGAAAAAAAATCTATTATTTGAAACTAAAAATTATTTTTTAGGGTTTAAAGTATGTTTGTTTCAGATTTTTTTTTAAATTATTTTGTTAGAAAAATTAATTTTTGTTTAATATGTATAGATATGTAAATTTATATTGGTACAGGAAGAGAATCATGTGGTATGAATAGAACATTTAAATATTTTAATGTGAATAAGACTTTTAAAAAGGCTTCTAGGTCAGACCAGACTTTTAAGAAAGTAGACAAAAAAAAATGTCTATGATAGGTCGTAGGCCAGACTTAGGCATAAAAAATAAATCGTAGGCCAGACCTTTCAAAGTCTGGTTTTACCTATTCCCACCCCTCCCTATACCCCACATTTAAATTTATCATATTCAATCAACGTGAAAATACAATTTTATCATTTTAATATTTTATTTATCACTCATTTTTACACCCTCTTTCTAAACTTTAAAAAGTCTACTATAACTTTTGAATATTTCCAAATTTTTAAAATAAAAAAAAGTAAGCGGCACTCAAATTTTTTATACTTTTGAAATCGAAATTCGAAAGTTTCGAACAATCTGAAACTTTTAAAATAGAAATTTTTTCAAAACTTTCCAAATTTTTAAATTGTAATTCTTATTTCGAAAATTTGAAAATTATTTAACCATGAATTTTAAATTTTATTATAAATAGTTAAAAAAAAATAAAATTATCTTTTCTAGAGGAGTAGGTTTAGTTGTGCAGGTGTAAGTTATAATACTCTAAATTATTTTGTCTAAATCCTACCATTTTGTGGGCTGGTCCGATAAGCCCAATTCATTTTATGAACTCTAATTTTATTTTATTGAAAGACTTTATGCAAAACATTATCATAAAGATCATGAAATACTGGTCAACGAATATGCATCATCAATTTTTCAAGATTTTAAAATTCCAAATAAGTAGTAACAAGGCAACTAGTTAACGGTAGTTTAAGAAAGAAAGGCTAGATTGTTTGGCCCTGTCAAGTTCAGGCATGGATTTGATTTATTCCGATAATAATGTTTCATTTCATTAATTAATTATTAAATAAATATAAGGATAGCCTGATAGCGTAGGTGATGGAGGAGGAAGATTGATGATAACTCCAAGGTCAAATATATAGTCACCATCAATGACCAACATACAAAAATTAATAGTACAATAATACTACTAAGATTAAAATACTAGTATGGAGCTAAGTTATTACCAGATGTGATCAACAATTAATAATTGGCATTGTTCCTGGGTTCAAGTTCAAGTTCAACCACTTGATAAAAAAAAATTATAAATTTATATTCCCCCCTCTCTCTCTCTATATCCAAAATATTTGAAACAATTAACTACAGTAGAAAAAGTCCACGCTAGTTTTTGCTTATAAATATAAGCTTGGTTAAGTTTTGTGAGCTATGTGTGTGTTTTTGTATAAGAGAAATTGAAGAAAAATAACATATAGCATAAGGGAAATGAAGAGGAGTAGAGATACAGAGAAGAAATCAGAGATAAACTCTGCTATTGAAGAGCTTTCAGTGCTTGTTATAATCAAACCTGGAAAAAATCATGAGACTGCACACATCCCATTAAAGCCTTTCCTATCTTTATGTTACATGATTCTACAAGTTCTTGGTTGATACTACCTTTCTTTCTTTCTTTTCTTCCTTATTTTCAAACATGAAAATCATGTTACACCAAACAAATTGTGACTATGTTTTATTGTTTTTGTTGCAGATAAGGTAGGACCAACTATGGCTGTTTTGAGACAAGACATTCACCAAAATATTAAGGTAGCCAAAATAATACTAATAATAAGGTATGATGATGTGTAGTATTAGTATATTATTATTATCTATGTGCTATTTAGTTCTATATCATTGCAGAGATTGGAAGCAATACATGAATCAAATCCCTTAACCAATTCAAATGTGGTTGAGATATTTAAATCAGAAACTAGCAAAGGCAATGCAAAGAAGAGGATTAGTGGCAGTAAATCCTTTGTTTGGCTCACTAGGTGAACATATATTTATATATATTTTATTATTCCCTACACTTAGGTATAGGTTGCAAAATCAGCTCCTAAAGTTTTCTATAAAAATAACAGACCAAGATATTGTTACTCAGATTATAATCATTAAGTAATTGCAATATTTATCTTTCTTTGCACACTTTTCATATGAACAAGTTTTTTGTTGTAATTTTCACTTACAGATGTGCCAATATATATGCAGATCCCTGGATTTTACATCAGCATTGTTACAAGCCCTATCAACAGATCCTGAAAAGAATCTGGAGCAAGCAGTTCAAGAGTCTTATGATGCAACTTTGAACCCATGGCATGGATGGATTTCATCAGCAGCTTTCAGAGTAATAACCATTTTGTTCCTTTTTCTTCCACTTTTCGATCCATTTCAAAGTAAATAACCTTAATGAAATACTGTACTGCATACAAATCTTGCATAATTTTTGGCATATAATGACCAAAATTGAAATTGCGATATCGGTTTGTGCTGAACTAACAGAATTAGTACTGCAGGTGGCTATAAAACTAGTGCCTGATACTAAAACTTTCATGGATCTCCTCAGGGAAAAAGATGAAAACTATGACACCCTAAGGGAGAAAATGGAGATTTTTGTTTCTTTGCTTGTGCCTTTTCTTGAAGATATTCATTCTATTCTAGTAAGTCTAATTTTGTGATTTCTGATATAACATCAATTGGTCATGCTCATTGGATTTTGTGTAATCAATACTTACCTGATGAGTATTTATTTTATGTTGCAGAAAGTGTATAACTTAGACAGGCTTAAGTCAAATTGAAGCTAAGATAGAAAAGCTGATGTGCAACTTTGCTTAGTTTATATTGTATAGTTTGGTTTCCTTCGACACTGTTATCATGTAAATAGCTTGTACAGAAAAATTTGTATCCACACAGTTCTGCAGTTATACATGTTTACATCCACCTGGTTAATATACTGTTTACACATCAAATTTTATTTAGTTGATTTTGATTTTATCCGTACAGAGGATATAATTTAAGGATTACTTTAGATAGTATCATTTATCGGATTAATCATGCCTTTATTGCATCAAAATCCTGTAATTAATTCTCATTGTGTGAACTTTGCATTTGATAACATAAGCAAGACTCCCTCAATCTCGAAATATAAGCAAAACTGGATCAAAGAAAATTAATGTATTTAATCAAAAATTGACCAAATACATCAACTTTGTTTGACTAATTTTTGTTTATATTTTGGGATACCATATAAAAAACAAATCCAACAAATTATTGATGACCAAATGAAATATTAGACTTTTAATATAGCCTAAAATGGAATGAACATGTTCAAATAATAAATCAAGTCCATTCCCACAATGAGTTTTTCAAGTCATGTGAATTATAAGGAGGATCTTGAAGTGCAATCAATGCTGCAACTAAGCCAGCATTGCTTGCTATGGTTGGCTCGGTGAACCTTTGATTGCTCCTTTGATCAGCGAACTTATCATTTGTGTCTGGCCCTCCCACCATTGCTCCCAAAAGAACTTGTGGATTTGGATCTTTAGAGTTTAGCCATTTTTTACCATCATCGCAATTAAAGTGCCGATTATCCCAAGGGATTGATGCACTTCTGTGATGAACATGGACCGGAAACTTGTCACCATATCCCACTAAATAGCTCATTTTCATAGGATTTTGTCCTAAGATGTAGTTAACCTGAAACACAAGAAAGCAAATTTAGATACTATTTCCAATTCATATGTTACAGTACAAAATGGCCAGGAGGAGGCTAGGAATTTGCCTGAGAGCTAGCGAAATCACGAAGCATTGTCACCGAGAATTCATCGGTTTCGCAGCTTGCACCGGATATTTTGAGATGATGAATGTAATCACTATACAATTTACTTAAGAAAGAGGCTGTTGCAGCATACTGGAGTAATGGTCCATTATCAGGTTTTGGTATAATCAATCCACCTACAATTATGTTTGACATGAATTATATACTTATATAATCACTCATATCATGCCTCAATGATTGAACATAAATTAACTTTCAATTTATCATAGAATTGATTAATTACCAGGTGTCCTGCTCAAATATTTTTTGAAAACATAAGAACACATGAGGGAGTGAGTAGTGTTTGATGAAAATTTCAAAACATCTTCATATGGAAAACCAGGATCGCGGAAATATCGAATACCAGCAAGCAAAACCTGCAAATATTTAGATTAAAAACATTATACTACGATCCCCTTTTCTCTCAAATTTGTCGAAAAGTTTAGCTCGAGTGTCAGATTAAAGTTACCGCAACAGCATTGAGCTTGTTATTCCAATAAAACACCCCTTTGTCTAAATTTGTTTCACTACTTTTGGCTGATAAATAAAACTCAGTTGCATTTGCAAGATAATCAGTGTTTTTAGTAGCAAGAAATAACCAAGTTGCTCCCCAAGCTAACTCATCTTTGTAACTAGATGAGTTATAAAGCATTCTTGCTTGTTTTCCACAGGCATCAACAGCATTATAGGTTCCTTGGTTCTTAGGATCTTCCTTTGTAACTGCCTCATATAGGCTTTCTGCTGCTTGAACTAGTTTCCCTGAGTAATCTTGGTCTTCTCTGAATACCATCGACGCCACAGATAATGCTGCCACAATTTCACCAGCTAAATCGGTAGCAGAACCATCACAAACCGAAACTGGTCTAACATAACTCATGTCTTCAGGTCTTTGCCAGCAACTTATATCATTTGGTTCATTATTAGTACTAATTGTACTTCCAACCTAATAAAATTGAAAAAACATGTAAAATTTCTATTCATAACCGATAACTTTAACCCTCCAGATCCTAAAGTAAAGTCAGGTCAAGGATTGTTCTAACTAGGGTTCAAAAAACTTGTTTGAATAGGAATTAAACATGATACAAAATGTATAACTTACCTGGGAATACAGTGTAAGGTTGGAACTAGCAGGTGAAGGAATAATCACCTTGAGCAAATAGTCAGTACCCCATCTGATGATGTCTCTGACATGGTCAAGCTCATCAATATCAGCATACTTACTTTGATATTCTACTGCAGTCCAACTCAACAAAGTCATAGTATAAGCTGTGGTGAATGTAAACTTAATGTTGTTTCCTGAATCATAATATCCACCACTAAGATTAGTCTTTGCTGAATTCCCATCTTGTAATCCTGAGTCTCCTCTATATTTCACTGGACCGTTCCTTGGATAGTGCCCAGCTGTAACACAAAAAAAAAAAAAAAAAGTAAAAACATATAAGCAAGTGGTTAACGAATTTCAGTTAAGGACAAGTGATCGAGACTACTTGAGATCAAACCCTGACAGAAACAATCATTTACCAGACTTTATTTACCTCTCTACTGAACTCTGATTACCAGAGTCACTTTCCCTGACAATTGGAGGGAAAAGACAAAAAACA
Source organism: Cicer pinnatifidum (assembly GCA_037974775.1). Lineage (NCBI taxonomy): Eukaryota > Viridiplantae > Streptophyta > Magnoliopsida > Fabales > Fabaceae > Cicer > Cicer pinnatifidum. Next base: position 66,149,425 of record JBBPBR010000004.1, on the reverse strand, counting down.
CTTGAAGAGGAATTGTGCAAGAGAAATAGAATTAGTACATTTTTGAGCATCATAAAATGTTAGAGCCTGATTTATTGCCAACTTGAGATTGATTGAAGAGCCTTGATGCTGATGCTTCTGAGGTAAAAAGTGAACAAGCAAAGCCAATGCTATGACAGCAAAAACTATTGCTACTGTAATAAAAATAAAACGATGGAAGTGTTGTTTATCAGTGATGACAAGATTGTAGTCAACAGATTTTGGAAACAGTGAAGGGATGGAATCATAGGAAGTAGAAGACTTTGGAGCAAGTTTAAAGTCAAGTGCTATGGAGTTCCAGCGGCTTGATGAAGGGAGAAGTCGACCAGCTTCTGAAACTGTATGCATATATCTTACAGTGTTCTTCTCTGTTTCTGCTGGTTGCATGATTGATGAAAATTGTTGTTGTAATTTGGAAGTGTTGAAGGAGAAAATAGAATGATAAATTGGATCTTTCCCCGGTTCTTAATTATTTCTATATATAAATTAGCCGTTTGGAATTTAAGATAATAATTATTACATTATATACAGCTGTTTGCTGAGAAATTTAAGAGAACAAAAGCTTATTTGTTGCTCTATAGTTAGGAGTAATAATAATATTGCCTGTTTGAAACATTATTTTATCTTGGTTTAATCCCAAAATAAAAGGGGGGTTTCAAATTAGAAAATCCATGTTACACGTAATAATATAATTTTATTAGTTTATAAAAATACGTAAAATTGAAATTGGGTTGATATTCCAAAGCATGGGTTTGTGTTGTGGTTGCCGTCCAAATTGTAGGTTTACATGGAATGGAAATTGGAATGCCTAAATGTAACAAGTAATACACCTGATAACTGCCAAAGTAGATGAAGATCAAAACCCGTTAATTGATACCGCAAGGTGGCAGTGTCTTCTTTCACTTGGGAGCTTCTGTAAAACACTCTTTTTGTAAATATATTGGTATAAAAACTTTTTATTTTTCATTATTTCTAAATATTTAGTTACTTTATTTAAAATAAAGTAATTTGAGAAAGTTTATGTCTTCTCTCTCCTTTCATTAGTGAGATTTTCCTTGCAGTTTTTCTGTTGTAGGACCATGGTCATTTGATGGTGACCTACTCTTATTACTTCATGCAACATTTCGGATACAGATTCATCATCTTTCCATAGGATCCATGTCAAAAGAAGGTAGGGGAAGAATTGGGAAATATTTTTTGGTGAGTTCGTGGAGTATGACAATCATTCATTACTTATATTCGGGTGTGACTTAGTCTAATTAATAAAAATATTAGGTTTAGACTATTTTTAAGATCTTTTTATTTAAATTATTTATTAATAATATTATTTCATATTTTAAAGTCTATCAATTAGACAATCATTCATTAGTTGTTCCATAATTGATAGTCATTCCATATTCGGTAGCGATTCTATATCCAGTCGTGTTCTATTAGGCAATCACTTAGTAGTCATTCCATATTTACTCTTTGAAATCAAAAATCATTTTTTAAGGTTTAAATGGTTTTCGTTTTAAACTTTAAAAAAATTATTTTGTTAGAAAAATTATTTTTTGTTTAATATATATATATATATATATGTAAAATATAACATTTAAATTTTTTAATGTTATTAAGGCTTTTAAATAGGCTTTCACGTCGCTAAACTTTTAACAATGTCAAGTTAGATCGAAAAAAAAATCTATGATAGACTATAGGTCAGACTTAGGCCTAAGAAATTAATTGTAGGTCAGACTCAAGTCTTTTAAATCTGACTATTCTCACCCCTAGTGACTAAGCAGACCCAAAGTAGTGGCTATCGGAAGTGAAACACTCCGTTTCATTCAAAATAATAATAATAATAATAATAATAATAATAATAATAATAATAATAATAATAATAAATAAATAAATAAATAAAAACCAACCCGACTATTACTCTCTTTTTATCCCACCCCCATCCCCATTTTCAAATTTTTTCCCCCTTTTCTCTTCTTCTTTTCACTTAGTCACAAATTAGTCTCCCTATTCATAGGAAGGGTATACACTTTTGAATTCCGTAAGCAAGCTAATTGTCTTTGTGTTTGCCGAGGCATCCAACCGATTTTATTGTCTCCCTAATCCATAAATTCATAGGAAGGGTATACACTTCATAAGCAAGCTTTATGATATTTTTACAAGTTATTTAGTAGAAATTTTGTGTTAGAGTTTGTGCTTTAAAGAATGAGAATGGTACACATTTCTTGAAAGTTATTTATTGAGATTTTTTGAGATAAATATACAACCTTAATGTTAGTATGAATCTATAGAAGAAAAAAATGTAGTTTGTTTAAACATCTTATTTTTGTTTTTAAAGTATATTTAAAGGATTTTTATGGTTTCCTAGAGTTAGCTAATTAAATTCTAGAATATTTTTTCTAAAGTCTTGAAGAAAAAAAATTGATACTCATATTTGTAAGCTGAGATGATGCCAGCTACTCTGGGAAATGTTAGAGAATAAACTTGGGCGATTTTCCATAGTTGTGGTAGACGACGGTAATTGTCACATTTTTATTTTTGTTATAATAATTATTTTACTTTGTTTCTATGTTAAAGTATTTATTTAAAAAATTGAGGAACATAACCTTTGAATTTTTCTCGATTTCAACCTTTATTTTTATGGTATTTGTTATATAATATGTTAGTATTTTGATTTATGTATGAGATATAAAGTATTTAAACATTGAATTGTTATATAGTGGAATATATTTTCCACGAGTTATGATGAAATGAGAGATGATTTTTAAATATATATTTTGGAAATCGTTGTTATAATTATGAAGTTGTTAACGACAGGAAGTTCACCTAATTATATCGTTTTGATTATGGAGAGTTAACTGGTAGATGAAGTCGCCCCTATAAGAGATGTCATCTGTAGGAGGAAAGAGTTATCAATGAGATGTAAGATTCTTAATTGATCAATGACGATGCGTTGCGAGATTAAGAGGAGATGATAATCCGTTAGTCGGAGTCACCTAAGGGAAATACTACCCTTAGGAGAAAAAAGCTATCAACGAGATGAAATTGCTTCTTGATTCTCAAGAATTTATATTTTTTTTGTTCTTGTTTGATTTTCTATGATATTTTTAAGCTTGTTCATTTTGGTTTCACTTTTTTATGAATTGAATTTTAAATATTACTTTCTGAATGATTAAATAAATTTAATAATTTTATCACGTGTATGTTTTATTTTAAAATTATATATATTTCAGGTAGTATTGTTTAACATATTTTCTATAAGATTGTAAAATAATTATTCGCACATTTGTATGTTTCCATTCTAGTTGGTGGTTGTTGTTGTCTCTTGAGTAAGTTTTTGTAACTTACTCATTCTTGTTGTTCATTTTTTTGAGATTTACAGGCAGTCGAATAACAAACTGTTAGTAAACTCAAGTCTCGATCATATTTTTCTAGTAGACCTCTTTGATCGATGACCTCTTTTTTTTATAAAGTTTCTTGAATCGTGATATATTTTGCATCTATTTTGAATCTAAAAAGTCTTTTTGAGAGATGTATTGAATATTTAGATTATACTATTTGAAAACGTTGAAATTAAACCTAATATCCTGTCAAAATTTTAAAAAAAATATATTTTTTTTTAAATGATTATTGAGAATTATTTAATTAATTATTTGTTAAATTAGTCGGTAGATTTGTCGAATTATGAATATAACTTGTACGTGGATCACGGCGTGTGGTTTTAGGATCGTGAGAGGAAGTTGAAGTCATCATAAATTGTTGTAAATTTTGTTGTCGAAAGAACTTTATGTTTTTGATAATATTAAAGATGTTATCGTCTCGAAGAATCAACATAACACACATCAAGTGAACAACTACAAAACAACAAAGCTCGGGAAGAATCATGGCAAGGAGCATGCATTGGTTGTATTGTAGGGGCGGATCTAGGATTGGACTGGAGGGGATCGATAACGAATTGTTTGTAGAAGAATCATGGCAGGGAGCATGCATTTGTTTAAGTAACTTTTCAATTATATCTATCCAAATTGTTGCGTCACTTGAAGAATTATACATTTTTATTCCCACAACTTCCCTTAAACAATAAATTTTAATATATTATTACTAGTTATAAAACTCGTGCAAAAGAGAAATTCGTTTAAAGAATATTTCTTAATTACAGTTTACAATCTATTATATTCAATTAGTGGGCAACAACATTTATTTAATAGTAAATCAAAATATCATATTAAACATACATCAACATCATACATAAATTTAAAATTTCAAAACAATATTGAATATTAAAAAATCAAAATTATTCTACAAAGTCAATAAATGTGTGATACATAAACAAAACCTGTCGGCAGTCGGCAGTCGGCAGTCGGCAGATTCTCTCACTCTCTCTTTTCCTTATTTTTACCCATAAAAAATGTGAGAGGTTTTCAGTATTTTTTAGCTAGCATCACTATCTACGTCATTTTTTCCTCCGTTTTATTCTCTTCAAAATAAGTGATTTTTATATTCTCCATTTTGTTCGTTGTATTATTGTAATATTATTTGATTTTTTTTTTATTTTTTTATGATATTTATTTAGTTTAAACAATAACTTTGTCATCAAAATTACTGATTTAAACATTTGAATATTTTAATAACTTTAATTTTGTAAAATTTATAGATATTTTTTATTTTATATTATTAATTAATATATTGTGAATTTATTTACATATTTATACTTTTTAATTTACGACATTAAATTTGAAGTGTTTGTTTTTTATAACCAATCAATTTAAATAAATAAATATATTTTTTAAATAAAAAAATAAATTTACAAAAAATTACCTTTATTAGCAAAAAAAAAATCACTATAAAATAAATATTCTTCACACTTTCAATATATGAACATACAACAATATTAAACCAGCATAATCTAATAGTCATATTCTTCATACTAACTACTTTCATCAATAAGCATCAACAATGATAACTATTTTATCTATCTGATCAATGTTTAGAATACAGTTGTAGTTCAAAAGAATATTAAACCAGTTCATTGCTATTAAGTAAGCTCTTTTATCATTGTGATTGTTCGTTAACTCGTACGTAGGGATGAGATCGCTCGAAATTAAATCCCTCAACCATGTTTATAATATTATAAAATATTTATCCACAAAAATTTATAATTTTTTAAATTAATATGAATTAAATATAAATTTTTTAAATATAAAAAATAAATATAAAATTGACGAAAATATGAATTTATAAATTAATTTTTTAACTCAATTTATGTGAAGATAATTTTTATAATTTCATAAAAATGCATGGAAAAATCCATTCTAAAATATATGATAACTTAACAACAATGACTAAAACTATATACATAATAATTTTATAGAGATTAAATTGTATTTTTATTTGATAAGTACTAAAATTATTTTTATTTTATAAAATTTTATAAAATAAATAAATA
>JBBPBR010000004.1:66111433-66136163 GCA_037974775.1 Cicer pinnatifidum | reverse complement strand
AAACCTAAAATATATAATTGCAATAGAAAAATAAAAAAAAATCGACCATATAAATTAAAAAAAAATCAAAATAAAAAATCTATCACTTTAACAAGACTAAAAAAATGAATTTATATAAATAATGAAAAATCCACAATAAATCTACTAAAAGAAATAATTGTTCTTATATCGAAAAACTAAAATAAACAAAAATAAAAATAAAAATATAATCTAACTTAATTTTTGTATAGAGGATAATAACATGAGTACTTTCAATTTAAAAAGTATTAATACATTTTAGAATAGTGATTTCAATATTCATATTATTATAATTGCAATTTAATTAAAAATCATTAAAATAACCGTAAATCTGAATTATAAAATATCTTTAAATAGTGGTTGAAAGAGAAAGACTAAAAATGCTCTTTAGTCCATATACGGTTTGCTCCGTGATCCTTTTGGCAGATACGTAAGAATTGAATTAGGTCTTATAAAATAAATATAAATAAGTAGCGAGTATTTTTCTTAGCTCTGTTTTGTTCTCATTTGTTAATTCAGCAATATAGAAGTGAGGATGATAAGAAATTGGATTTAGATTTCAGAACAAGAGAAGCAGAGAGAGGGGGTGTGAAAAGTAAATTGAGAAATGGTGAAGGTAACACTTCCCTTTGTTGGGATGATACTTGCAGAATGTGCTCAAACTTTTTTAATCATATTGAGCAAACAAGTTATGGCGGAAGGAATGACAAGTTTCGTTTTCATTTTCTACTCAAATTCCATCGCTGCCCTCATTCTTCTTCCATCTTCATTCTTCATCCACAGATTTCAACGTCCTCCAATCACTTTTTCCACCCTTTCTCGATTCTTCATACTTGGATTACTCGGGCAAGTTCAAACCCTCTAACTTTTTTTAGTTTTATTTTTTCTTGGAGTCAAATAATGGTATGTGGATTCTAATACCCAAATTTTTGTTTTGTTTTTTTGGTTTAGTTTATTTTCAGTTATTTGGCGCAGGCTTTTGGGTATGCTGGGATAAACTATAGCTCAGCAACACTTGGCACAGCCATGCTCAATCTTGTTCCTGGTTTTACCTTCATACTTGCCATTCTTTTTGGGTTCGTTCATTCCTTTTTCATAGATTAATTCTCTTTTGTTTTATTTCATTGTTGCTTTAGAAAATGAAAATTACATTAATTTCAAAACAATTGAAGTAATTGAACATAATTAGGTTATTATGTTGACCTTGGACACCGGCGCATGTTTGATAGGGAACACTTAACACTTCCTCAAATCGAAGTGTCAATTCTAGCGTTAAGGATTTTATTACTTGTTACTACACAAACTAGATAACAGGAAAATTTTGTTTTATTTTTACTACACAAAATGAAAATTACATTAATTTGAAAAAAGATGGAAGTAATTGAATGTAACTAACTATGGATGTCTGATGCCAAACACACCCTTAATTTGAAATGTCAGTGCTACATATATTGATATTTCCGAGCTGAATCAGGAAAGGCAGTGAGAGGATAATATAGTCCTAAGTTGAGAACTTCTAAGTACTTTCTTCATTAGAGAAATATATCAGGATAATATGCCACCCAGCATGACTAGAATAGCATTAAATTAAACCATCACATAGACTATCTTGTAGTGATTACTTTAAGGAGTAGGGTGGTGATTATTCCATATTTGATCCTCTGTGCAATCTATCTTGAGTAGTAGTTCATTATCTCACTAATATTTTACCATCTGACTTCATATTTTTTGTGGATAACTTTTTTCCTTACGTAACAATATTGAATCAATTTTATAGGATTCACTTTTTAAGTTTAGTCTCTCAGTTGATGCATAGGACTCATGTAATTTGTTAGGGTCTATTGGCATACGCACAATGTCTACAAACCTCCACCATTTGCTTGGATTTTTCTGTTATCTAGTTTTGCAATGAAACCAAATTCAATTATCTTGTTTCATTTTGAAGAGAAGTAAATAGTGTCATTCTCAACAGAAGTTCTCTATTGAGCTGCTTACAATCTTAATTGCTTTGACCTAAATTTTCTCACAACGCCACTTTTCTCAACCAGCCTACATAAATGGTGAGGCTAAGCATCAAATTGTGAGGAATTATTAGCGCTTGGGCCATAATTTTCGTTTTGCTTAAATTCTCTCATATTGATTCCAGAAATTAAAAGGCATACTCCCCCCGTTCTTGTTTATAAGAAAAAGTGTTTATGTATTTAGTCCACATTTTAGACCAAATACATCAACACTTTTTCTTATAAATAGGAACAGAGGGAGTATCTTGTTGGTGAATAACAAATTTACATAATTGGGCTAGTAATTATTTTTTAAGATTTAAATATTCTTAAATGTTTATCAAACATGGAAATGCTTATACTGCATATTCAAGTCTTTCATGTCTAAGAGATTTAGTTTCCCTACTTATTTTCATTGTTCAGACATTGAGATTTTAGGATGTAAACCAGCAGTAGTATTTTGTGATATATTGTTGTGTCTCTGAAATCTCTTGAGCTTACATTCATAAACATGACTCCTAGTAAAGATCGATTGACAATTAATCATGTTTTGTCTTGAAATTGAAAATGATTCCATTTTGGTGTGTGGACACCTAGTCCCAACACAATTAGCATTTATATTATTAGACTAAAAAGATATTATATGAAGTATTTTTACAATATAACATATATAAACATATATCATCACATAATGAGTTTCGTTAGATTGATGAATTAGAAAATCTTTTGCAATTCTTATAAAATGTAAGTAACAAATCTGGGGTTTGAAAGCTTTTGTGTGTCTATTTTAAATATAAAAGGCTTGCCACATCTGCACTTCAATTCATTTTAGAGAAAAAGAGGACATATTTGCTCTCTGAATCAGTTTTTCACTATTATAGATCTGTCTAAACTCATTTCACTTTGTGGTTTCAGAATGGAACAATTAGATTGGAGAAGCTCAAGCAGCCTAGCTAAATTATTGGGAACGATAGTATCAATTTCCGGTGCTTTTGTTGCGACTTTATACAAGGGTGTTGCACTTCTGAACGGACCATCACCTGCAAACTTATCTCAGCATCAAGTTTTCTCGCAAGATTCTAATTGGATACTCGGTGGATTATTTCTTGCAGCTGATTGTGTGATGGCTTCAGCATTTACTATAGTACAGGTGAAATTAAAAAGCCATAGTAGAGATTTCATGATCTATAATTTCTACTTGCATTGCATGGCACCAATACTTTGTGATAAGTGAATTATAATTGGCTACATTTCAGGCTTCTGTTCTTAAGAAATATCCAGCAGAGTTGATTGTTGTATTCTTTTATTGTTTTTTTGTGGCCATTCTATCTGCTATGACCTGTTTGATTGTCAAAAGCGACATCGGTGCTTGGAGCTTGGAACCCAATTTTAGATTGCTAGTGGTTTTATACTCGGTAATCAAAATGTATATATTTAGATTGAAGTACAAGTTACTACTAGTAACTATGCATTATCTTTGTCTTGAAGTCTGAAATTTTCACTAATAAACATTTCCAGGGAGTCATTGGCTCTGCATTTCAGGTTGGTGTTATAACTTGGTGTTTGCACCAGACAGGACCTGTTTTTGTTTCCATGTTCAAGCCCATAGGAATTGTCATATCAGTGTTTATAGGTGTTGTCTTCCTTGGTGATGCATTCTATCTTGGAAGGTAGGTTGTGTGCCTCTCTTATGGACTGTATTTTATTTTTGTGTTAACCCTCTGATTCTCAGGGAAAATGAGCCTTGATAATTTGGAGTTTGGCCGAGAGGTATGTAAAGTTTGACCAAAGATTGTTATAGCCAGAGTTCAAACTCGGGTCTTTCGTTCAATTCGTCTTTAAGTACCGCTCATAAACCACTTGAGCCGGACCAGAGTTCTTTCTGCTAGACTTTGTTTGGTTGTACTGTTGAGTTTATTTTTTGAAACACAAATTCATTTTTGTCTTTTCAATGCAGTCTTATTGGTGCTGTTGTGATTGTCATTGGGTTTTATTCTGTATTGTGGGGGAAATCCAAAGATATTGAAGCAAGAAGCTTGGAATCAAGAGGCAACCAAACCCTTCTTTTGAAGGAAAACAGTAGTGAAGACATATGAAGGGGTAGTTCATTTAAAAAGATGCTACAATTCTGCCAACATATTAGACAGTTTCAATTGTTTCACTCAGAGTAAGGAGACAGACAACTCTGACTCCGAGAAGTACATAATTTATCTCATTGTGGCATGGTTAGTGATCAGTGATCACCTATGTATATATACTAGTTTGAAGATGTTAGGCTTCACTATGCAGATAAAGATGTCAGACTTCTTGAGTTATAACCTGTTTTGTTTACAAAAATCTTGAAGTAAAACTATTGTTGTAATACTATGCAAGATATGTACACACACTCTGTATGATTACATTTGCTATCCAGTGGTTTACAATTACAGGGGAATATGCCAATCTAAGTACGTGTAAATAACACACTAAATAAAATGGGGAAGTATTTGAAGGTTCTCCAATGCATTGAAATATTTCTGTTTTGGTTGCAGCTTAGAGAGATTCTTCAAAGGAAGAACACTTGCACTGCAAAGATGGGATTAGGCCTTCAATAAAGAGCAAAATTAATCATTTCCTTCAAATAAGAGCAGTTTGATGTATCTCCAGAAAATAAACAAACTTAGTAACTACTTTTTGAGATTGCAATTAGCTGTAATTTTCTGCAATATTGAAATCCCAACTGTGATTTATCTTAGTTATTGGCCATGACTTGCGCAAGGGACGCAACACAACGTGAATACACTAAACATTGAAGAACAGTGTCATGAAATGTTAATCTTAATCGTGTAGCTTACAAGAAAGTAAACTCCTGTCTTTTTGACCAAGTATGAATGAACTTTAGTATTATAAGAAAGTAAACTCCTTATTTAAATTTGATATTGAACGTTGGATATTGAAGGAATGCTTGCTGTTTATTTTGGTCAAAGGAGTGGTTGCTTAGGTGCTTAGATTGTGATAGTTCCAATTACCTGGTGGAGGTGGGGTGGTCCATTATCCAAATTATGTTAAAAAGTTAATTTCATTTCTGGCGTGGGGAACGATGTTGAGAGGACTAATTTGAAGATTAATCTTCTTTCTTTTTTATTTTTTTATTTTTTTATTTTTAACTAGAAGGAATTTTTCATTGAATCTAAGATAGAAAATATTTACAACATTTTAAAGAAGAGACCTCTGAATGCTTGAAAGTTTGAATCAGACAAATCTTACGAATATTTTTTCAACATTTGTTTTCGCTGGAAAAAAAAATAGAAAGTTCTCTCTATCAACAAAACATAATAACTATTAACATTTTCTTGTTGTTCAGGCGAAAACTGAATTTCAATGATGAAAAAAAAATTTGTCAAGTGGCCATGTTGCCAAGATGATTAAAAAAACAAAATACCCCTCCTCTCAAAAAAAACTAAAAACGTCTAAACTTCATTTTTATTGGATGATATATAACTTAAAAATGTGTTTTAGTCAATAATTAAGCAATATTTAATGATAAATCAAAATGAGAAAATTCCGACAGTAAACAAATTATTATAAATATCAGTTTACCAAATAATTTATTAGTTGACAAAGTGATATTTAAGATTTATTTAAGCATACCCACACATTTTCCATCATTATTCTGTTTATTTTAACAGCTTCAAAGCGATATTTTATATTTATTCTCTCTTTTCTACTTCAAGCGAAAGAAACTTGCCCGTGTCTAGATTTTTTTAAAAAGAATCTAAGTCATTGAAAAGTGAGTTCGAACTTGCATTGAGGAAGGAAAGATAAGTCTTTTTCCACCTTTAAAATGTCAATTATTTAGTAATCATGATCGACATTATAAGTTAACTATACTAATTCTCTTAAAAATTACAATAAAAACTTTATTGCTGCAGGCACATTGTGGATAATGGATATGATTGTATTAAAAAACTGTAAGGGACTTCAACACTAACGAGACAAAAAATTCTGTTTTTATTTTTTTCAATCTTAGAATAAAAAAAAAAAAATAGTCTTCTCCTCTGTAGCAACCTTTCAAATAGTGAAGGAACAAAAGCAAAAATGTTATGGGCTTCAATTTGTTAGTTTACTTTCACCATTCTATTGACCCTATCAGCCTTATTACACATTAGGCTTAACCAACAGGCCCACCAACTTGACGTGCGCATAAATTCAAATTTCAACCAAAAACGTTTGCTCCATCTCTATCTATTTTGACAAAACTCTAAAGATTAAAAAAAAAAAAAAAGATTCCATATAAAAACATTAATTTTTTCTTTAGATTCCAATCTAGTCTTTCTTAATTATACGCAAATGGGTAGATTATTATACAAGTAACGCCAAAAAATCCTCTAATGGTAGGGCCACAAAAAATGTGTTCCACTAAACCATTCTCAAACATACTAAAAAGCTTCAAGTTATTGGTCCTTGATTATTCATTCCTTATTCCATTATGATTGATAATTAACTTAATAAATCAACAATGCTATAATATATAGGTTCTAATTTGCTTTTGGTATTAATGTAAATAATTTTTACACGGTTAATCAATCACAATTCTCAAATCATTAAAAATATTTGACTTTTATGATAATTATTTTCAATATTGTACATGTGATTGACTGGGATGTGATACAATTTAAAATTTTATACATACAAATTAAACTATAGTATTATAATAACCCAAAGGAATTAACCAACAAATAAATAGAGAACATGTGCACAAGATCTACACCAAGAGAAAATACTTAAATGATTAAAACTCTATGATACGTCATGTTTGATCATTAGTATAATAAAATTAGGGACACTCGAGTTGCAACTTCTCTTAGAAAGTAGCTTCTACATTCTATGAAAGGTTACTCACATCACATGCATGGACCCATTTCTTCTCTTCCTTTCATTTTGCTTCTTATATTTAGAGCACAAATTAACATTCTTTTCAATTTCAGCTCAATAAAGAGAGAGTACTCTAGTTTGGTCTTTTTGTGGTGCTTGCAAGCTCCAACAATTTTGGAACACACACAAAGAGACACATAGCTAGAAAATACCCAAATTAAATCTTTGTCCATCTCTCTCTATATATAACAAGGAATATAATTAACATATTATATAAAATTTAGAAATTTGTTAGGAAATTAATAAATGGAGGGTAAGAATAAGAGTCTAGAATTAGTAGCATTTATAGTGATGGTGATTATGGAAGGGTGCACAATAGGACTAACAATTTTAGCAAAAACAGCAATAACAAATGGAATGAGTCCATTTGTTTTCATTGTCTATACCAATGCTCTTTCCACTATAATACTCTTTCCTTCTTCCTTTTTATTAAAACAACAACAAGACAGGTTTGTGTTTTTGTTGCTCGCTACTTAACATGGGTAAATTTGTTTGCATGGATGATTAATTTTCATTATTATATTCTTTTCACAGAAAGGAGAAGCCACTTTTTAGTTTATCTTTGTTTATGAGATTCCTGTTCCTTGGTTTTACAGGGTAAATACTCTCTTTTTCTCTCTGAATATAAATACTTACCTGAATGAATTCAAAGGTGTCATAAATCATAATAATATTCTATATGGAAGACCAACCAAAAAATTATAGTATATCTAAATTACCAAGGTACTTTGAATGTAATATAATTGAGTTAAAATTTAATGCCTGCTAACATTTTTGTTTTCATTGATGGACTTTGCAGAATAACAATGACTCAGACACTTTTATTTCTGGGTCTAAGCTATAGTTCTCCAATACTTGTATGTGCCATGAGCCACTTGATTCCAACATTTAATTTCCTGCTCAATATCATTCACAGGTTACTCTTCAAATATTACTCTTTTTTTTTTTTTTTTAATTTTTTTTTTTAATTTCCTTTTATTATTATTTTCTGTATATTTTTTTTATATTGTTAGATTAATATATAGTTGATGGATCAATTTATTTAATTGATGTTGTGTTTTATTTTTTCAGGAAGATAGAGTTGAATTTAAGAAGTTATGGTATCCAAGTACAAATGATTGGTATAATGGTATCACTAATGGGAGCAATAGTAGCAGAATTCTTCAAAGGACCACTCATAAGACACTCTTCTCACAACCTTAGACACACTAAGCAACTTTTTGTCTTTTCTTCAACACCTGAATTTTGGGTTTTTGGTGGCATTTTGCTTGCTGCTGCTTCCTTCTCTGTTTCAATTGGGAACTTTATTCAAGTACTGCTCCTTTTCTTTTGTTTATTTTTTTAATAAAAGAAAATCTATTATTCTTAGAAATAAAATTTCCTTTTGAATGTTTGAAGTGATTAATTCAAGTTTGTTCTGTTCTCTTGATACTAGTAGAAAGAAATTATTAAGCAATATCCAGAACCAATGAAGGTGGTTTCTTATTATACCTTGCTTGGGACAATCCTTAGTGCAATAGTCTCATGTATATTGGAGAGAGATGCAAATGCTTGGAAGCTAAAGAGTAACATGGAGCTCATTCTCATTGTTCTAACTGTAAGTATCATCATATATTTTATATTTACATGTAAGGGTTAAATAATTTTAATTTCTATATCTTTTTTTAAAAAAAATTTGCAATACAATTTTTTTTCTTCATATCTTGCTTTTAAGACAAACATATACGCTTTTTATATTCTGAATATGATAAGAATTCTTTCTGTAAAAATGTAAATTTTTTAATGATTGATGAATTGCGTTTACATTTTTAAGTGTTGAGCTTTAAAAATGCATATTTAATTTATTTTACGTTAAAAATTTTAAATTTTTGCACATAAAATATTTTATATGTCTTAGATAGGATGAGTGTAAAAATTCGTACAAATATTTAATGATATACATAAGTTGATTTAATTGCAAATACCAAAAATAATAAATCGTCTGAATATTTAAACAAATTTATTTTAGATTAAATAAAATATTGAAATTTTATAAACTAAATTGATTTAACTTTATATGTAATATAATTAAATAATAAAAAAATCATATAATATTACACATCACTTAAGGATAAATCGATCGGAAATACAAAATTTGAATCTAATTGAGATGATTTTTAGTGAAATTTTCACTTTAAGACAAAAAAAGAATACGCTTATAATAAATATGTAATTTATTTTGATATAGGCAACATTTGGAGGTGTGATTCGTCCAAATATTCAAGTTTGGTTCAGCCGAATGAAGGGTCCACATTATGTACCACAATTCAAGCCCTTTGGTATTGCCTTTGCAACCACTTTTGGAGTTTGCTTCTTTCCTAACAGCCTTCATTATGGAAGGTACTTGCAATTGGATTCTCGTTCACATTTCCCACATATGGATATTTTTTATAAACTGTGTTTTTCAAACTAATAATATTTATGCATATGAATTATTTATGTTCACACATTGTGCATGCAGTGTGATAGGAGCAAGTGTAATTGGAATGGGGTATTATACAATATTGTATGGAGAATTCAAAGGAGATATTGATGATGAAGAAAACTCAGATTCTTTGGAAAACAAGAAGATTCCACTTTTGCAAGAACAGATGGAAGTGTAAATCTGTAATAAAGCTTTAGAGTAGGCCTAGTATATATCCAGAAGCTTCCTCTATTCTCATGTACATGTTGGAGCTGCATTTGATTTCAAAACTTCCTTTTTTTTTTCGTGAAAATATCATTTCAAGTAATATACGTTTTTTTTATACAAGTAGTTCATTGCTATTTGTAACTGTATATATTATAATACAAGTATCTCATTGCTATCGATATATGCAATCCACATATTTATTGTCAAGTGATTCAAATTTTCAATCTTAGTTAAAAATATAACTTATGTTAAAGATTTAAAAAATATGCGCAGTAAGGTGTTTGGTAATTGAAAATTCAAATCAGCACTAGCACATTTTTTGTTTACTTTTGATAGAACTTTTAATTATAACAAATTAATTAGGTAGGAGACTTCTTTTGGTCGGTAAATGATATTGTGATTGATCCACTTAAAACTAATTTATCTCAGAGAACATAAGAGTAGAAAGCAAAAAATTCCAAGTTAACTTAGATATCTCATGAAAACCCCAGATTTTAACTGATACAGGCCACACTGGGAAAACATGATAGAAGAAGATAAATAGAAATTTTTCGAATGTTGCTGAAATGGGTTTGGCTTCTGCAATCTTCAAGATCTCAAAAAAGTTACACATGTAGTGTAGTTAGACAATATTTAAGTTCAGAGAGAGTATAAAAGTTATATTTGAAGCCTAATATTATTGCACAGTCAACATAATAACATGGTTGAATCCTTTTTCTTGGCCTGAAAATGTCGTATTTTCTTCTCAATTCATTCAATATTTCCACGGTTTGGCAGACAAAATCAGTCACCCTTGACATAACCGTGGGAATTTTTACCAGCCCTGTACATGCCGTTACCTATATTTACACATCTTTAAAAGTTGACCAAATTGTCAGCCCTACATGCAATTTTGAGTTCTCCACTTGACACCAAAATCTATAAGAATTTTTCTCTATGTGCAAAACTATATAGGCTGTTGAACTAATAATATTGAATACTATCTTCTCATCCTGGAGGCTGACGCCTTGGATTGGATATGTCTCTTTCCACTGGGCAAACCACCATCACTGACACTTCCTTCCACGAGTTTTTCATGAACATCAGAAAATTCTGTTCTCCATGATCGCAGGGGAACGACGTAACTATCATCCTTGACCCTGGTGTTTTTCCTCCGCTCTTCATCATGGCGTTTTACATTTTCTGATATTTGATGGAAGGTTTTGTTTATCTTTGCAATACCCCTTTCAACAGGTTCTACCACATGTGAAACTGTAAACTTCATGTCGTCAACAATCTGAAACGGAAAGACAGCAAAAACAGCGTAGATGAGTTTGACATAGAGATAGAGGAGAAAATTAAAAGGTTTGAAGCTGAGTGCGAGATCTCACAATTTCACCACTTCCAAGAACCACATCACGAACATTATGAGTAAACTTCATAGGCTTCTTTTCTCTCTCACCATTTCGACCCAGCCGCATTCTAGTTGTGCGCTCACAGTCTCTAACCTCTGCAGGATCAGGAGGTGCCCCTAGAGATGCATAGTCAGCCATCACCGCTGCATTGCGGACACACCTCTCTCCTCTTTTGTAAGGTACGGCAGGAAAGACATAAAGGTGCACAACTGCAGCAATGCCCATCTGTTGACAATTTTAAGACAGGGAATCATTTAAAAAATGCCAACCCAGAACTTCAGGATTGAATGCAAACTTTTTCCATGTTAACGACACAGAAATTCCAGCTTATCCAGGCATCACACAACATTTAACAAATGAGAAAAAAAAAGACTCAACATACTAAAGAACATATAACTGACGCTTAACTTGATACCAAAATTAGTCCCTGTATCCGTTCTAAAGCAAACCCAGAATTGATCTTTTAAAAATGCTCAAGAAAATAGAGTAGAGCCTAGAATTTCATAAATAGGTCCTAGAATGATCATCTCATATACCAAGTCCTATTGGAGCAACCGTCCATGGTTCCAGAATCCAGCTATGGATAGATCTACAAACTGTACACAAACGCATGTGTCCCTCTCTCGACCTCACTGTCTCTTGACCTTATATGCAGATTATAGATATATTAGTGCTCCTTAATAATGCAGTATTAATTAATCAATGACAAACAAGATTATCAAAAATCTGTTGATGCACAACTCAGTTTATTGTGTAATTTCAACTGTTTAACAAAAAGTAGGTTGAACTATTGGCCTGTATTATTAAGGGATTTAATTCATATACACTGTCAATGTAAAGAGTTTTACACTGTCAGTCAATCACAATTCCTGGATCATTAAATATGTTTGAATTTGACCATAATTACCTGTAAAGTCATGCTTATGAATGGTTGTAATATGCTGACAATCAACTCATTAGTTATATATTAATCATAAAAGCAATATGCAAGCACAAATAGCACACCTCTATACAGATGATATAGTCTTGAATACGTGTCTTTAGCTCCTGAGCCAGTGACCCTTTAAATGCTCCCATCGAAAAAAGAAATGCAACAGCCACTCCTTGCCACCATGTTAGGAAGACTATTGATTTAAATGTTAAAAATTTGGCTAATGGTTTGATTGGCTCTAATTTATCTTTAATGACAGAATAGAACTGTACAAGACAATACAGGGCCCAAGTCTGACTAAAATTAAGAACACTTGCCAAGTAGGGATACCTACAAGCACAAAAGAGAATCAGGCAGCAGTAAGAGTTCTGACAAATAAATATCGAAATAGAAAAATAGAAATGATAATTTATGTACATCTTTTCAATTGAGATTTCAACAAAAAATTGATCTAAGATCCAGAATAATTTTTGTTGTTGAGAATTAAAATTATATATATTTTATGGTATCATTGGAATCTTACCCATATCTCCATTCAAACTTCCCCTCTCCATAAACCCCAAAAGACTGGAGGATCATTGCCAGCAATGCACAAATCATTTTCAGTATCATCTGGAATGTAGGTTTTAGTCAACAATAAGAAAGACATGGATTCCACTTTCCCAAAAAAGAGAGAGCAGTGGAACAAAAGCACAATTCACCAAAATGCAACATACATATTGTACGATGCCAATTTTCACAGCTTGATAGAACTCAGGACCAAGATACCAATCTCTTAGGAAGCAATTCAAAGGAAATGGATGTTCTACAACTCCATATGCATATGTTTCTTTCAGGAGAGGAGTGCTGGAGTCTGTTAGGCTCATACTTTCCATGAATTGAATTGTTTTATCCTCACCACCTAAAAGCAACCATAATTTAAAAATTGAGATTTACGAAATCTGTCATCCATGTTATTACATTCAAGCCTCATAGATTAATAGATTTTGAATTAGATTTGAGAGAAAGGATAGTCTCTTAAAATATCTTAATCCTTACACTTTTCACAGCATGATAGAAAATCCTTACACTTTACGGATATAGAAAAAAATAATATACATGAATAATAACTACTACAACTAGTGAGATAAAAAAGATATGCATTCCATTTGACATACCTAAGCAAGCTATAAGGTATCTTTCAAAGCAATATAAGGCAAAGGCCTCATAGCAATCCCGGATAACTTCACAGTTAAATGCCGCACTGGAATCCAATAGGGACAAAAACTGCATCATATAAATATCAGAACATAACAATATACTATTAAATTATATATAAAAACAAACCACTAAAAAATTTCAGGGCTGGATTATTTACATAAAGAAGGCACACTGATACTAATGTCTGTTGCAAGTCACTACAGATGGTCCTTTCAGGAAAATATAACCCAAGCTTTTCTTAATATTAGTTAAACAAGAATAAAATCTGTGGCTGTATTATAAATACAAAGGAGATAGTTTTTCTAGTCAGTATCAATTATCAATAAGATATCACAAAACTGCTATTAGTTGACAGAAAATCCTCAAAAAACAAACTAGCCCAACATTAATTTGCATGTGAGCTTATAAAAAAATAAATAAATATGCTAGTGAAAATTAGAGCATTTTAGTCTGACTGTGGAAGACACTGACATAAGAATTCTTTAGAATTAATAACCAACCCAAATAAACAATGCTTTTTACGATATATTATAAAGAAAAACAAAGAGTATTTGGCCATTTACTTGGCATATCTTACCGATTCCAGTGCATAGACAGGAACCATTAAAATCAGACCAATCAAAAACTTCTGCTCCTGATTAAAAGAAAAAAAATAAAATATTATGAAATGAAAGAAAAAGGTAGTACAGGCAAGAAATAGCCAAATGACTTAAAGGGTGCAACTATAATAAGCACTGAGAGGGTAAAGGTAGGGATCACATAAATAATAAATCTATTGGTGCAGGAGGAAAAATATATAGTACTTGAAAGTCAAAAGTAAAGGATCATATGTAGAAACCTCAGGCTGATTATAGGAAGCTAAATGCTCGAATATCAGATACATGGAGAGGACAAGGGCAACAAGCACAAATATACTTGCACTGAAGACTGTCCAGCTAACAGTTCCTGTAGACTCCACACCTATGTTTTGGGGCCACATACTCCTTGATCTGCTAGTGGACTCAACGATCGTAAAAAGAAATATGGAAGAACACAGAATATCCATGAAACCCCTTTGCCGAAACATTAGAATTGGTTGTAAAGAATAGTCTTCCCTTGACTTGTTCAACTCTATGCTTTACTATATTACAGACAGTGTGAAGTGTCTCCACTCCTACAAAACCTTCTATTGCGTTAGATTTTCCCTCTTGCTGTCTTTTCTGTATGGAAAGTGGAAACCAGCACCCTGTAAGATATAGTATATATAACACAATAAAACTGCTCTTTAGTCCATCAACAGCAGCCAAGGATGTTTGCTTGTGATGCATCTAGAAAACCTGAATTGAGATACAACATTTATCATGCATTGACAATTGAATTCCCTAAGAAATAGTGTTTACCTATTAAAAATATCCTCATTCAGTCTTTGAAGCAAGTATAGGTGGTTCAACTAGTAAGCATATCCAAGATAATAGAAGATTTAGAAATAATAAATCTTAGACATAAAATATCAAAAACTCCTACAGCTCCAATATGTCCATTTGCAACAGAAAATCAAAAGTTAAAACATCATTCACCTCTACACGACAACATATCAATAACTCAAACTATAAATAAGTACATCACTGGATACAGAGTGCCATAGTTTGATGGGGGAATGTATATTAAAACGGTCAATAACCAGAGAACTAAGAGCTGGTGTGCCCTCTTTTTTTATGTATAGATTTGCTGCCACAAAACTATTTATTAAATAAATGACCATGTACTCTCCTAACTATTTTCTGGTTCCGGTCATAACAATTACCCTCACCTGCATATGCGATGATCACAAGTACACTAGAAGAGGACAATAGCAACAATCTCATATTGAAAGTTGATCTAAACAACAAAGTTGACACAAAATCATCAGGCAACTTCCATTCCATTTGATCATATAGAAGGGAAGTCTAAGAGAAATAAAATAACAGACTCTTTACATAAATAAATTATTCAATACAAGACTTGGTCATACTATTACAAATCATCTCCAAATCCAAGATGGTCGCATTAGGTATCATAGCATATTCCGCTGCAATATTGCTGCTACACTATGAAGCAAAAATATGGTCCTACCTAACGATTTGTTTCCTTTTAGGCACGAGACATTAGAACCAAAAAACGCACAAGGGGATGTTGAAAATCAAAGTACATACAAACCCCAATGTCCAAAAGAAACGGTTTGACAACGGGTATTCATTTATTAAATGTCTTAATAACATCGGTAATTACTATTCACAGCTGCCAAAGGCACTAGAAGACAAACATCACAAAATAAATGAAGTATCTAAAAACATGATTCTACTTCTCACTAGCAATAAATGTTGACAGTACTTAATTTTCGAAGACTAAAACTATTCTACCTCATTTCCATTCCCCCAACACTAAATTTAATCATACATAATTGAAATTCAGCTTATCACATAAAGTCATAAACAATGAAGAGGTAATCAAGTACATACTTCAGCAAGGTAAACTCAAAAGGAGATTTAAATGAATTCAAAAACTACCAAATAGATATAATTAGCCTTTCTTTCACATTTCATTGACAAAATACTCATCGCCGACAACAAAGTTATTCAACAAACAACCATCAATTTTCTATACAAAATAATATATTGGGTCATTCGGAAATCGAAAATGCGCAGTTTCATGTGGCATATATAAGAAATGATGTGAAAAGGCCAAAACCCTAGACCTCGAGTATATGCAGACGGGGAATGGAAAAACGCCATGCGCCGAAACAAAAATCGCTGCAATAGGAAGAATAAAACGATGGAAATGAAACATTGGAGGAAAATTTAGGATAGAGTTCTAACCTGCGCTCAGCATGTTGTGCTTTTCCAGAGAAAATCGAAATGGATATTTTCCGAGAAGATAGAACGCAAGAAAAGGAGGCACGAGCAGAAAAAAATAATACTAAATAAATAAAATAAAATAAAATAATAAAATCAAGAAAGAAAGAAAGAAGGAGAGAGAAACGGAATTTTGCTCCGGCAGTTGGAAAACAAATCGCGAATTAATTTGTTTTTAGTTTTCGAGGGAGATATACGAACATGAGACGGACACGTGGATCTTGTGATTGCAGCTAGAATCAGAGTCGTTCATTATGATGTCGGTTTTCTTATTTGACGTTTTGTGTGAGGATGTGATCTCGAAGTTTAATGTCAAACGTCAGCTTGTGTACGTGGCAAATCCAAATTTTGGACTGATAATCTCTACCAAACAGTCCAGAGGCAGAAGAACACACTGTTTGGCAATGTTTGGTACCTGTCACTGTAGACCATTGCTTGCTGAATTGAATGCCCGGCGGCTTCTCATTTTTTTCAACGGTCGTTGTTATTTGATGTCGATGTTTTTTCTTCAAAAGCCACAATAATTTCATTGAAAGTGTTGTAATCAAAGGATAAGCAATAGATTATTTTGATAGAAATATATGTAAATATTATAGTTCTTTATTTTTTACTCCCTCCATCTTTAACTAATTTAATCTTTTTACTTTTTTTTCTTTCTTTTATTAGTTCTTTTAAAAAAAATCATACAATTATTAATAATTTTTATATATTTATAAAAAACAAAAAATGCATTAAATATATTTTTATTTTATTAAATAAATTAAGAATAAAAGAATCTAAATTTATATAACTTTTTAAACTTATATAACTTTTTAATACAATGTGTCCAAATTTTTTAGATAACCGACTTTTGTTTTGAACTACTCGATTTATTATTCATTTCTTCCTTTTCCATCCCAAATCTGTTCATCCAAACATAGTGTTTGTCTGCATAAGTTTCTAAAAGCAAAGCCGTGTTGGATTTGTCGGGTTTTTCTTAAGAATGATTATCTGTTTTTAAAATTTTAAAAAATTTACATGGTGTTCTGTATCTAATTAGTTTTAACGCACCTTTCAAAAAAGAAAATTTAATGCACATCGGAATATGTTTTTAGGATTTCAATATGAAACCAAATTAATCTTTACCTTTATCATGTATTCATTGATAACAAATTAATTAACACAATAATTTCTTCGATTAAGATTACAAAGTAATATGGTTGCTAATAAAACAATACTGCAATTATTAGTTCTCATCTTTACATGACACTCTCCAACAGACACAAAATGAAATCGATCATATGCCGGTCTCACAATTGAACTGGAAAATTATGAAGCAGTGAATCTACAAATGGTCTTTTAGTATACAAAAGAATGGGGCATTTTATACAAAATTTTTCTTTCATCAGTAAGTGTCAACAAAACCTAATACACTAAGCCAGCCAAACGTTGATGGAAATTTAAGCAAATCAAAAGGTTTCTTACTTTCTTTCTTGTACCTATATGCTCCATGTCTCTTTTTTCCCCCCGAACAAAAGAGAGGAGAGGGCAGTTTGCTATTGAAGTTCTCATGCGTCGATCTCAAATCGTACTCAACTGCAAGGAGTCTATTAGCACCTAAAAGCTGATCAATGGTTGATGATTGCTTCTAGAGCGACAATGTATTGAGTCTATATCCCAACATCAAGCTCCTTTTGCAACTTTTTCTTTATACATATACATAGGCGCAAAACTAAAATTCCCAGCCTGAAGCTGTAAAAACTATATGTATATGGTCCTCAACACACAAAGTATGCCAGGATATACTTCAAACAACAGAGGTGCTAGAACGGGATACCCTTTGAGCTTCTTCCAAGTCCCTGAACAACCTGCAAATTCAAATAGAAAGGCTCTATTGTAAGAATCCAGAATGCTGCCGGTGCAAGCAAGTTTAATGTTTTTGCAGTTAACTAATCTACCCTGGACCAATCAAAAAACAACCAAGTAAAACAAAAGCTATTAATGCCCAACCAAAGCACCTTGAAGACTACCCAATAAACTTTATCATCCAAACTATGACAACAGACTTCAAAAACATTCAAATTAACTAAGAATTTGCGTTTTATTTTATGATTTTGCTAATAATTTTAAAAATGTCACAGTTTTCACTTGTTTACTGTTTCCGAAGTTTGTAAAATAAATGGTGAAAACAACAAAATGCCATTTTATAATTTCTCGTATAAATATATGGAAACATGAAACAGTTCGAATTAAGTGACATTTTTTTAAGTAGTAATAAATTAGGAAATAAAACCAGAAAAATATTTGCAAAAACCAAACAAGCCTTAAGTAAGCCCAAACCATGACTACTTCAAATTTTGCAGTCAATGGCCAGGAACTACCAATTTTCAAAAAGAAATGTCATTGTTGTTAGCATGCCAAATTGAAAGTACGATCGGAAAAGAAAAATGAACCTTTTCACCAATCTAATCCAAATCATTTGTATGATTTAATCATACCTTTTAGAATTAAGAACAGAAGAGCCACCCAGTATAAACCGGATGCCTGTATTGGTGGCATTTTGTAGAGCAACAGACCGTGACTCCTCATATGTTGTTCCACCAACAATGAAGATAATTACGTCCTGGGGCCTGGTTTTCATACAGTCATCAACATCACAACTCAGATTATTCCAGTTATATGTTAATAATGGACATCGTGAAACAGGCAACAATGTAGTGGCATCACAAATTTCGATATAAACCACGAGACCTCAAGAAGTCCACATATAATATTACAATGAAGAGTTTATATTTGATAGCAACAAACCTTCCTTGTTGAAAGTGATTCCCAATAAATGGGTAGTCCACATCTCTCAACCGCCCTTTGACAATGCTTTCCATGATTTGGAACAGAAGTGGCTGGTGTTGGGTGTAAACATTCTCAACACCCTGCAGCAAAACTCAAAATATTTAAGATTCAAGACTGACATCATCAAGCATATGATGCTATAGTAGTCCATAATAATTCAAGGGTTGTTGAATATGGTTTTGGTCGCAGTAAAATTGGACAAGGTTGATTACAGTCCCTATACAGTTTTTACACCTTTTTAGTCCCGAAAATTAAAAATTAAAAATTAAAAAGTATGTGCTTTTAGTCCTGGGTACGGCCGGTGAGGCACTAAAAACATATTACTTTTCTTCAATGTAAAGATATAAAACATACTATTTTTCTTCAATGTAAAGACATAAAACGAATAAAATTTTATATGGATCAAACCAAATTTTACCAATATTATACGAATAAAAACATATTTAACTCATAATTTAATACAGACCTTCAGTCCACGTGCCATGTTACGGGCAATATTCATTAGATCTCGATTTCCATAAAGATCACCAGTTCTCTTGTCAACACCTGCCTGCTTCAAAAGAAACTGGACAAGCTGTTGTGCCACAGGGAAGATATCAATATCAGAAACTTTCTCATGTAGCCATATATCAAAAGCAGCAAAATCGTCAATCTAAATGCTGTTCTTAAGTTAATCAATCTCATTGAACCCGGATTTCTATCTTAGAATATAGCCAAAGATATGACAAGACAACACAACCCAAAATAATTTCACCACCATTACCATATATTTAAGGTATTAAAATTGGATAACTTCTGTTAAGGGACATTCAGACATTCATGCATACGAATATATGAATTTAAGAATAAAGACAACAGTTTAAATTAGTTTACCCCAGGTTTGTATTTGGCAGATCTGGAAGCCAGTTTGTTGAAAAGCTGCATTAATTGAACAGGGCTTTCCTTCTCATATCGCAAAGCATATAGCATGACCAAACGTAGTCGGTCCATATCTGATATGCTTTCATTGTTTAGTAGATTTGTCACTGCCTGCAAAAGAATGCGCATAGAGACAAAAGTTATTATTTATCAACCAAAGCTTACTTAAACTTGATCGTTTTTAAACTGTTACCAGTCCATATAACAACAATTAACAGGGATAAATAGAATTGCATTTTTATGTGAGGACTGAGGATAAAAATAAGACTGTTTCACATAACAAATAGTTTATCGTGTTTAACATGGATTATTAGTGAAGTGAAACGAATCGTGGATATTATTCAAGAACTTGTTTATTCTTATATTTTGTTGTGGTTCCTTGTCCTTAATTCGTATATTGTTGGAAATTCAAATGCGAGTAAGAAGTCCAACACTAAAAGGAAAGGGCTAAGTGAGAACAGATTGACTACGATAACTCATATAACCCATGAAAGTACTAATTTCTAGTGAACAATATAGAGCTTATGAATTTCTCCAAAAAAAAATATAGAGTTTATGAAGACAGAACAAAATTACTACAAGGATACCATATTTTTTCAGATTATTATCAGCACTGAGATGAAAATATCACTATATATTAGTTTTCTATTTTCCCAGAACCACCCCGAAGAAATGCTACAACAAGTACCATGTGCAGAGCACACGAAAAACAAGTCACAGTAAACATTGCACAGCTTGAAAGGATTTTCCCGTTTTTTCTGTTATCTCCAATGTGCTTTTTTATTAGTGGGATATAATAATTATGTATAATAAAATCATAATACTATTTCAGAAATTAGACAGTATGCAATAAACAAACCCCCAGAGGCCTTACTAACTGTTGAGATAATATATCTCAACATTATCATTGGTATTAGTAACAAGAAAGTTTCTTAGTTTATTCAACGCTCAACTTCTGAATTTGGAGAAAAGGAAAAGGAGAACTTAAAATAATTACGACTACAATATATACCTCAAAAGCAGCTCCTTGCCCTCCATTGCAAGCCAACTCCTGTTCTGTTTGTGAAACTAACATAAGTTTTCGCTCTTCAACTATCTTGCTCATTTCTGTTACCAAAGTTACATGCTTTGTCACATTCCCATGCATTTTTCTGTACTCAGGGTAGTTGTCAACAAACTTAGCCATGTCCTCTGCCAAGAGTCAAATCATGAAATCAGTGAGTTTTAGTACCATGTACTATGCTACCATGTATAAACAAGTTTTTACATTCATAACTGCAACAGCTGAAGGGATTTTAGTACCCTGAAATGTGAGAGAATAAAAAGTACAAACCTACTGTTTGGATGTTCTGATTACTCTTTGCCACTTGTTGAAATTCATCAACCAGACGCTTGATATTCATACCAATATCTCCAAAATTCTCGTACATGTTAGCTTTGAAAAAGGAATCTTGTTCTGATGACAGCACAACCTCCTGCAACAAGAATTAGCAAAAATTTACTTTTCAATGAGCTCAAAATCAAGACTATAATATGCTTCTGACATATTACCCAGTGCAAGATTTGTATCCAACCTCCTGATCCTTTGGAAATTTACCAATGGATTTGATGTCTACTTTGTTGTCTTGGATTCCTATCAATTCATGAACCATAGCCTGTACAATATAACACCACAAATGAGCATTAGCCATTACCACCAATATGCATACAAAATTTATCAGATCACTCAGCTGTAGGCTTGTTAGTAAGCACTAAGATTGTGTTAGTACCACAGATACCTGATAGGTCCATTGATTTAGCAATGGGGTTACAGGATCATCCCTCCTGTCGATCACCAACAACAATGGAGAAACTTCCATTCGCCTAAAATCGAAAAGACCACTTTCCTCTTGGTACATCAGTTTCTGTTTCAAGCCCAATAAAGTAAATTAGTTACACTGTGTATGCCAGCAAATCATTAATGATATAACATGGCATGTTGAGGTCCACAAATTGCCGGCCAAATAACAATAGATTTGATACATGTGTAAAGAACCTTATCCAATCATGAACGATAGAAATGATGGAGGTATAAGAGCTTAAACTTGTAGAAACCATCAACCAAATTGCTAAAATGCAATGTCAATTATTTAAAATAAACCACAAAATACAAGTTAGACAAGTTGACTTGAACTCACTGCTGCTTCCTGTGCTACCCTTTTTGCAATGTCAGATGTTCTTTGATATCTAATTACTGGTCTCCGTTTTAATGCTAAAAAAACAGCAGCAAGACCTTCAACAACCCGATCACAGAAACGCTGCAATGCTGAAGGGTCTACGACAGCTGGAAGCATATAAATGTAATTTGAAGGCACGTGGAAAGTGAAATGATAAGGATCAATAGCAACAAAGTCTGCATAGAACTCCTGGGTGATAAGGACAACAACTATATCAGAATTAAACTTTACAATACACTATGTTGTTAGTCTCAGATTGCAGCGCGGAGCGCCGAACTTTAAAAATGGGATAGCAGGAGTGCGAATAGCGGGATGACCGCTATTGCTAAAGCCAAAAAACGGTATATAAACTAAACACAAAATATTAAAAAAAAAAAAAAAAAAAAAAAAAAAAAAAAAAAAAAAAAAATAGCAAAATAAACAATTAAAGAGGTAGTCATACTTAATAACCAATATCCAACATCAAAATCAAGTTCTTATAGTAATTGTAATCGACAAAATAGAGAACATAGCAGATGAAACAGAGATAATCAAAATAGTAATTGATAATCAACAAAATCCTATAATACCCTTATTTATTTGCATCTCAACTATCCGATATTAATTAGTCAGTACACCTAAGTCCTACTAAAATAAGGACAATGTAGTCAAAAGAGATTATTTTACCTTGGAAATGAATGTAATTGATTATTTTCTTAAAGTGTGTGCATAATCTTAAATGACAAAAATTATGAAACAGGGTTTAAGGGTTTTTAAAACGTCTACTATCACAAAATTAGTGTGCAATTAAATATCATAAAAGGGTTATAGCAAAGTTCCTAAGTCCAAATAGACGGCAAACTTAAAAAGCAGAAGTGTGCACCCCATAAGCAGTTACCTGAACTTGCTGGACAACTTCCTGTTCATCCGAATCAGCAAGTAAGTGAATATGATGGTCCTTCAATATGTTGGAGAAAACTGTAATTTCAGAATCGATTCAAAAAGTGTCTTCAAATCAATGAGAGAAAATCACTACTAACTTTGAGAAGTTACAAATTGACTTCATAAGGAAGGATTGTGCTATAGCTTATTGAAGAGTCAAGCAAAACAATTAAATAACATACATAGATGATACTCTCCAAATCTAGGACTAGCCAGCTGACGGCGCATATACTGGATATTCTCTGATGTCGGTCGAAGGAAGTAAATGGCCTTGAGATGTGACATTGGTTCGTTTGACTTGGAAATTGAATCCACCAACTCTACCAAAAACACTTCTTTCTGAAGAAGCTCTGACTGTGAGTACACAACACTCACAATACTTACCTGCATAAAATTGGAAGAAAAAAAATGCATTTTCTTATAAACAACCAAATGTAAGATAATCCATGTACCACCAAGTTACTACGACAGATTGATTCACGATTTTGATGAAGTAAATCAACATAATATAGTCAAAACATAAATCTTTGGCGTGATAGCTTTACAAACACACATCAATATAATAAACTTAATATCAAAAGATTATAACTGTCAAAATTAAGGAGCCTCATAACATTTTCCCTAATCCTTTAAAACATCAATGAAAAAACATGCCCATATTTTACGGAATCACGCCGTCACTGAACAATAGTTTCAAACCTAGAAACCTCTTCTTGGCCTTCCATTGTGGATAAAATTTAATGTAATCAGACGCAGTAAAATTTTATAATTAATTAACAAAGGCAATGACTAACTTTCATCTTTCAGGAAACATTCAAATCACTCCCAATGTCAATTTACTCATGAACCAAAAGAATCATTAAGAAAATCGAAACCACTATATACTTGCAATAATAATAATAATAATAATAATAACAATTTGCTTGAACACAGACACGGAATAAAAATTGAAAACAATTTGCATACGAAATTAGCAGAAATAGCAGTCCGTAAAACTTGCAAATGAGTAATTGGAACTATCATAAGTGACACTTCATTGTAAACATAAATTAATCTGAACAATTTGCTGAAATATTGATCAGATTTGTTAGCATTGTGGAAGATCGTTTAGGAAAAGTGTGGTGTACCGTTTGAGAATCAAGGATGAGAACCTTCATGCCAGAGATATCATGCAAGATGCGGTTGATGTAATCACGCGCAGACGACGTGAGCACCATCGTGTGTGTACGAATTGTGTCTCTCGAAGAAGGTGAATCGATGAAGAAGTTCGATCGCAGCGGGTGCGAATCGATGAGCAGAGAAAGACACAGAAACGAATAGGGGTTCAGTTTAGAATTCACTATTCAGATCCAGGACCAGCGAGGAGGAGGACGACGAGCTCTTAACGCACCGTTTTAACCTTCTTTGCTTTTTTTTTCTTTCTTTCTTTTCAATAAGACTCGTTTGCAATTAATCAATGATAACAAGTTGAGATAATAGTAGATTAATATTTAAAATTTATTAGTAAGTGGATTAATATATAAAAATCATTAGTGAATTTAATCACAGTTGCTGATATTTTTAGAAATGAGGTCTAATATATTGGGATTTTAAACATTTTTGAACTAATTGTTTTGCGATAAATTATCATCCATATTAAAATTAAAATCTCGTTGTTAGTTACTGCTTTGAAAATTACATTAATATTTTACTAACAAATTTGAAATACCACAATATCTATTTTGACTAATATATAATGAACTCGTAAAGTTTTAATATCAATAAGGTATATCATTTCATCGTTCGTAATAAGT
Organism: Cicer pinnatifidum; assembly: GCA_037974775.1. Lineage (NCBI taxonomy): Eukaryota > Viridiplantae > Streptophyta > Magnoliopsida > Fabales > Fabaceae > Cicer > Cicer pinnatifidum. Next base: position 66,111,488 of record JBBPBR010000004.1, on the reverse strand, counting down.
AAATAATAAGTTTCAATTAAAAATAAATTATTTTAAAAAATTTAAATTTTAATTA
>JBBPBR010000004.1:66099850-66111071 GCA_037974775.1 Cicer pinnatifidum | reverse complement strand
AAAATAATACATCAAAAATTAAATAAAAATATCATAAAACAGTATTTTAAATATTTAAAAATTATGCCATTTTGTATAAGTAAACATTAATAATTATATTTATTTTTATGATTGAAATTGTAACTTAAATAAAACGATTTAATAACAATAAAATAAGACAAATATATATCTAACTATATCAATTGTACGGACGTTTCAAATAATAAATTAAAAATTAAAGGTTGTCGATACAATTGTTTTCTTAATTAATAAATTAATAATTATTTTGCAAATCAAACAACTATTTATAACTTTTTGTATTAGAAAAATAAATTCATAAAAAACATCATTTCATTATTTATAAACATTATACTAATTTTGAATATATTTTTAAAAAATATCTAACATTCTTTAACTATAATAACAAATCCAAAACTTTTTTAACTGCATTTCTCACACATTCTTTATAAATGATCCCATCAGTATCATTTTTTAAATAATTTTAATAAATAAAAACTTATTTAATTATTGATTTAAAAATTTAATTATATAAAAAAGATTAATTCTTACCCTAACAACTTAGAAAATTATAGTTATAAAATGGTTGAAATTAGGTGACATTTTTGCACGGACTGAGCGTGTAAAGTGCAATTATACAGTTAAAACTATTGATTTGAAGAGCAATTGTAAATGTGTTTTTGGACATGTAAGGAGAATACCTGCCGTTGCATTGCTATTTTCTTATGGCCAAAACTCACACAAGGTAACCGCTCGCTTCTTTTCAATCTTCGTAAAAAAAAATTTGGAAAAGCATAATGAATTTTATTAAAGATTCAATTCTCTTATCTCCGCGAAATCCTTCATCACTCTTTACCATTACTAGGTTTAAGACTTTCTTCTTTTCTCCTCTTCCCACTACTACCAAATTTTACTCCCACTTTTGGACTTTTCCACATACTCCCCTAAAATCCCTTAATCTACATGTCAAGAAGAAAAACTCTGATTCAGAGCCACTTCTAGAGCCCACTATTGTCCAACAAGAAGCACAAAACGAAGAAAAATATCATGTTGATAATGAATTTGTATTTGAATACGAGGATGAATCTGAAATGGTCGAAGATGTTGGTGACGGTGACGAGTATTATGATGACGAAGAGGACTATGAGGACGAAAATACTGTGCCCTATGTAAGTTTTGTTGGAAAAAAGACCCTATTATTGGTGTTGATAGAAAAGTTTAATTTTGTTGAGTATTGTGACTTTGTTCGTTTTTGAAGGCGGGTGACGGCGAAGCAGGTGGTGGAATCTCCCTTGCGGGAACATGGTGGGATAAAAAAGCCTTAGCCGTTGCTAAAGAGGTTACTATGTCTTTTGGTGGTGACTTACAAATTTATGCTTTTAAAACTTTGCTCAATTCCACCATTCGAGTGCGCATTGAGAAGCTTTCCAACAAGTAAGACAATATCATTGTTATTATCATGGTGGAAATATTTTGCTTCTTATTAATTATTGCTTGTTATGAGCACCAATGATTTGTCCTAAATATAAGCCTCTTTTCAGTTTAGCATTTTTTTTCTTCTAAACATAACCCTAATTAATACTATTAATTTGTCTAGAGTATGAAAAATCATTATTGAATACATTTTTCTGTACAAAATAGACGGATCAACTACACTACCAAATAAAGTGAAATTTGTAATAGGACTTATATTTTGGGACAAAAATAGTATTATGAGTAGGATAGATGAATTTCTGATTAATGTTATTTTGTAGTATGAATAGATAGTTAATACACACAGTGTTGTTAAAAAGCGGCACTAACTTAGTGATATTTTAACAAACCACTATTGTTTAGGACAAAATATTTTCAAATATAGATTATAGTAGCGACATAGTGATGTAGGGGAATTTGAATAAAACACCATTTTCTGCAATCCGCGATTGATAACACCGAAAATAATGCTTTAAAGGGGAACCTTGGTGTTTTTGCTGTTTTTAATCAAATCTGATCAATTTGATCAGATTAAGCGAACAAGCAAACATAGTTTACCACTTACCTTACCAAATGTGTGGCTACGTCTCTCATTTTTGTGAAATGTATACCTAATTTAGATAGTTGAACTTCCTTAAACACTCAGCTAGGTTTAGTTTTCATTAATTTCATTTTTTTCATTATTTGATGGTGATTATGAATAAACGCATATCGATTCTGAATGGTTTCTGATTAATCTTTTGCAATCATTAAGTTTGAATTTGTATGGTTTAGGGTTTAGGGTATAGTAGGCAGAATCTAATGTGTGTGTTCGTGACATGTGGTGAAATATTTGGGACAGTTTGATCCGGATGCGGGGTTTTTGTTGCAATTTTATCAAGTGTTGTCAAATAGCCGCTAGCCGCCACTATAGAGCTATAGTATGCGGAATTTGAACAGATCGCTATTGTTCCGCAATACGCTATTTAGTACAAAGTGTTGCCAAATTGCTGCTATTGCGGCACTATAGAACTATAGCATACCGGACTTTGAACATACCTCTATTTTCCACAATATGTAATTGACAACACTGATTTTATCTGTATAGAAGGTTCACTAGACAAAAGATGTTGTAGTTTTTTTTACTCAAAAAAATGCTGAGGATTGATTCAATTTACTAGTATTTGTTATCTTTAACCTATGTAAGGAAAAGAAGAAGCTTTTATTTACCTTTGTAATTTATGTTCTGTAGCGTTTATGGAAAGAAACTCACTATTGTCATGTGGCACCTTTCCTCCTAAAGAAGTAAGAAAAATTCCTGAGATTTTTACAATTATATATCAACGGTTAATGCATTCGATTGGTGCATGATTTATCACACATTCTGAGTGCAAAACAATTTTTGTGACCCTTAAAGACTTTTTACCTTCTAGATAAAAACAGTAAATGCCATCATACGTTGCTCAAAGAATGAATTTCTGGCTTGTAACTACAGAGGCACTCATCAAGGATCAATTATCTGCATTATTTTGTGTTCCCCTAATACAATTATTTCATTTTTGCATAAACGGCTGCTGAACTGAACTTACTTTATGTACATTGGATGTATGCTTAATTTATGAATTCTGATTTCCATGTACAATAGATCTGGCTCCCCTGCCATGGAGGATATTGAAGCCTTTTCTACAATCTACCGAGCTAAATTGGATGAAGCAGAACTTGCCAAATTTGTACCTGAGAATTTAAGTTTGGAGGTACTACTTCAAGTATCTTACTGCTTTTTGTCTTAACCCGTGATTATCACGGTAATATTGGAGAGTGCAAATTACTGAAGTACTCTTTCGTCCAATTAGTTTCACTTGTGGCTTATCCACATTCCACATTAAGCTTTTGATAATGTTTTTAAATTTTAGAGGAAATGAAACCATACTTTGCCAGGGGTCCTAGGTTATTGATAATGATATCCCTCTTGATTTTGAAAGATAATGCTGATGGATTGAAAGTTTGATTTGTTATGTTGCTTAATATTGGCTCTACTAGCTTTTATATCTTTAGATGTGTTCCTTCAGGTGTCGTCTCCAGGTGTTGAAAGAGTAGTTCGGATTCCAGATGACCTAGACCGATTCAAGGACAGAGTTATGTATGTGAAATATGCCATTGATGATGATTCAAATAATCCATCTGCTGAAGGTGACGGTGTCTTCAAGCTTGAATCCTTTGACACGGAAACAAAATATTGCACATGGAGTTTAGCAAATGTAAGGGTCAACAGAGAGAAAGCAGGGAAAGGAAGACCACTGAATAAAAAGCAAAGAGAATGGCGTTTAAGTACCCCCTTTGATTCATTACGCTTTGTACGGTTGCACTCAGACGTTTAAATTATTTATTTTCCTCAGACAGTTGAAAGTTGGATCTCCATCTTTGTCTATGTATATGTCTGTAATGTACACTCACAGTAAGGATCTGCGAGTTTTGTAGGTACTTAGGAACAGTCAACACATACAATTTTGTTGAGTTTATCTCTTTTTCACTTCTAAAATTGACTGTAAAATGTGATACTGGATGACAATTGTTCTATCATTTGTTGCCCTTGTTTCCTAACTGTTTAAAACTTGGGTAGTCAATTGCTTCTTTAGCCGCTGCTATTAGCGGCAGAACAGCGTTGTTAATATGCTTTCTTTTCTTCTATCTAATACACCATGCACATACCATAAGCTGCTATTATTCGTGACTTACTATTATTTCTTCAGCTTGTACATTCTAAAAGTCAGGCTCTGAAATACATGCATCGGTTCGTTTTTTTGGGTTTGTCACAACACTTACTTGAGTCTGGTATATCTAAAAAAACCTTTTGACAACAAGATTTGAATAGGTATGTTATGATAGTGAATAATAGGACTGTTATCTAGATAACACTAGAGCACAACGAGAATTGTGTTGCTGTATTACAATTTACATTTTTTTTATCCGCATGCTACTTTACACAAAAGGCACATTTTTTTATGCAAATAAATATTTATCGTAAAACTTTGAGCATCTTCAATCGGAAATTCAATTTGTTGTATTTAAGTGTTTATTGCATCTATGTGGCCTATCGTACCAAATTATTTTTAAGCAATTCATTAATTTTGTATTTCAATGATGCAATTCATAAAATCCAAAATGATTCCACTATTCAAATCCAATTCAATTGTCAAAATACTTAAAATGAATATAATGAGTTATTACATATCATTATTTGGAAGGTAAACATTCTACTTAAAAATAAGGAGCCAACAAGTTTATCTCACCACTTGTCAGACCTAATATACAATTTCCAATTGTCATCGCCTCTTTCATATGAGCTCAACAGGCTTACTACTTTAATAGTGCTTCTAAAAAACTAAGGGAATCTTTCTTCGTTACGTACTTAATACAAAGAGGTGCTATTCTTTGTATGAGAAAATCTTGTATTTGTGGAGATTTTGACTAATTCCATGAATTGAAGCAAATACAACTGCCACTGAATCAAGGAAACAGAACAAATTCAAAAGGTGGAGCAAACACCACTTCAGTGAAAAAGTTCTTATTCTCTTCTGGGCAATGTGCATCTGTATAGGGAAAAAGACAACTAGAGCTCCAAATCCAATCCTAGCAGAGAAAGAACCTGATTAAAAAATGACATTGGCATGGCAAGAATTGTTGCCAATATCACAAATACCGTCCACCAATTGGATATCCGTTTTAAAAAATATAATTTAGGCCACATGATATTAGCATCCATTTTAATAACACGAAAGAACCACATGATATTAGCATCCATTTTAATAACACGAAAGAACGGCTGAGCCATCATTTGATAATCATGTGAATTATGATGAAAACATCGCCCATCGCAACCAACCAGAATGGCTCATAAAATCCTGCAAAAATACTTCCTGGTGTGTGATCACCAAAAGCAGCATAACCAAGACAACTACATAGTAAAAATATTATTGTCATTGTTGAGACCCCTAACACATTAGCCTTTTTCATTTGTCTATTTTCTGGTGGATGTGACTTTAATGTATCCATTATATCATAAATAACAGTAGCATAAGTACAAGCAAGAGCTATGTTTCCCATTGAACTTAAAATCCTCCAAACTTTATCTTCAGTTGATAATTCTGGCCCTATTCGGACACCAGTTATACCGGTTGACACCCCTTTTCCTGAGATAACAAGACTAAGACAAAGACCAATTGCAATGAATACATAACCAAATGAGGTGATAGCAACAACTGTTGAAATCCATGTCAATTTATGAAAGTTTAGAGTTTGAGACAACAAAATCTGCAATGTTCCAAAAGCAATCATGTATGGATGATGTTATTGTGTATTTTGCTGTTATACCAGCAAGTTTTCCATACACAATTAATCCACAAATTACTTGCATTGTTTCACCTAGTAAACCTTGAGAGCTTGCATGTAAGTGTAGTTTCTCTTGCCATTGACAGGGTCTGGAAACCTGTAACAATCAGCTAAGTAGAGATGGATGAAAAGATCAATATGCTGGTTAGTGGTTATACCAACTATCGATTCTAGTTGGGCCATGGCCCATGCAAGAGCCAAAACCCCTGCTCCAACTACAACTGTTATTTATGTGTTGTAGCTGTCCACACATTCCCATTTCTTTTGATTTTTCCGTCATCGTCGTTTTCAATTAAGGATCTATCTGAGAGTTTGGAGGGGAGGGTGTGAGCGGAGAGAATGTATAGATAAATCTTTCACTTTATTGAAAATAATATTTTATAAAATAAAATCATTAATCTTTTAAAATACATTAATAACTAAATTTCTCTTATTCGAATTAATCATTATAATTCTTCTTATTTTTCTAAATACTCAGGTCAAATTACTACCATTCTTACAAAATATTTGAAATAAATAAATAAATATAACATTGATACTTAATTAATTACTAAATCATAATAAATAATAAAATCATCATCCTATATAACAACTATAAAAAAAAAAAATTAAACTCAATATTACTACTATCTCAGAAAATTATTTATAAAATAAATAACTAAAAATTAAAAATAGTTATAAATATTTAAAATATCATGACATAGTCAAATGTTCAAAAAAATATTACATTAATTACATATGTGTATATTAATGTAAAATCGCATAAAATCTTATTTTTTTAAATATTATAATAAAATACTAATATTTTATTTTTCTTTTAAAAAATAAAAAACTTGTGTATATTCATAACAAAATGAGATAAATATTTTCATATATAATTAAACACACTCAAAGTCTATCTTAAATTTTAAAGTCTCATAAACAAAGTTCATTTATATAACTCATACAATAGTTCTAGTCCTTATGACATGAGATAATATAAGAGAAATAACATACTAATAAAATATCCTTATTCATTTTAAGCACATTACTTAGAAGATCAAATATATTTAACTGAATGTTTAATTTAAGTATACACCTTCAATGTAATATTCACACCACATAAACAATTATCAACATTCAACATTTATGCCACATAACACTCATAATCATTCGAAATTGTATAAGAGATGAACATGATTTTTTAACTATTTCAAAAATAAAATTAATAAGTATTTATAATAATAATAATAATATCAAATTATTATTGTCTCTTTTATCGACGATGAGTCATCGGGTAGCTAGTCTCTCTTACTCATGTAGTTAACTACTTAGGATAATCATAATTGTGTCATCCAAATTCAAATATAGGTAATTAAGAGTATCTTTAATGTGGTTTAGGAGTGCGAAGGCGGCGCCACTACTCCTACTGCTTACTTCAAATTAAAAATTCACTTAATTACACATTCACATTAATCTATTTCTAACTTACAAGTAGTAACAACAACACTTACATCAATATATAATCAATAATTCGATTGAAGAAATATAGAACTATTTCACTTTTAGATGTTCTCGACTATTCCAACTCTATACACTAATTTCAACAATTAAAACACTTTAAACACAACTAATTTAATATTTATATAATCATGTACATATTCACATAATTACTCAAGAAATTAGAACCAAAATTTTACGTTCATCTCATATAATCATTTAGCACAAAAAAAATATCATCGAGAATTCAAGGATTTTCCTTAAATTACTTTTCAATAATTCACATATAAATAAAAACAACTAAAATAAATCACATGAATTTTTAAAATCTGTAAGATTTCTAAAATTTCACTCGTACTTTAATCATCGAAAACACATTTCCAATTAGTTAATCACTATAAAAATTATTATTTTCAACTTATATTTTGAAAGAAAATTTTAAACTACATATATAGATAGATAGGAAATTTTCCAATTGCTTAACACTTCCAAAATATTTTCAATTTATTTTCTTATTTTCTCAAAACTTAAAAAAAAAAACAAAATTGTATATTTATATACATTAAAATAGTGCACATGGAAATTACAAAGTGATATGTGTATGATTGTCTCTCTTCTCTTATACACTTTCTAAAAAGATATTTCAAAGATCTAGTGAAGGATTATAAAAAGTATAAAGAGATGATGGATATTGCTCTTAATAGCTTTGAGATTCTTGATCTTTTTATGCAATGTTGTTGTGTATTTGATAATGGAGAGCTCCCTGCCTTTTATAGAGATCTTGTGGTCCTCTTTCCACGTGGAAAACATCTTATGACCGTTGGGGGACTTGATCAAAAAGTCCAAAGTCTTTGATCCTAATTACAGAACTGTCATCCAACTGTCCTTTGACAGATGCAATCCATCCTCGTGCAGGAAATTCAAACCTCCTAGGTATTTGGTCATGAAATGTCATTTTCTCTTTTCATTCTTCAAGACATGTAAGGCTGTATTCTTTACTTTTGTGGGATACAACCTTTTGTAGGTTGAAGTGTTAGGTCGTTTTCAAATTTTGAGAATGATGTTGATTATAGATTCATCTTCTTACATCGTACTGGCCATCCTCGTACTGACTATCCTTGTATATCCCATCCTCGTACTAGATAAATCTGGCCTCTGACCTCTTTGATTAAAATGTTTCATTTGTTCATCTTTGGATACCATTTTAACTTCTCATCATGACTAGAAATCATGGTGACAGTGAAGATGAATATTATGCATCTTTGAAGTTCATCCTCTTAAGGGTTCATCCTATCCTCTTGCATGAGGTTCAAAATTCCTAGGAACTTGGACATGTGTTGTCCTTTTCTTTTTTCTTTCTTTAAGAAATGTAAGAGTTGCATATTTGTCTTGTTAGCTACTACCTTTTTGTAGGTGAATGATGGGTCGCTTTCAGCATGTGAGAGAGATATGTTGGATCGCGATAAAACAGGCAATCTCCATAAATTTGATTTAAATATAATTTTTTAATATAAATCCAAAAACTTACTTGTACTTATAACGTTTGGATATCAAATTTTGATTCTAATTAAATAAGTAAGAGTAAAATACAAATTATGAATCTTATTTCCAGTATCACCCATCAGAGCGGAGTTTCTCCCAAACTTGAACTTCAAAACACATTAACCTGTAATAACTACGATTTCGCAAACGCATGGCCAAGCTAGTCAAACACAAACAACGAAAGAGGTAAGTTTTGAAATCATGCTAATAGTACAATACAAGTAAGAAGAACACTCAAACAATCATTATAGAACCGTATAATTACACAAGCATTGCTCAAGAAAAATATCATATTAAAAAGTCAAAATCACTCAAAGGAAATCAATATATTTCAGTGTAATATCAAATTGTCTCAAATAAATTATTATCGCATGTTGTACACATTAATCACAACAAAATAATCACAAGAAAATGCAATGCTATGCATGAGCTTAGACTCTAGTTCACAATGTGGTACCATTCTAACTCTGAAGTACTTGGTTAGGAGACTTGATACTATATTACCATCTCAGTGGACGAACACTTCAAATTGACTATGTCCTCATAGATCTCTTCAACTCAACCCGATACATATATACGCGACAGTCGAGGTAAATGTGTGTTACATGGTAGCTCCCGACATTTGGAGTGTTACCTCCAAGTCACCTAGGAATTACCCACTCGAATACCTCAAGGTCTAACAATCTTGTCTTAAGGTTCAACAGCAGACCACCACAATCAGACTCATTTAGTTGTATTTCTCCGTAATCACTAGGCTTGTCAAGCCCTATCTATATGATAACAAAATAATCTTAACTTCACAAATTCCCAATAACTATTTTCTCCCCTCGTTGGCCTATGATACTCTATTAAGATTGTAATCTCAAACATAAATTTGAATTACAATTATTTCACCACTGTGGAGTTACTTCAATATTCTCATCACAAAATTCACAACATCACTATCATTAATCATATTTGATCAAAATTTTACAGCATCATTATCATCAATCATACATCATCACATAGATTTATCACAAATTTGTAACATCATTATTATTAATTATACATCATCAGAATCACATAAACTTATCAAAATGAATTCACCTTTTATTATGACATCACATAAACTCGTCTAATCAAACATATACATAAAATTCATTCGATACTCAATGTCACAACAATATCAAATAACACACATTTAACGAAATTAAATCAATCAACACCTTATGAATATTTGTATTCCATATTTTATTCTCACAATTTCTATATTTGCACATTAATTAATTTATCCCTCAAAGGGTTACTGCCATACGTAGCAAGCCCGGATGAATCGTTGAGAAATACGGTTTTCTCGTCCATCTCACAATATATTATACTCATGTATTCAAACGTTTTCTTATCCCCTTACCTTATTTTTATGCTTTCACACACGAATACGATTCCACAAGCAAACAACCTTTATATTGGAACATTTTTCCTTCAATCGATCTAATTCGACAGTTTATGGGTAAACGTTAAAAATAAATTGTGAGAAGACACTCCAAGAACTAAATTTCGAAATTCGATTAAGGTAACTTACCATAAATCATAAAACCAATTAGTAGATAATATAACCACTTTTCACACAATCGTTTTGGCGTTGGTTTCACTCAAATTAAACTTACGAGGTGAAAAAGAAGAAATGTTCAAAATAAAGAATTTTATAAACGGGGAATTCGGGTATTTTAGAAAGAAATTTGGATGGTTAAAAATTTAAGAAAATGTGTTTATTTGAATATCTAAATGAATAAAACAAGAAATTTGACAAAGAAAGGAAAAAGTTTTCTCGACAGTTATGATCATCGATGCCAATTTTCTTCATTTTCTCTCAATTGGCGTTTGCCTTATTTGGTCACATACGGTTTCTCTCTCTCTCTCTCTCTGTAGTGTATTTCTTTCTTTCTCTTTTCAATTAAACTCTTTTATTTTTTTTAATTATTTAATTAGGGTTTACCCCGTTACATATGAGTTTAACCCATAAAACACATTTTACTCATTTCTTTTATTTATTTATTTTTTAAAACAAAATAAATAATTACGAAAACTATTTTTTTAACAGAATTTAATTATTAAATCATTTCAAAAATAATATTTTATAAAATAAAATAATTAATCTTTTAAAATACATTAATAACTAAAACTCTCATATTTGAATTAATCATTATAATTATTCTTATTTTTCTAAATGTTCATGTCAAATTACTACCATCGTTAGAAAATATTTGAAATAAAAAATAAAAAATATAACATCAATACTTTATTAATTACTAAATCATAATAAATACGTATAAAGTCATCGTACTATAACAACTATAAAAATAAAAGAAATCAAACACAATAT
>JBBPBR010000004.1:66088133-66099216 GCA_037974775.1 Cicer pinnatifidum | reverse complement strand
TTCCTTAAAAAAATGATTTAATTATTTTTATGTTTATGTTATCAGATAGATAGATGCCATAAACCAATACACTATAATTAATTTATTATAAATTTTTTCAAATTTCTATATAAAAAAGGTATATTAGTACATAATTTTTGATATCATATAGTTATGAAATAATTTTTCAAAATGGAAAAAGATGAAAAGCGTACACAAACATTATAGTATATACCAATTAATTTTTGAAATATATTTCCAAAATAAAATGTACACAAACTTTATTTTAGCCTAAATTATGCATTTTATTTTGTAAATTATAAGTTTTATATGAGACTTCCCCTTTTTTAATTGATAAATTAATTAAAAGATATATTTCACATGTTAAAAGGAAACTATATCATATAGTTATAATTTCTCCGTTATATTTTTGTGTTTTAGTTGTTATTTAAATTTTTTAATTAATAATATATTTAATTTATTTTTTATTATTCTGAAATAAAATATAAAATATTTGAAAAATGAATGTACTTAATTTTAATTTTTAATCAACTTTACGACTAATTTTTTACATATATATTTAATTTATGTATTTTTTCATTTGGATAAAATGTATGTCTAGTATTTATTTATGAAAAATGGTTTGTAGTGTGAATTAAGTTCCAACAAAACCTCACGAAGCTAGTCTGTGATACTCTACTCGACGGAGCTCGCCGTGGACTTTGATTGGGTCTGCGCGGATTTTATTTATATCTCTTTTTTAATAGTATCTGGTTAGAGAGAAATAATTACAAGAGAAATTTTAAATTTCAAATAATAAAATAAAAAATTGTATAAATTAGAGTATTAGATTAGGGTGTATTATATATAGTAGTTTTAATATAACTAATCTAACGATTTTATTTAAGGATAAGTATATTTTATCTATGTTAAACATATATAATTAATAGTTAACAATAGTTGTAATAGAGCTGTTTATTTATTTGGATTATATACCGTTTATTCGTGCATTTGTGGCATACTCTGCAAAATTCAGATCTTGAGGTGGAAATTTACCTTTGTTGGCAGGAACTCATTATTCACGTGTTATTTTTTATCCTATCAATCAAATGTTCACCAATATAGCTTATCATAATCAATATATATGTTCATTATGTTTTATTAAGAAAAAAAGAACTGTTTCCTTTTTTGAAGGAAAATGGGTTTGGCTTAATAAATTTTCTTAATTCGTTCTTATTGACTAATTGTGTGATTCTGCTATCATTTTATACTATAAATTATAATACAATAAATTTTTAATTAATTTATGGAAAATTAGTATTTATTATTTTAATCTCTGGTGGTATTATTTAAATGTGTTCATAGGGAAGGGAAAGAGGGTACGTTTGTTATTAGAAGGAAGAATGGGAAAGTGTTGGTTTATTGGGGTGTTGATTGTGGTGGGTTATGGGTGCTTGTTTGGAAGTAATGTTGGGGTAGAAGGGTACCCAAGTGAGGATCTAGTTGAGAGGTTGCCAGGCCAACCCAAGGTTAAATTCAGTCAATATGCTGGCTATGTTGATATTGATGTAAAGAATGGGAAGAGTTTTTTCTACTATTTTGTTGAGGCTCACCATAACCCTCACAAAAAGCCTCTAACCCTTTGGCTCAATGGAGGTAATAATTAATTTTTTATTATTATTATTATTATTATTATTATTATTATTATTATTAGTATTATTATTATTATTATTATTATTATTACTATTATTATTATTGTTATATGTCATCATTTTAATTTTGGTTATGGGTGCTTACTCAATTTTCTTCACACCATTCAATACCATGTTGTGGTCTCTTGGTTTTTTTTTCTTCTATTATTTTCAGATTTTTTTTACCCTAATAGTGTCACCTGTTACATCTTGAAGTCCTTTGATTTGAAATCATAGGTCAATATAATTTTTCATTAATTTTACTAATTGTGTAATTAGATATTTTTTATTTGAAATCCATTATCCAAATTAAAAACTGTGCGATAAAATTACTGTAGTGAAACGAGTCTATTATTTTTCAATCTCTTTTATCTTTTTATTTTACTTTTTCATATTATTATATTTTGGTGAAAAGCTTAGATCGTTGTCCTTTATTTGTAATTGTGTCCCTATCAATATTCAGTTTGTGTTATTGTCTTGCAAATTGAAAATCCTATTTGCTTTACAACAACAGAATATGTGGATTGAAAATGTTGACTGAATCCGGCTTTTTTAACGGTTGACACTAGAACATCTGATACAAATGGATCTAATTAATTTTTTTTTTTTCAAAGGCAAGGGAGTATATTAAAATAAACACACTCAATTCTATAAATATAGTTCAATTTTTAATTGTATAAATATTGATATATAAATGTATGAGATTGAATATAAGATTTTCTATTTCTCTAATTGAAAATGTATGAGTCTAGTCAATAAATTATTTTTTTTAAAAAAAGTTTAGCTATTAAATTTTTATTTTTAAAATAATAATAATTACACTCAAGCACAAAATATGATGTGCAAAGAGGATCAATACTTTATTTATTTGACTTGTAGAGAGGGACATATTTAGAAAATTATAGGTAAAAAAGTTATCATATAATATATATATATATATATATATATATATTGCCTTACAATAAAATATTTGCTTAATTATTTTTACACATATTAAAGAAAATTATAAATGAAACAATATTAAATTTATCAAATTAAACTTGTGAAGTATTGTTGTACTTATTATTACTATAAATATACAGAAAAAAGTATTAATTTAAAAATGATGTGCATAATAGTAATTAGTGCGTATAATTGAAATAAAGTAAATTAATATTATACTGAAAATTTAAAATTACACATATTTTAAGACATTTTATTTTTTGCAAATATATAATTTATCTTAAAATAAATGGAGTAATTTTTTAAAAAGGGGATTAATTAATACTAAAATTGTTGTCACAAACATATTTAAACTTATTTTAAAGTTGAAGTTAAATAATTAATTAACTAAAATAAGAGGGTGAGAGAACTAAATTTTGACGATACAACTCCAAATATATAATCATGATTAAAAGTTACTTGTTATGTAGTCACATGACTTTTTATTTTTAATTTTAACCTTAGATTATATAATTTAATTAATAGCAAATATGTATCCTTATTAATTTTTTCAGGTCCGGGATGTTCTTCCATTGGAGGAGGAGCCTTTACTGAATTGGGTCCATTTTATCCTTCTGGTAATGGACGTGGTCTAAGAAAGAATTCAAAGTCTTGGAATAAAGGTATGAAACTATATGCATATGAATTTGTATTTTGATATTGGAGAATAATTTGGCTGTGCATTGATTCCTAATATGTATTAATTGTTTTCCATTCTTAACTTTGATAGTTTCCAATCTTCTCTTTGTGGAGTCTCCCGCTGGAGTTGGTTGGTCATATTCAAATACAACTTCGGATTATACCACTGGTGACGCCGCAACAGGTAGGTATTTCGAATTAAATTTTAATTTGTGGGAAATAATTTATATATAGTTTTTATCTATACAAAATAATATATATGCTTTTGTTTTTTTCAGCCAATGATATGCTTTTGTTCATGTTGAAATGGTACGAGAAGTTTCCTACCTACCGATCAAGGGAACTCTTTCTTACCGGAGAAAGCTATGCAGGTCGAACAAATTAACTATAAATCATATTCCAATTTTAATAAGTAATATTTGTTTATTACTAACATTTACATAATGTTAATATTCAGGACATTACATACCTCAGTTAGCTACTGCTCTTCTTGATCATACTCATGCAACTGGTTACAAATTCAATTTAAAAGGAATTGCTGTAAGATCACATTCACATTATCACATTATATTTGTGTTACTGATATTGTATATTAAGAGATTATGAAGTTAATTAAATAAAATAAATCTTAATTTTTGGTTTGGTTTGTTAGATTGGAAACCCACTTCTGAATTTTGATCGTGATGCATACGCAACATATGAATACTTCTGGTCCCACGGAATGATTTCTGATGAAGTTTTCCTTGCGATTCAAAATGATTGCCATTTTAATGATTATACATATGATCCTCCTCATAACGAATCTAAATCATGCAATGATGCTTTGGGTTCTGCTTATACAATTATAAGCTCGTATATAAACAACTATGATGTGCTTCTTGATGTTTGTTATCCAACCATAGCTGAACAAGAACTCAGATTAAAAAAGACGGTACTTTTTCCTTTTCTTAGTTTCCTATTTTTTCATTTTAGATTATGAATTTATAAAACTTAATTATTCCATTATTTCATTAATGCATGCAGATTACTAAAAAAAGTTTAAGTGTAGATGTATGTATGGACTACGAACTCTTTAATTACCTCAACCTCCCAGAGGTTCAAAAGGCTCTCCATGCTAACCGTACCATTTTGCCTTATCCATGGTCTGATTGCAGCAAGTATGTATACATTATAATTCTTTTTTTTTTTTTTTAAATTTATTTGAAATCTAGAATACTTAATAATCATATAAATGTCTTTTTTATTATTATTATTATTAATTGCTCAAATGTCTAACCTGTAATTTTTCTTCATTGCAGTGTTTTAAATTACAGTAAAACAGACCCTGACATTAATATGCTTCCAGTTCTCAAACGGATAATTGAAAACCATATTCCAGTATGGATTTATAGGTAATTAATTTTCAACAAAGAATACTCATTGGATGTTATTTATTATTTTATAAATTAATTTTTGTAATAAACTAATTATATATGTTAAATTATTATGACAGTGGAGATGCAGATTCTGTTGTAGCATTATTAGGTTCTCGAACACTCACACGTGAACTAGCTCATGATCTGAACTTCGATATTACAGACTCATATAGAGTTTGGTTCCACAAAGGCCAGGTATATTTTTATCATCAATTTAAACATTTTTTGCATGTTGAAAAATGATTTTAGTATGGTTTTGCAATTTTATTAACTTCAATTTCCTAAATTAATGTCTGTAGGTTGGAGGTTGGGTAACTGAGTATGGAAATTTGTTGACATTTGCAACTGTAAGAGGAGCAGGTCATATGGTACCATATGCACAACCTTCTAGATCATTGCATCTATTTAGTTCCTTTGTGCAGGGAAAAAGATTGCCAAACACAACTAAACCTTCAATTGATGAATGATATTTTTTATGAATGGAAAATGAGATGATAAGTCGGCCAAACTATATATAACATATGGAAATAGCAGATTAATCTATCATCCGATTGATTCTTACTAGATTTCAAGATTTCATAGCCTAAAAATATGTAGCAGTGAAAAAGAAAATTAATAAGGAATGTTTCTTTGTAGGCCATTAGCAAATTGAATGGAAAAGAAATTTATGAATTGAAGGTGAAAGATAAATTATTCCATTTTGTGTTGTCTATTGATTCATTGCATTATTTGTTCTATCATCTTTATTTGGAAGCACGTTATGCTCTTTGTTCACAAATTCCTCTCGTTTCAATTTCAAAGGAAAAAAAAGGTTAGAAAATAAAGCATCATAACTTGCATCAATTAAAATTAAACGGTTAGAAAATAATTAAAAGTCTTAGGTTTTATATTAAATAATTCATTCTTACAAACAATCGACTTGAATATTTTCTATTAAAAAGATAATTGGATTCACAATTTGTTTCAAAAAAAAGAAAAAAGAAAAAGAGGATTTACAATCAAATTAAAAAATTCACAATTAAAAGTATCATAACGTGCATCAAACAAAAGCACATTATGCTCTTATGCTTCTAATTGAGATGAAGAAGGATTCAACAAATTCCCTGTTGCAATTTTGTTTCCATAAACTCATTATTTTTTTTAGTGAAAATAGAACATTGTGAGAAAGATAAACAATTGGTTTTGTATCAACAAAATATCATCATCCATTCATAACAAATCGGTGTGGTATATTCAAATTATAATATATGAACACTAAAAAAATAGTATTCTTATTTTATTGAAACTGTAACTTATAGGGTGCAACACACTGACCATCATTTTTGATTATGTACTCATGGAGAGTGATTAATTATGTAACATTGTTTTTGCAATGTTCATTGGGTCGAAAATCGATAATTTCACACCATAAATCACAACCGACTTCAAATCATACAGTAGAAAACACAACCCATAATAATAATTGAGTTGATTCTCTAGGTTCAAGGAACACATAGACAATGTTACTTGGGATGAGAATAGGTTAAGCCGTTCGTCATGGACCTATGGCTTGATCTAT
Source organism: Cicer pinnatifidum (assembly GCA_037974775.1). Classification (NCBI taxonomy): domain Eukaryota; kingdom Viridiplantae; phylum Streptophyta; class Magnoliopsida; order Fabales; family Fabaceae; genus Cicer; species Cicer pinnatifidum. Next base: position 66,092,953 of record JBBPBR010000004.1, on the reverse strand, counting down.
TTATCATTTGATTTGGTCTGACCTATTTAATAAAAAAACAAAGTTTTTTAAAACATATTTATTTAAATATGTCAGACTCAACTTATAAAAAAGCCTATTAGACCTGATAGGCCGATCTATATGTTTTATTATTTATTAATATTATTTTTTAGTATTATATTAATAATATTATTTCATATTTTAAATTCTATCAATTAGACAATCACTCACTAATCATCATATATTCATTAGTCGTTCCATATTCAATAGCGAATCTATATTTAGTAGTCGTTTTATATTCGATTCAATTAGTCAATCACTCAGTAGTCGTTCCATATTTGTTTAAGAGGTAATAATGAGTGCGTTTGTTTTAGTAAAAAAAATATATTATTTGAAATCAAAAATTATTTTTTAGGGTTTAAAGATGTTTGTTTCAGATTTTTTTTAAAAATTTTTGTTAGAAAAATTATTTTTGGTTTAATATATATAGATATGTACATTGATGTTGGTATGAGTAGAATATTTAAATATTTTAATGTGAATAAAGTTTTTAAAAAGGCTTCCAGACCAGACTGAAAAAAAAAAAACCTACGATAGGTCGTAGACTAGACTTAGGTCTAAAAAATAAATCGTAGATCAGGTTTAGGTCTTTCAAAGTCTAACCTGACCTATTCCCACCTCTAGTTGTTATGAGCCTTCTTTCCTGATTGCGCCTCGCTTTCTATAAGATATTGGCTCTAGCCCAAGTCCCGTGATAACTAGAGTTTAATATTATCTAAATTTATATAGAAATTATTTATTTAAATATAAATTAATGAGAGAAAATTTAAGTAAATGATATTTTTGAGTAAAAAATACTTCAAATCAACTTTTTTGATGAAAAAGAAAAAAGCCAGATAAAAAGTCCTTTTTTTTGTTTTATTTTTTTCATTCAAGAATATTTTCTCTAATATCAAAAGTGGAATCATTCGAAGATAAACAAATATGAATTGAAATGTAGCGGTCAAAATTAATCATTTTTTACCTAAAAAAAAAAAAATCAAAACTAATCATTAGTTTTTTTTTATAGGAAAATGACAGTTTAAAATATTTTTGTTAGTTTATTAGTTTTGAATTCAGGATATCCTATATAAATTTCTTTCGATTTCCAATTTAAATCTCTTTCGATTTTTTTATTTCACCAATTGAGCTATCTAAGTGTGACAAACAGATCATTAATTAATTTTTATAATTAAAAATTATGACATAACACGTTAAATAAATAATTGGACTTACTCGTGATCCAAATGCATTAAACGAAATATGGAATAATGTGAATATATGATCCTCTAGGCGATTCAAACACGTCAAGTTATTTTTACTCTTCGTAGATTTTAAATGCAATTTAATTCATATTATTGTAGCATTATCGTGAGGTCCAAGTTAATTCATATTATTGTAGCATTTTCGTGAGGTTTCATATTCATTTAAAGCAAATTCTACATTAACTAGACCACCTTGATGAGTGTTCAAATGAAGATTAATGTTTAAAAGACAAGGAGTGTTCAATTGTAGATTAATGTTTAAAAGACATTCAAAGTTCTAACAGAGATATCTACACTCTTTAATAATACAAATAATAGTTTTTATGGATCGATGATAAGGCCGCAACCCGCAAGTGTACGTTATTATTGCGTATTAAAATTAAAGACTTTATTATGAGTACTAGTGTTTCTTTACTATGATGATTAGCTAATACAGTAAATGTTGATAATGATTTTTTGTTTAAAACTCACAATAAAAATAAAGCCTTGGGATTGTAGTTTTCACAATGGATAAAATTAATCTTCTATGAGTTACGAGTGTTAAACTCTTAAAAATCAAATAAACGATTGTAACTAATATTTTTTTTTCAAAGAACAAAAATATATTTTAAACTAATAACCAATCTATTTTCATGATTGATGTATTAATAAAATCATTTAAGAGAAAATATATTTCCTGATTTCAAAAGAACCAAAATCTATTTTCATGATTTGATTCTCTTGTCCAATCTTATGGGTCATATATCAAATCTACCTTTCGGTATATTATTTTATATCTAAGTATGAATATGATTCTTATTAAGATTGGATTAAAAGATCAACACCCATGACAAAAAGAAATAATAATTGTTAGAGATCCAACATTAGAAATCTTACAATCCTAAGACAAGGAATATCTACCCACATATGATCATAGTAGAATCAAAGTTTAAATATAAAACATTGAAAATATAAAATAATAGAATAAAATAACAAAGCAAAAATAGATAAAGTAATTATTATTGAAAATATAATTTGTTTAAGAGAAATACAAGAACAAAAGAAAGAGTAGTAAGAGATTTTGTGTAAAGTCTCTCTAAAATTGAGTATTTTGGTTAGTCTTAGGTGCCTTCATGAGCTTTAATTAAAAGAAACCATCAAAAGTTCTCACAAGAAACGTTTCAGACAATAAGCCATTTATGGCCATAATGGTCATTACTGCTAGACAAATAAGTGCAGCTGCAGAAGATTAATAGATTATGGCCATAGTAGTTATTACTGTCAAACAGTAATAGATACAACAATAGAATATGAACAGATTATTATCATAATGGTAATTACTGCCAAGCAATAATATATGCAACAAAAGATGAACATATTATGACCATAATGGTCACTACTGCGAGACAATAATAGATGCAGCAGAAGATGAGCATATTATGGCTATAATGGTCATTACTGTCTGAGAGTAATGACCATTATTGTAGCATTGTCGTGAGGTTTAAGTTAAATCATTTCATTTAAAGAAAATTCTACATTAACTAGACCACCTTGATGAGTGTTCAAACATACATTAATGTTTAAAAGACATTCAAAGTTCTAATAGGGATAACTATACTCTTTTAAAAAATATAAACTAATAGTCTTTATAACCCGTTTGATCGATAAGATAAGATAGAGAGAAATAAGAAACATGGTAGAGACATGATAGGATATGAATATGATAAAGAGTTATCATGTTTTGATATGTACATGATAGCAAACTAAATAAGATTAATTTGTCATATTCAGTGTTTGATACACAACATATAATCAAATTATATGATTTATATTTTGACAAAATGACAAATTTATCCTTATAATTTATTTAACTTTTTTTCTTTCAAAATAACATTCATATATATTTTTTATAAATAAATAAAAAATACTAAAAAATATAAATGATTTATGAAGTAATTTTATATAGTTGACAAAATTGTGTATCCATCACAATGAAGAATGACTTATTATCATAACATCATATCAATTGATCAAACTCTCTAAAAGTTTTCCCCTTAATTCCTCTATATCCTAATTCCTCTATATCCATTAGTTGATTTCTAATGCTATAATTTTCATAAAACCACATTGAATAATGATTCACTATCTTGAAAATTGTTAAAAAAAAATTCAACCTTCTCTAAAACATTTTTTCTAACATTAGATATAACATCTCATTATTTTATGCTTGTGAATTCATATTTATTTTTACATATAAAAATATCAATATTATTATTATTATTATTATTATTATTATTATTATTATTATTATTATTATTATTATTATTATTATTATTTTCTATCGACACAACATAGAATATCACATAACACAAAACATGGATGTTATACAAAAATATTTATTATTCTCCCTCAAACTATAAGCTATATAATAGAATAAATAAGAAAACAAATAAAAACATCACATATGAAAAGAGGAAATCAATTTAACATCACTCATCATAAAATCAATCCAATATCAACAACAAAATAAAATCATAAAATTATTTCATCAACAAAAAATCAAAGAAAATTAGAGTAAATATAAAAAAACCAACTCAATATCAACAACAAAATAAAATTATAAAATATTTCATCAACGCAAAATCAAAGAAAATTAAGATAAATATAAAAAAAAGAGAAAAATAGTGAAAAAGAAAACAGTAACTTGAGAGAGTGCCGGTAGAGAGAAAGGAGAGCGGCAACCGTAGGGATGAAAACGAGACAAAAAAGAAATGGGTGGAAATGAGATGGAAAATAGAAAACAGTGGACAAAGAGGAGCGAGGGACACGAGTGGAAAAGTAGTGAAAGAAAAAAACTGAAAAGATATTTGTTAATTTTTATTCGATTGAAAACGAATTATTTTAATAATTACATTATCATCATATCCAATTGATGAATCAAGTGAATAAAATAAATATATTTATTTAGACCTTATAATATTGTTCTCAGTAGCCATCAAACGGGCCCTTATAATATTTATGAATTAGATTCGAATTTAATTTATATCTTTAGATTCAATTTGATTAATTATGTCATTATTTTCACCAAAATTACGCGAGGAATTATTACTTTATAGTCTCAAAAAAATTCTTTAACTATCATTAAATTTTTGTATAATTTAAATTTAAATACAAACTTAAACTTATGATCTGAACCAAACATTATCCTTCTGTGTAAATTTAATATCTCATTTCATAACTTGTAACAAGTTAACAGATGAACATATATTATGTTACAAAATCTTAGGTTGTTTAACAGATGAACATATATTATGTTACACAATCTTAAGTTGTTTAATTGTTTTTGTCTTATTAAACTGTATTCCCAAAGTAGAATAAAAAAATTGTATTCCTAAAGCACCCTCTTATCTTATCGTGTAAACTTGATTCGTTTTTTGAATAATAGCAGTTATATTAAGACATCATGACAAAGCAAAAACATATTTAATTAATAAAAATATTTGTTGTTACAATAGAACATTCAAAAAAACGCAATAATCATATCTAATAGAATGTAAC
>JBBPBR010000004.1:66073323-66087646 GCA_037974775.1 Cicer pinnatifidum | reverse complement strand
AAAAGTATTTGTTGTTATAATAGAACATTAAAAAAAAAAACGCAATAGCCTTATCTAATAGAATGTAACTTCCAAATAAAAACCATCTATTGTGTCATAAATAGTCAATTAAAATTTGATCTGATCAAAACTCTCATTCTTCTCATTTTTAAACTATTTTTAAAAGTATATAAGATTTCTCATTTTACTTATATATTCATTCGAGTACCAACTTTTATTTTTTTTTCTATCTATCTTAATCCTAAATAAATAATATGACTCTTTTCAAATGAAAAGTCAATAAAATCTATTGATCAATGAATATTATATATACCTAATATCAACTATTTATTTTATCATTGATATTACTTATAAAATGCATTTTCTATTCTGCAAAGTACTTAGTGTGTCCAACTACAACATTAACCTCACCTCACTTGCATTTCCACTTTTTCAAGCTACTCAACTAACTCCTACATTCACAACCACCACTTCCTGCATTCTTCCCTTTCATTAAAAAACAAAATACAAAAACAAAATATCACTTCATAAAACTCCAACCTTCCATTTTGTCTATGAATGTTCTGTTCTAGTGCTGTAAAAATAAGCTTGTTATGCCTATACATTTAATGCACCTTATTTGTGTTGAACTTATGTTTAGGTTAGTGTGATTGTGTTAACATAGGTTATTGCTTCCTTCCACTCTATACTTTTACAATGGATATTTGGGATAGTTGGTTGGTTTTGCAATTAATGAAGTTACTGGGTTTGTTCAGTTTTTGGATCTCATTTTCCAAGTTTACAACTTTATTCTCCAAGAGTTACAAAATTATCAAAGGTAACTGCAATGCATGGATCTTAGTTTCTTTCAATTTGTTGGTCACAACTGGGTCTTTGATATCATTCATGTTAGTCCTTTCATGGGGATATTCATATGCATTTCCCACTACTCACAAAGTTATTCAGAGTTATGAAATTAATCCTAACACTAATTATAGTTCTAATTCACTTGTTAAGAGCTATGATGATGAGGCTTTAAAATTCAATGTTTCAAGGGACACCTGCCATGTGTTTGATGGAAGTTGGATTCAGGATGATAGTTACCCTTTATATGATGCTTCTCATTGTCCATTTATAGAAAGAGGTTTTAATTGTTTGGCAAATGGACGTAAAGATAGAGGTTTTACAAAGTGGAGATGGAAACCAAATAATTGTGATATTCCAAGGTTTGATGCACGCAGAATACTCGAACTACTTCGTGGGAAAAGGGTTGTTTTTGTCGGTGATTCGTTGAGTAGGACTCAATGGGAGTCTTTGATATGTTTGCTAATGACAGGAGTTGAAGATAAGAAGAGTGTTTATGAAGTCAAAGGCAACAAGATCACCAGACAGATTAGATTTCTAGGTGTGAGGTTTAGTACTTTTGATGTTAGAATCGATTTTTATCGTTCTGTTTTTCTGGTGAAGCCTGGTCCGGTGCCTAGTTTTGCACCGAAGAGGGTGAAGACCGCACTGAGATTGGACAAGATCGATGATATTAGCCACGAGTGGATTGACTCTGATGTTCTTATATTCAATTCAGGCCACTGGTGGACAAGGACTAAGCTTTCTGATATGTGAGTAACTTAATCCTACAAATAGAGATGCATTTTTTTTTTCTATGCAGAGAATGATATTAGATATACCTTTTAATGGTCTAACTGAGGGAAAATTGCTATCTTTTTATTCAAATGATAACATGCATATGATAATTTTGGGCACTATTGATCAAACTGAGGGAAAATTGCTATTTTTTTATTCAAATGATAACATGCATATAATAATTTTGGGCACTATTGATCAAACTGAGGAAAATTTGCTAGGTCTACATGTACTTGTTATTGGTCATAGTAATTCTTTTGATATGCCATTGAAACTGACATACATGAACTTCAACATGATGATGTTTTATCACCATGACTGATGAGACATCTAAAATATACTAAATGTTTTATTTCAAATGGTCTCTGATGAAAAATTGATCACTAAGCAGTTGCATAATACTTGGACTGACAGATGTGAATTGTCTTGTATATTCATCTGTTATGAATTTTTGTTTATGTCTGTGCACATGTAGTGTAATAGAATTTCCATGCAAGCTAGGATTAATTTGTTTATTTTTTATGAAAATTATCAACCATTTTCTGCTAATTGCTAACATGATCCTCAGACAGGGGCTGGAATTTTCAGGTTGGTAACTCACTGAAGCTTAGAATGCCAATTAATTCAGCATTCAAAACAGCTTTGCTCACCTGGGCATCTTGGGTAGAGAATACAATTGACACCAACAGAACAAGAGTATTCTTCCGTACTTTTGAATCATCACATTGGAGGTGGGTTAGTTGTAACTTGTAACATTATTTTTGATATTTTGGATTAACTTATTTGATTTTATCTACGAACATAAACGCATGTGCAACTGTACGAGAGAGCTTAAAGAAACAACTTATGGATTGTCCACAAGCTATTTTAAACTTATTTCCATAAGCTCTCTAGGATAGCTTAAATATGAACAATTTGACCTTATTTTATTGTTTTTCACATAAATAGCTTATACCTTAGCGCTTAATTAAACTTTTATCCAGAGAAGGCGTTACTCATTTTGTTTTGCAAATTTCTAGATGAGACAATGGCTAAACAAAAACCAAATAAAGGATTTATTTTGTTAAACTTGATGTTTATCTTTTTGTACCAGTGGACATAACCGTAATGCTTGCAAAGTGACTAAAAACCCTTGGAAGAGAACACATGGCAAGGACAGAAGCCCAATTTCAGATATAATCAAAAGAGTTGTAAAAAATATGAGTGCTCCTGTGACGATTTTGAACGTGACACCGATGGATGCTTATAGGAGTGATGGCCATGTTGGCCCTTGGAGTGACAATCCATCTGTAGCTGATTGCAGTCATTGGTGTTTACCTGGTGTTCCTGATATGTGGAACGAAATTCTCTTCTCAAATTTGCTACAAAAATATTGAGCAAGTTAACATTGTATCCGGTAACAATGTAACATTACTATGTTAGTTAGTCATTATACTATGTCACATCATTAACTCCATTTGCTTTTGAAGTGAAAGCTTAATGGAGAAACCAATGTATATAAATAATACCAGCACTGAAGTGTTACTGTGCCAATTCTTGGTGGACTGGAATATTAGCTATTTAAATGTTAATATTTCTTTCTTTTTTCATTGATATTTTTGTAAATCTGGCTTAGCTTTGGGCTGTTGTTATTAATTATTGTGACTCTGATACCTCCTATGTTGGTGGTGTCTTGAAGTTGTTCTACGAAGCTTCAGGTCTTCGATAATAGAAATTGAAGTTAGATGTGGTGGATACTGTTGGTAGAAGTACATTCAGTACTGGTATAATTTGAGTAAAATTAGGTTATACATTTTTAAGAGAATGTGACTTGCTGTAACAAAAAAGAAGAGCATGTGACTTGCTCCCGCATCTTTATAAAAATATTTGCAAGTAATAACTTTAGATAAGTAGATTAAATTAAAATACTACTTCCATATGAGATATTCAAACTCAAAGTTCAAGCAAATGTGTTATAATGAAGAGTTTACCTTAAAAGGGAAGTGTTATCGCAATTATAATAATTTATCAACACTCGTTATCATAAACAAGACATCTCACCATATAAGAAGCCACGCGGTCGAATGCTGCTTTGTTTTAGGGTAATAGAATATGCAAAATTTTAATGGAAAATGTTGTATTGATCAAATGATAAAAATTATTATAATAATAAATATAATGAAATTTATATTTATATGCTTAATTTGAATAACAAACTTGTAATTAATTTATATCTTTAATATTAATCGAATTTAATGCAATAATGCTAAACAATTGTTGTCCTTAGGTGTTATTTTTTTACATAAAAATATATTTTTGTTTATATTAAAAAATATTGTACAAAATATATATATATATATATATATATATATATATATAATTTTTTTGAAGAAACTAATGAAAAATAATCAAACAAAAACTTTAATTTTAACCGTCAAACTAATGCCTTCATCAACTAATAGTCTAGAATAATATAAGATCAATATTTTTTAATGTCATTCATCTTTAGAAAAAAATATTTACTGGTGTCGTTCATATCGACTATATGTAATATGTGATATGTAATATGTGATATTTAACATGACAAATTCAATCATATGTTGACAAATCATTTGTAGAAATGAGAAAGTGTTGAATTTGATGGTACCCTCAATAAATCTCTTGTTCAAAATTTAATACGGATAAAACGAGTCATTTATCTATGTGAACATCACACTAAAATGAAAAATTAAAAAATATTATACTACAATGACGAATAAACTAATGTCGCACTCAAACACGAAATCATTGATAAAATACAGAAAAAAAAAAATTATTTTTTAAACAAAAAGAGATAATAAAATAATTTAAAAGACTGATTTAAAAAAAAAATCTCAAAATCGCCACTTGGAGAGTACACCTAATTCACGTGTGTGTTGCTACAAAGGTTTCAAGTTGGTAAGCACTAGCATAAACTGGAATCCTCTATAGTTATGCACACCATGTAAAAATACGATTACTTTAGGCAAAATTTTGATTCCAACAGCCGTGCATACAGACTACGATTACTGAATACATTAAAAATGATTGGTTGAAATTATGATAATGTATAATCAATCTCATAACTCAGATGTGGTTGTTCACACTTAAGTAAATTAGGTGACCACACTCAACGCTAGCTCCGTGATCTAGTGAATAATGTTCCATAAATGAAATGCATTAACTTAGGTGCTAACCATTGGAGTAATCAAATCACATAACTACATCGGTTGAAAAAAATTAGAAGAAATGCGGTGTCCACGAAAAAGATGGGTACAAGTACCGAAGTACTCATAGTAAAAAATTAATTCAAAATTTATATTACTTTCAAAATAATTAAATATGAAAAGATGGTGTTACTTCAAATAATTGATATTTTAGTATTACAGTTACACGCAACACAACTTTTAGATTTGTTTCTACTAACTCTCTCATATCATCAAATGAAATGTAATTCTTTATTATAAATGAAAATGACTTCCGGAAAAAAATTCTGAAAAATGTGAAATTGAGGACTAAAAACACATTTTATAAATAAAGAATCCAAAATTCCATTTCAATGAAAATAAAGGCGCCAAACGTCATTAAGTGCTTTTTAGTGTCATATAGTTATTGTGGTTTAAGAAAGTTACTATGCTGCAGCTACGATTGTACTGTAATCACTATTCATTAAATAATACTTTTGATGCGAGGAGAGTTAAATTTTAATTGTTATGCATTGTATTTTATATTGTTAATATATCATAGTTATTTTATAATAATTATTTTAAATTTAGTTTAATAAAAATTAAATATTTTTTATTGATTTAATGATTGTAATTAATAATAATAATAATAATAATAATAATAATAAAGAAATTTACAAGCTAGATTTCAAACGAGATACATATGATTCCTTTTATAAAAAGTTTAGAGAGGGTGATAATTCACTCTAAAATAGAGAAAAAACCTTTGAATTAAATATTTACAAAATAATTTATAGACTAAATGTTATTTATCCTACCTCTCAACTTTAAAAATATGAAATATTAACTATGCTCCCTTCGTCAACTGTATTTATATATAATACCTTATGACACTTTTTACGTATGTTAATAAAAGTTTACAGTATAATTAATGTTTGTAATTTGTGTATGAATATTAGTAAATTTATTCTTTATATATAGGTGCATTTAATGTTAACTTTCTATGTTATAAGAGAATTTGATTGTATTAATAAAGAATCTATTATATATATTTTAAAAAATAATAAATGTAACTAAAAATTTGTAAACCATCTTATAATTAGGGTTGAAATGAGTAGCTTTTTTTGTATGTAGTATAATCAATGTGCTCGCACTTTTTTTCACACTACTTAACTTAATTTCACAATCATTTTTGTCTTACTAAGAAAAACAGCACTTCAACTGTGAACAATAAGTGTCAGATAATTAACCTCCACCAAAGAGAAAGAATTATCAGATAAATTTCAAGTATTGTAAATAATGATGTTTAAGATTATTTAACAAAATTATTTGATAATAAAAAATATATTACAATTTTAACGAAATTATATTACGACGTGATTTGTGAAGGTAGGTGCACCCAATGAACTCACATTAATTGAAGTCTTATCAGCAATTTTGCCTATAGTACTATTATTGTTATACATATCTATGGAGCATGGAGTATATAAACGGTGGCATGGTTTTTGTAGTTACAAACAAATTAGGAAATGGCAAACAATGATGATAACAAGTTGCAACTAATTAGGAACACTAGGTGTCTGGACTAGAGGAGTCAAAAAACTCCCAAATTACAAGGTCTCCTTATTTTTTTTTTTTTTATTATTAGGCTCTATTAAAATAATTTTTTAAGGAGTCTTTTAATTTCGGCCCATTATTTCATGGGGCATAAGGGAGGGGCTCTAGAGGCCCATAGGCCCCAATATTTATTTTAAGATTTTTTTATCGAAAAAAAAAATCAGAAACTTTTTATCGAAAAAAAGTGGGAAATTTTTTATCGAAAAAAAAATCGAATATTTTTTATCCAAAAAAAGTCGGATATTTTTTATCGAAAAAAATCGGAAATTTTTTATCGAAAAAAAATCAGAAATTTTTTTTAGAAAAATAGTCAGAAATTTTTTATCGGAAATTTTTATCAAAAAAAAAATAAATCGATTCTTTTTTTAAAAAAGTAGGCCTATGGGCCTCCTAGGCCCCCAAATTTTTAGGAGATTTTTAGTTTAGGAGACCTTGTTTTTAGAAGCCTTTTAAATTATTAATTTTTCTTTTTCCCGACCAATAATTAGGGGGCTTGTCAGATTCAGAAACTCTGGACACAAACACAAAGCCACATAAAGGCCCATGCCAAAACAGTCTTAAAAGCCCGAAATACACGCTCAATGCCACCCGATAAAAAAGAAATTTTCGTCATTAGAGAGTTGGGTACCACAAATTGTGTTGCCACTAGCCAAACCCGTGGAGGAATGTTGGCACCCACAAGATTTATTGCCAAACTCATCACTATCGTCTGATGAGTTTATCAATCAAGTGAAGGTCTTAAGGGATCGAACGGCTGAGATTCCAGATGATTATTTAGTAGTTTTGGTGGGTGACATGATCACTGAGGAAGCATTGCCTACATACCAAACACGGATAAACAGGTTGGATGGGGTTGGGGATGGATGGGCATGGATATTTGCTCAAAACTTATCTATATCTTTCGGGCCGGGTTGATATGCACATGGTCGAAAAAACTATCCAATATTTAATTGGAGCTGGCATGGTGAGGATACATTTTTGCACACATATAACAAACATCGTATATGTGGAACAATTGGTGCAGACAAGAAGCGCCACGAGATTGCATACGAGAGAATCGTTGAAAAGCTTCTAGAAGTAGACCCCACAGAAACAATGACAGCCATAGCAAAATGATGTACACAGCTCTTCACTCATTTCTCAGCAGTGGCACAACGCATCGGCGTGTACACGGTTAGTGACTACATTGACAACGTGGAGTTCTTCATTGAACGGTGGAGATTAGAGAAACTGGAAGGTTTGACGAGTGAGGGAAAACGTGCACAGGACATCGTGTGTAGGCTTCCAACCAAGATTAGGAGGTTACAAGAGCGTGCTGATGAGGTAGCGCAAAAGATGAAACCAAAGTTTAGTTGGATCTTCAATAGAGAGATATCTTCATGTAAGTACCCAAAATATTCAAAAACAAGAAACCTAAGTTTACTATGTTTTTCACAATATCTCCCTACCTTAGTGTCTGCTTATTCTGTACTTTTAAAATAAGTCCAAACAAAAAAATATGAGAACCTACACTGACTGTGCTGATATAGTTACTGATTTTACTTACACCTTTATTTCTGTTCATTTTTCTGATAGTAAATCCATCTTTGAGGGTAGTTTAGTTTCTTATTAGTATTTCGTTTAAGATTATTTACCCATTTTCCAGTTCATCATAGAATACCACAACAACAACAATTAACAAAATCAAAATCTAGTTTATGCTGTATTAGACAATTCCAGCAGCAAAACTCGTTACATGCAAACTTCCCAAACTCAATAATCTAAAAGCGATTATTTGTGACATTTATTTTAAAACTAGATTGAGAACTCAGTCCCCCACTAGGGACTATTTCATCATTGCTCAACAGTTTTACTCATCCATGCGAATGATACATCGAATGGACTCCCCCTTCATCATGTAATCAAAAGCTTTGTTAATCTCTGAGAATGGTACTGTGTGAGTAATGAATTTTTCAAGTTCCAGCTCCTGCAGTATCACCATAACATCACATTAGCAACACAAATATCATAGTTTAAATATATTTTTAGTTCCTACAAACACCGCTAGATTCGATGTCTATAAACTTACCCCTTTCATGTATTTCTCTACAACATTTGGAAGATCGGTACGAGGTTTGTAGTTGCCATAGAAGGTACCCTTAAGAGTCCTCTCATTCAAGAAATTCATAGGATGAGTTTTGAATGCATCATCTTTGCTTGGCACACCAACAAGTACAGCAACACCCCAACCCTAAGAACAACAACAAATCAAGGTTCAGCTTTATCCTCAATAAGCTTTGTAATTACTTTAGCAACATGTAACAGCAAATGAATTTTGTTTAGCATACATCGTGGACACATTCAAATGCTGAAATCATAGCCTGGATACTGCCAGTACATTCAATAGCACGATCCACGCCTCCATTGGTCATTTCAGCAATTACCTACACATCAACATTTACATCTCAATCTCCTCTAATGAAAACATAGAGCTTTTTAATTAACACTTCAAATTCAAAATAGAAAAGGAATAAAGAACAGAAATACGATAAACTAATATAGACTAAATTGTCGATGAACTAACTTGTTGCACGGGTTTGTCATGTTCTTTTGGGTTTACAAACTCATTGACCCCAAACTTCTTAGCTGCAAACAAGGAAAAAAAAAATGTCATTAACAAAAGAATAAATTTATGTTGACCCAAATCTTCAATCATTTGATGCAAGATAAAGGCAATCTACCTAGTTCAAATCGGCTGGAAACTAAATCAACCCCAATGATTCTTGATGCACCAGAAATCCTTGCCCCTTCAGCAGCCTAAATTTAAGTTTAAAGAGAAGATCAGAAGTGAATATTGGCTCTTTACATTTTCAATACTAACTGCAACACACACAAACTCAAACTATAAGAGTAACATACAGCAAGACCAACAGCTCCGAGTCCAAAGATAACAACAGAAGAACCCGGTTTTGGTTTAGCAACATTGATAGTAGCACCAAGACCTACAACCATGAATGCGAATTAAATTTCGGGAACATAGACACACCTAATTATTGTATATTAATATCTCAATTCTCAAGGTAGGCATGTTCTATAGATGATATATACCTGTGCATATTCCACAACTAAGAATACAAACTTTGTCAAGTGGAGCAGCAGGGTTGATTTTTGCAACACATCCAGCATGAACCACAGTGTACTCACTGAATGTTGAGGTACCGACGAAATGGTGTATGGGCTGTCCCTTGATAGAGAATCTTGACTGGTTATCATTGATCATGACACCCCTATCTGTGTTGATCCTAAGAAGATCACACATGTTGCTTTCCTCAGACTTACAATGTGGACATTCCCCACACTCCCCTGTGAATACAGGCAGAGCATGATCCCCTGGTTTCAGATTAGTCACACCCTCCCCTACGCTCTCCACAATCCTAATCCACATCATTCCAACAACATGCATTTACATTACAAATCATGTTTTAGGACAAAGGAAATGATTTATCAAAATATAGAAGGAAAAAAGGTTAGTAATTTATGAGAAGAGAAGAGAAGCATAGATACCCTCCAGCTTCATGACCAAATATACGAGGAAACAATGGAGTCTGACCCTGAAACAGGAGAAAACAAGAAACAAAACCATAGTAAGCTATTGCAATTAATGTATAACGAAGAGGACATTGAATGAAACAAAATAAGAATTAAGAAGAGTAAATAAATAAATAATATAATATAATTACCTTAGCTTCCCAGAAGTAAACATCAGTGTGACAAAGGGAGGTGAAGAGTATCTTAAGACGGACTTCGCCGGCTTGTGGTGGCGCCACCTCAACTTCTTCTATCACCAGCGGCTTCCCCGCCTCCCATGCAATCGCAGCTGGTTTATAACAATCAAGGGATTCAATTAGTTAGTAGCAATCATAAAAAAACAGAATAGTGCGCAAATAAAATAAATTTAAAAAATAAGGATCCAAAATGGATCCTTAAAAAGCAAAACGATGGATGGAAATGAAAAATCGCAAAGGAGATAGATGAGATGGGTGACCTTTGCATTTGATGACCTGACCAGCAGTATTCGACATGGTTAACAGAATTGATGAATGAAGAATTCAAGAGAGATGAAAATGGTTGAATTTAACAAGTGAAAATATAATAGAATTGGTATTGACGGATCTGTGAGTGTCTTAGCTTGAAGAATAAACCAACCACGTGTCTTGTCAACTATTTATAGAGTAAAACAAAATAGAAAGAGTTTAGTAGTACTTTTTAATTAAAATAACATTTTGAGTTTGTGGGTTACTACTTTACCGCTGTTTGCTGTTTGTTTTCTTTTCCATTTCCAAGCGGCGCCTTCTGGCTTTCACTGTTTCACATATCATTACCACCAACTGTTGCTGGTTTTCTAGTTTCTTCTATTTCTTCTTCTTATTATGAATTTTCTCTTTTCCTATTTTGTCATTTCTCATCATCTTTTCTTACCTGTAACTGTGACAGTATCGTTATTACTTTTTTTTTCGTACCGAGAATTGTGAAAATATGTAGGTCCCACCTAGATAAAAATAAAGTATCGCGTGAGTTTATAAAAATGTTCATCTTGATTCAGAAAAAGAAAAATTATTATAATATTTAATATAAAAATATTCAAACGAAAAAAAAAAAAAAGCAAAAAAATGATAGAATGTTGAATGAATGAATTTAAAGATGATATTTATTGAGTAATGGTTATGCTATTTATACATAGTTTTTATTATATTATTTATAACTAATTTCTACCTAATTAACTAACTAAACAAATGGTTAGTTAGTTAGTTGATTACATACAATCAAATCTAATTTGAATTACAAAATTGAAAATGGAGACCGTTTAACGTTTTTTGTTTGTCTGACATTGAAAACCAAGAACATTCTTGGTTTCCAACACTCATCCTTAATTCAAGTTTCTTCAATCAAGAGGTTTTCTACTATTAGCCAAAGCAATTTCCATTAATTCAACAACTTCCATGACCCATGATAAAGGGTACACGTAGCCTCTAAGAACTTAAAAAAATTTCTCTCTTTTTTCTTTTCCAATTTGTTTGGTCCAAATAATTGAAGATGATTTAATCATTCCTCTAATGTTAACCCTTCTCTTGAACATTTCAACTACTCAAGCACTTCCTTCACTATAGTTCTTTCCTTTTCAACTTTACTAGTTCTTCACTTATGGGTTGTTCGGTTGTTCCAATTGTTCAAAAATATATTTAACATTCATTGTACTTTGGATATACTCATCATGATACCTTACCTCAGCAACATCCAATGCAAATATTAATTGCACTACTTTAGGTTTAACCGGGACAAGCTCGGCTTTGAGTTGTTTTATCTCTGTTTTTAACTTTATTATAAGCTTATTATCCCTAGCTTCATTTTTTAGCTTTGAATCTAGCAAGGCCTTCAATTGCGTCAATTCATGTGCATAAACTTCTGTTTTCTCGGCATGAACCTCGACAGCTTTAGTTGCATCATTCCCATGATTCAATGATTGCTTCTTTGCATCACAAGCCATGTGGAGTTCTTGTTCAACTCGCTGAAGTTCCTCCTCGGCAGAGGAAATATCAGCCATGTCCAAGGCATGCTTGTTCCTCACATATTCAAGCTCTTTCTACCATTCTTTTTCACAGTTTCGTTTCCAGTATGTTCCAATTCAATAGCTCAAAACTTTTCAATCTCAGATTCCTACTTATCTAGCTTTTGAGCCACCAATGCTTCCTTGAGTTTCTCATTTTCTTCCTCAACCACTTTTTGTGCTTCTTTCAACTCATCAATAGCTTTTGTCTTCTCCTTCTCAACCTGAAGAATTTGTTCCTTTGCTTTCTTTAGATCTTCTTGAGTTGCATTCAACTGGTTGTGCAATTATGAATGCTCATCTTTTGATTTAGCCTGCAACACGTCCTCTGCATCACTTTATGGGTCCTATCCAGCCTCCACAATCCACATCATTAACTTTCTCTGAACCATCATCTTCTGGTTCAACCAGTAGCACATCATCTCCCTCATTTTCCAGCTTTTTTATTAAAGAGAATTTTTCATCAATTTCCATGCTTTCCAGATTTGCTCAGTGTCTTTGTCAAGAATATCCACATCACTGACTTGTTTAGAAAAATAAGAATGTTCTGAAAATAAAGAACGTTCTCCATTTGTAGATGAAAACAGAGAACGTTCTCCGTTTGTGATAGCCATCAACACGACTATATCTCACTCTAAAACTTTTTGGGCAGCGCAGGCTTCACCTTCTTCTTTCTTCTTATGTTTTTCTCTTTTGCTAGCCCAACAAAACTTCTCACATTTGTAACATTGCATCTTCTTCTTATCAAAGTTTCTTGATTTTTCTTTTAATTTACCACTTGTATTGCTCCTTTCTGAAGAAAACTCTTCTTCCATTTTCTTTTCTGATACTTTCTTGTAATCTTGCATTATCAGCGCCTGATCTTCTGCTTTAACTCCATTTCTTTCCTACATTCTTAATTCATGTGCTTCCAAAGTTTCCTGCAATTCTTCAAGACTTAATGTGGAAGAAATAATAATAAATATGACAATGTGTACCTTAATCAAATTACTTGTAAGATGAATAATATTATTTTTATTTGAGTTATTTTGACAATTAAAGCAAACTCTGTACAAAAGAATATATACATGAAGATGTCAACTAGTGAATCTCAGAGTAGTGAGTGAGAGAGTATATAGTGAATAGGATAGTTATTTTGTATTATATTAAAGATAAAATAATAATAATAATAATAATAATAATAATAATAATAATAATAATAATAATAAAATAATAAAGTTACAAATGAAAGAAAATGTAAAAACCTTTTAATTATACATTAAAACATTATTTGAAATAAAATCTCATAATAAATTATAAAATAATGAAAAAACTTATTTATCATACACATATCTTTTAAATCAACAAACTTATAATCTAGTTTAATAATTTATTGGTGTCGTCAAAAACTTAACTTCATAAAAGTTTTCTTGGTGCATAATAACAGTCTTTACAAATAATACCTTGTTGGAGGTTGTTTAACGAGAAAAGCCTAACATAAAAAAAAAGTAGAATTAACTAAAAAAGAAAAACTTACTTGATTTAAAATTTTCAACGACACTCGTGTTTATTTGAATTGCATTTTCAGTATTTCTCATTAACGGCTTGTTTTGAATGAGAGCACAAAATATCGACATCTTGCGCTCAAAAATTACGAAGAATTAGATTATGATCCGTGCACTGCGCAAATATTAATTAATTAATTTTATAAATTTTATAAATAATATTTTATTTATTATAAATATAATTATCATATAATATTATTTTATTGATTTGAAATAATTGAATATGATTAGAAAAATTAAAATGAGAAAAAATCATGTTTATCACAATCATCTAATTTTATTTTTAAAATATTTTATAAAATTCATATGATAATTTATTATATAGGATAATTGTGTGACTCATTGTACTTTGATTGTTAATTTATTTTTCAACATATAATGGTACTTGTATTTATTTGATGAAATAAAATGTAAAATACAAATCCAAAAATAAGATGTGAAAATTTAAAAATATGATTGGTTATTTAAAATTTTTTATTTTAAAAAAATATTAATGTTTAATTATATTGTAGCGTAATCTAAATTTATTTGTTTTATTAGTATGATATTTTAATTGCGATCATGAGAAGTTGTTGTAAAAAAAAAATTTATTGAATATATTTTATCAAGAGTTTATAAAAAAAACATATATAATAGATAATAGATTTTAATAATTGGAATTAACTTTTTTAATAATTTTTCATATATTCGTATATTATGATTATTTTTAATAAATTTGTGTATTTTCTGTCAAATAGAATATACATTTTTATTTTATAAAACGTTACTACAAAAAT
>JBBPBR010000004.1:66044847-66073083 GCA_037974775.1 Cicer pinnatifidum | reverse complement strand
TTAACATTGATAAATGACTAATAATATTATAAAATAATATTATAAAATAATTTATAAATTTATTATAAAATAACTTATAAAATAATTTGATAATAATATAAATTATAAATTATTATCAAATTGTAAAATAATTTATAAATTATAAATTTATTATAAATAATTGTAAAATAATTTATAAATTATAAATTTATTATAAATAATTGTAAAATAATTTTATAAATTTATTATAAAATAATATTATCAAATAGATTTTAGAGATATTAAAGAAAGTGTGGAAGAAAGAGGAAAAATAGGACTTAATGAGATTAAAGAGTTGTTGAAGGAGGAGGACATATTTCTCAAGAGGTACACATCACCCAAAAAAGCTAATGTGGATGAAATATAATGAGGTGGCAAAATATGATGAGGTGGCATTCGGAATTCTGTTTTAAATATATATAATATATTTATAAAAAAAGTTGCCTCCAGACTCTAATATATAAATAAATAAACAATTTTTATATTTTTGACAATTTTGATTGTCTTATAAAAAATCTAACATAATTTTAGTTATTTTATTTTTATTAAATTACATAATTGATTCTTTTAGGTTAAAATCCAATAATTCAATTCTTTTATTATTTATTTTAATTTAAAAAATAGTAATTTGACGTAATTAAAACGTCGAGAGATACGATTTCACGATTTATGTTATTAGAATTGTTAACTATTTATATGGTTATTAATCAAATTATAAAAATATATATTTTTATAAGTTTAAATTAATGTTTTTAAATAATTTTATCATAATTTCTTTAAAATTAATCATTCAACGTCATCTATTCATAATTCATAAGTCATATAATTTTAAATATGTCAAATCATTATTTTTTTCTTTCAAAAATATCATAAAGATAATCAAAATGTTCAAAATTTTAAAATAGATGACCAATTTTACACTTAAGTGAAAATAAAATAATTAAAACTACAATTAAATTTAAATAAAAATAAACAATCAAGACAATCTTGATTTGCATCATCAAAAGATAACAATAATAAATAATTCTGTAATTTAAACTTACTCCTTCAGTCACATTTTAAATGTGTCATTTGTTATATTTTTTTTTCAAATTATTTATTATTTTATAATATCAATAGGACATTAATTAAAATATATTTATATTTATTGTTTCTCAACTCGTCAAATTTTTTAGTTAATTGCAATTAATAAGGATATTTAAATAAACAAAATTTATTTTATCATTAAAATCAATAAAGTTAATTGAATTTTTAATATTTGTGGATAATTCAGATCAGACCATTAATTAAAATAAGAACAAGTGATAATGCTGTGCCGCATTGAAAACAAAATAACAATCACATCAATTAGAATTGTGAACCTTACAAATACCGGTTCACAATCATATCACTATTTTACCAACCTTACAAAAAAGGGGTCTTGTGATGATCAGTAAACCAAAAGGAGTTAATTAAATCAAACAGAAAAACAGTAATACTAATACTGGTACTGTTGGAGTGGTGCAAATTCATGTGTTTTACATCCAGTGACTATTACAAGACAATTGTGGAAAGTAACAATGGTTCTGATGAGGGGCAGAATGGGAATAAGACATTGGAGGAGGATGGGGATAATATCCTCTATTGTTGTGATATGATGATGTGTAACCAGAGATGTGCATATGTTGATCCATACCATAATTAATGTTCCCATTGCCATATTGTTGTTCCATTGTTTTCATCCAACAAAGCTCTACTTTCTTTGCATGTTTTGTAATCATTCTCAAAATTTTATGTGGATCTAATTTCCCTGAAATGTATATCATCCCATCTTTTGTATCCAAATTGTAGTTTAGCCCTAAAATTGAAACATAGCATATATGGACATTGTAACATTTATTTAATTACACCAAAAAAAAAGTTTATTAATAATAAAAATTAAAACTGTGTCAAAAATAAAACTAAAACTTGAGGGAGAGAAAACATGAAACACATACCTTTGATTTTCCTCAAAATTTTGCTAGTAGTTTCTGACCAACCTTTACTATTAGTATCCACTTTTAAAGCACAAGTCTACCATGAAAAAAAAAAATTTCAAGAATTTATACATGTGAATATTAAAGTAGAGTTTGAATTTGTATAGGTATATATGGAAATATAGAATGAACTGCATACATATTATAGTATATATATATATATATATATATATATATATATATATATATATATATGTATGTATAAAAATAAAATAAAATGAAAGAAATTACGGATGATAATATAATAGAGTATAGGCACCAACCAGGTTAGATTTCGTTCCTTCATTGAAAAACATTGTGATTTCAAAAGATAAATAAAACAATGGGTTAGAAATGAGATGAAAGGTCTGAGCCGTGAACAGGATTTTATAAGATTACGACATTAGCAACTGAAAGTTTATTTTTGGAATAAAATCTTTTACTATGACGAAATGAAATAATAGCAAATCAATTTCAAAAATTAAAGATTCGGTTGATTTGCAAATTAATTATGGAATATTTTTACATGGTTAATATTCCACGATTATTCTTACCCTTATATCATATCATATGTCTCTATGTTACCACCATTGGATTAAGATTTTCTTTGGGAAAAGCATCGGATAACTAAATTAGTTTTTTTAACTAATAAGTTAATTAATTAATGGTAAGTTTTTGCGGATGTCAATCTATCTATAGCATTGTACTTTGTACAGTGGCCACCCCAAATTTTTTTAAAATTTTTAAAAAAATACTTTTAATAATTTTTATTTTATATTTATAAGAGATATCTTAGTTATAATTTGATATGTTTTATGGACTTAATTGGGATCAATTTTAATGTTGTGCAAAATAAGATCATCCAAAATTTTATATTCGTACTTTCTGTTCTTAAATTCTAAAATTATTCTTCCAATACTATTAGAAATTCTTGGTGTCATTGTAGAATTGTGATCTCACGTATAATTTAGAGGAAACTTTTATAGATTAATTTAATTGAATATATAGAAATAGTTAAATTTTATATTAAAAAAATATTTATGTTAAAAAAATTGAAAAATAATAATTATCATGACAAAGTTGTGAATACCAAATCGTATAAACTTATAGTAGAATAATATGGGTTTAATATATGCTAATCGGCGATGAATTTCGAGACATGACATATGTTAATAAATATGCTAATTAATATAGATATTGTGGTATATGTTGTTGTATTTTTGGGATCTATAAATTTTATGAGAATAATTATTTTTATGAGTTGAATCGTGGTTGTTGAGTTATCATTATCGAAATATATATTTGAGTCTAATATGTGAAAATGATATGTTATATGTGCATCTGTTTTTGTTACTTGAAGTAATCTAATCAAATGACACATCATATAGATTGATACATGTATATCCTAATTGCATAATATATATCCATGTGTATATTGATTAAAATTTATTTTACCAATTTTTTTAATTATTAGAATTGTATTTTTTTTATTAGACTCAATATTTAAGAATAGAACAAGGTCTCCATGGAACCATTACTTAACTGTTTGCCTCATCTTCCTTACATATTGTTGATTTGTTCACAAATATGCATTCCATTAAACATTTTTGTTTTTTGAATGACAAAATCTCGATGCTCCATGTCAATGCATCGTGAGTTTGAGGGGAGATGTTAGATAGTATTAATATATATTAGTAGTAACAATATTTTAGTCTTTTCTATTCTCTTGTACGTATACTTACTATAATTCTGTTACACTAAAAATTTTGTTCATTTGATTTATAAAATCCTAGTAGATTCTTTCTCTTTCTCACCTCTTCATTTTCCTCCCTTTTATGTTTATGACTGTTAACAACACCAACAATCAAGTACTGAACATTCACGAGCAAGGCATTTCATTAGCTCTTATAAAAAAACTAATGAAAATATTGAATGTGAAATTATTGGTTTTTTAATCTTAATTTCCTAACAAATGAGTGAAATTTGAAGATACACGTTACTTTCGCTACAACGTTACAAATATTTTTTGAGATCAACTCGAATAAGGTCGAACGTTGTTGATGTATCTAATGGTATTGGAAGAATAATTTTAGAATTTGGGAACATAAAGTATAAATATAAAATTTTGGATCATCTTATTTTGCACAGCATTAAAGTTGATCATAATTAAGTCCATAAAACATATCAAATTATAACTAAGATGAGGCATATTTACCAAACAGATAAGTATTTTTTTTTATTAGGCTCAATATCAATGTGTTTGGTGCGTTCATTAAAGACCGAGTTATGAGAAAGTTGAATGACATTCTTGCTATCCCAGTGCATCAGAGTTGGCTCAGAAAAAGAGATATCCATATGAGACAGAAGTCAATGCAACCAAATTATTCCAATAGTAGTGGATGTTATAATGCGATACCCAGTTTCTGTAGAAGAGTGAAAGACAATATAATATTTCTTACTCTTCCAAGAAATAAGATAGTCTCCAAAAAAGATACAAAATACAGTGGTGGACTTATGATCAGTGGTGTCACCAGTCCAATCAACATAAAAATAAGCATGTAACTCAAATGATGACGAACACGAAAAAGTAAGGCTCTAAAATTGAGTTCCTCGAAGTTAACGAATAATACGAAACACAATTATCCAATGTATTATAGTGGGAGAGACAACAAACTGACTGACAACATGAACAACATAAGCAATATCATGTCTGATAATTGTAAGATACATCAAGTTGTCAATCAAAGTACGGTACAAAGTGAGATCTGGTAAAAGAAAATCATCTGATGGAACATATTTCACATTTAACTAAAGAGGAGTATATATTACTCTATTATCAGAATGACGGGATTGTTCAAGAATGTTGGCAATGTACTTGGATTGAGAAAAAAAGGGTGCCTTTAGGAGAGTAGGCAACTTGGATCCCCAAGAAATAGAGAAAAGTTCAAGCCCTTCATCTCAAATTGCTTGACTAACTGCAATTCCAACTCATTGATTCCAAAAACATTATCACTTATAATAATCATATCATCAACATATAAATAAAATATAATGTGATCATAAGTGGTAGACCATATAAATAATGCAGAATCATGCTCACTAGAGCAAAATCAAGAAAAATGATGGTAGAGAATTTCTCCAACCAAGCTCAATGAGCTTGTTTAAGACCGTATAGAGTCTTTTTTAACTTACATATTTGCCTCTGATTATCATAAATTACTCGTGTAGGAATCATATAGGCTTCTTCATAAATCCCACTATTTAAAAAGGTATTTACGACATCTATTTGGTATATATGCCATTGGCGAATAGACGTGACTAAAATAAGAGTACGAATTGTGGTCATCTTGGCTACAAGAGCAAAAGTTTCTTCATAATCCATGCCATGTTGTTGAGAGAATCCCTTAGCAACAAGACGTGTTTTATAGCGCTCAACTGACCTATCAGATTTAGGTTTTGATCTTATAAACACAACGAGATCCAATAGCACGCTTTCCAAGAGGAAGAGGTACTAATTACCAAGTATTTGTTTTATGCAATGCATAAAGTTCTTATGCCAAAGTCTGCTGCCATAGAGCATCAAGAATAGCCTCTTTATAAGAAGAAGACTCATACAAATTGTAAATAGATGTTAAGAAAGAAGTAAATGAAGATGAGTAAGTGGAATAAACAAAATCAGATAACTAAGTAGACTTATCGTGACGAGAGAGGTAACGAGGAGGCAAAAATCACAAAAGGTGGTTGAGCAGCCGGGAGAAAAAGAAGAATACCATCATGTGGAGTAATAGTATTGATCCTACAATTCTCAATATTACAATCACTAGAAGAATTATCATTATGACCAAACATATCAATATGAGTTAGTTTTGAACTCTTAGTAATATGAGAAACATAGGAAACAAAGTAAAAAGTGATGTGCTCAAGAAAAACTACATAACGAGAAACATATAGTTTTCGTGCATGAGGATCATAACAATGACAACCCTTTTGACCATCCCCATAACTAAGAAAAACACACATGGCAGAACGAGAAGACAACTTACTATGCTCTACTTGTGGTCGAAGAACAAAACAAGTAGAACCAAAGACTTTCAAAGAATAGTAATTAGAGATAGAAATATACAAATTTTCAAAGGGAGACAAACCCGATATGACATACGTCGAAGTTATATTAATAGCATGAACATCAGTAAGAATTGTGTTCCTCGAAAACTCACGGGAACCGAAGAAAACAACAAAAAGGAATGAGGAGTCTCAATAATATGACAGTATTTCCTTTCAACAACTCCATTTTGTTGAGAAGTATCAATACAAGATGTTTGGTGGAGGGTGTCATCATAAACAAGTAATTTAGGGAATTTATTATAGGTATATTCACCACCTAAATCACAATGAAAACACTTTATAATAGCATTATGTTGAGTCTTGACCATAACACAAAATATATGATAAATGACAACAACAAAAAATCATACTGATTTTTCATAAAATAAACCCAACAATAACAAGTGTAATAATCAATAAACAAAACATAATATCTAGATCCACATTTGGTGAGAACTGGTGATGAACCCCAATTATCAGAGTGAACTAAATCAAAATGCATATACGAAACAAGCATTTTTACTAAACGGTAAAGCCGAAAATTTAGCAAATGTACAACCATAACAATCTGAAGTATCCTTGATTTATAATTTTCCTAAATCTCTAGTATAAGCCAAATATTTTCATCTAGAAGCAGAAACATGTCCAAGGAAAGAATGTCATAAATAAAAACTAGAAGACGAGGAATTCGAGCAAAAATTAGACAATAAGTCTGCAGTAGTTGTTGAGACTGCAATATCTGGGACTTGCAGGTCATCCAAAACATAAAGTCTCATTGTCTATGGTCTATCTCAATCAGCCTCTCGAAATGTGGATTCTGCACACAACAAGAAGTGAGATGTGGCAGGCATGTCATGTCATTAAGTATCAAAAAGTTTTTGAAGTTGTTATGCAATATCAGATATTTGGGAAGTAATCTCATATGAGTATATAGAACCAAAGCTAGAGTCCATGGAAGGAATAGTAGAAACAACAACATTGAACGATGGCCCCCAAAAATCCATCTTATGTGTTATCCTCAATTTCGGACAATTTCCTTTTCAATTATCTTTTTCTTTGCAAAAATTACATTCAATTACCAATCACAACTCTCCTTTGAGATTTTCCTTTTTGAACTAGAGCAACAAAAACAGGTGGAGGAGTAGAGAGAATTCCCTCATCTGACACAATATAGTGAGTTGTAAGTCTAATTTCTTATGTCAACAATTTATTAACTACTGATTCAATATTAGGAAGAGGCGAATGAGGCAAAATACCCCCCACAAAGGCCCTCAAAATGCTCACGAAGAGCTATTAGGAACCAAAGCATACATTGTTCCTCTCTCCAATCAATGTACGCTTTGACAACTTTCAACTAAGTCGGTTCTTTTAAAGTCAATTGATCCCACAAATTCGTCATTGTCAAATAGAATTCCTGAATTGTCATATTGTTATGCTTAAAGACCCTAATATCACTTTCCAACAGATAACGTTTTGCAAAGTTAGACTAAACATACAAACGTTTCAAGTGATCCAAAATCTCTTTAGTAATATCATATTTTACTAGTTGCACTCCTATAGACAGTTTAACATAATTGTTAATCCAAGTAATAATTTTTGAATTACTAACATTCCATATTTTCAAATCTTTTGCATATTTAGTTTCATCCCTTTTATTTGTAGGTTTAATGAAAGTTTCATCAACATAACACCACATATCTTTTACAATCAAAAAGTTTTTCATCACATAACTCCAATAAGAATAATTGAATCCATTGAGATGGACACTAACAGCTTGAAGAGAATCATCTTTAACACCAGCCATAACGAACACAATCACTAAAACAAAATAAATTAGAGATAGGCAAAATCAAATCAGAAATAGAGGGAGCAAATCGATACGGGCCAGAAAACGGGTCATACAAAAAAAAAAAAATACCATTTGGTTTACTCCGCTAGGTTGTGGACCATTTTACAGTAGATCTCAAAATCAACCAAAGATCTTTGATATATGTCAACAATGATAAACATAGAAGGAGGAAGAAAAAGAACCTACTAGAATTTCATAAATCAAATGAACAAAAAATTTAGTTTGATAGATTTACAATAAATATATATACAAGAGAATAAAAAATACTAAAATATTTTTACTACTAATATATAATAATATTATCTAAGAAATATGGTGTGCAAATACTTTCTGCAGTGTAGGATCCACTCGTGCCAACTATGGAGCAAAGTTTTTGTGTTGTGGATACTATGTAGTTTGTTGTCATTTATTTTAATAAAGTTTGGTCAAAAATTTACTTACTAAAATTTAAATAAATCTCTTAAAACATGTTTCCATAATTTTCATATTTTCTAATAATATCAATAAATTCCTCTGTTTCGAAAGAACCAATTAAAAAATTACATGAACAACAAATTAACAAAAACAACACTATTCATCCGATATTATATATTGTATCACAAGTGTCAACGTCATTCTCTCCGATCAAACTTCACAAATTCAACGAAAATGGAATATACAACAATATTTCATTATTTATTTTTTCAAAACCAGATATAGAACTCAGTCTCCCAGTAGGGACTCTTTCACAGTTTTACTCTCCCATACGGATGATACATCTGATGGACTGTCCCTTAAGCATGTAATCAAAAGCTTTGTTAATCTCTGAAAATGGTACAGTGTGAGTGATGAATTTTTCAAGTTCCAGCTCCTGCAGCATCAACAAATTACCATCAACATATATAACAATACACACTAAGGCAAATACTACTGTGAAAGTGGTCAATCAGGGAAGTAGAAGTTCATTATATTTCTTATTCTTAAAGTTGAGAAAATGACTTCATTGATGCTCATTCATAAAAATAAAGGAAGACGAGTATCTGTCCCTAAAACTATACGTCGAACTGACAATGCACAATTCAATAGATTTTGAAACTTACCCCTTTCATGTACTTCTCAACAACATTAGGAAGATCGGTGCGAGGCTTGTAGTTGCCATAAAATGTACCCTTAAGAGTCCTCTCATTCAAGAAATTCATAGGATGAGTTTTAAAAGCATCATCTTTGTTTGGAACTCCAACAAGCACAGCAACACCCCAACCCTTAAAAGTTAAAACAACAAGTCAAGGTTCAGCTTCACTAAAGATTTATATACACATTTTAGCATTAAGTAGGAGTAAGAATATTATGCTGTTCGTACATCATGTACACATTCAAATGCTGATATCATAGCCTGGATGCTGCCAGTACATTCAACAGCACGATCAACGCCTCCATTCGTCATTTCTGCAATTACCTGCACACAAATATTAATATCTCAGACTCTAGCTCTATTACACATAATGACACAACATGTTTAAGTTTAATTCATAGCATCAGAATTTGAATTTCAATATATTGAATTAACAAAGTTTAGAGAAAACAGATATAAAATAAACTATATAATACTAACCTGTTGTACAGGTTTGTCATGATCTTTTGGGTTCACGAATTCATTCACTCCAAACTTCTTAGCTGGAAACAAGAATAATATAACAAGAAACATCATCCATTAGTGACTGGGTATTAATTTATTTGACCAGATTCTTAAAGTATTGGATGGAATAAGAAAGTATTGTACTACCTTCTTCAAATCGGCTGGAAACTAAATCAACACCAATGATTCTTGATGCACCAGAAATCCTTGCACCTTCAGCAGCCTAAAATTTGTATAAAAAAAGAGATGACATGGGGTTAATATTGACTTCTTTTAGTGCATGGTTGGACTGACAATAAGATTGTCAGAATCACGGTGTGCCACTATGATATTAGTCAAAAACTACACTTTGAAGTTTCGACCAAATCAAAGATGACATTTTGATTTTGTCAAACTCATAGTAATTCCAAACAAGCACTTAGTTGCTATAATAAGTGCAACACACACAATTGAGGTTTAAAAGTAACATACAGCAAGGCCAACAGCTCCAAGCCCAAAGATAGCAACAGAAGAACCCGGTTTCGGTTTAGCAACATTGATAGTAGCACCAAGACCTACAACCATGAATGCGAATTAAATTTCGAGAACATAGACAAGCCTAATTATTGTATATTAATATCTGAATTCTCAAGGTAGGTATGTTCTCTAGATGATATATACCTGTGCATATTCCACAACTAAGAATACAAACTTTGTCAAGTGGAGCAGCAGGGTTGATCTTTGCAACACATCCAGCATGAACCACAGTGTACTCACTGAATGTTGAGGTACCGACGAAATGGTGTATGGGCTGTCCCTTGATAGAGAATCTTGACTGGTTATCATTGATCATGACACCCCTATCTGTGTTGATCCTAAGAAGATCACACATGTTGCTTTCCTCAGACTTACAATGTGGACATTCCCCACACTCCCCTGTGAATACAGGCAGAGCATGATCCCCTGGTTTCAGATTAGTCACACCCTCCCCTACGCTCTCCACAATCCTAATCAACATCATTCCAACAACATGCATTTACATTACAAATCACATTTTAGAACAAAGGAAATGATTTATCAAGATATAGAAGGAAAAAAGGTTAGTAATTTATGAGAAGAGAAGAGAAGCATAGATACCCTCCAGCTTCATGACCAAATATACGAGGAAACAATGGAGTCTGACCCTGAAACAGGAGAAAACAAGAAACAAAACCATAGTAAGCTATTGCAATTAATGTATAACGAAGAGGACATTGAATGAAACAAAATAAGAATTAAGAAGAGTAAATAAATAAATAATATAATATAATTACCTTAGCTTCCCAGAAGTAAACATCAGTGTGACAAAGGGAGGTGAAGAGTATCTTAAGACGGACTTCGCCGGCTTGTGGTGGCGCCACCTCAACTTCTTCTATCACCAGCGGCTTTCCCGCTTCCCATGCAATCGCAGCTGGTTTATAACAATCAAGGGATTCAGTTAGTAGGTACTCAAATAAGTAAGTAGCACTCATAGAAATCAAAGTAATGTGGTTTCCATGATGTTCAAAAGTAACGGATTTGATTCCAAGTGAGTAGTTCATCGAACGTTAAAATCAAAAGGATACAATTTTAATCACTTGTTTACTATGGATGTGCATATAACATCAATCACTTAATTATTTGTTTATTAAATTCACAAAAAGTATATTTTAAACATAATGTTAATTGATTATTAGCCTGTTAGCCAAACGAACTGTATACTAACTAAAAATTTCCTAGATACAAAATGAAAATTGATCCAACAAATATTTCTTCAAAATTTGAAGTTGGACATAGGATTTGTTTCTCAAACTCTGAATGACTATGAGAAGAATAAGCATTGAACTTGAAGTAAATAAATCCTAGCGATTAATTGTGATGGAGTGTTGATGGAGTAAATAAATCCTTTGTAGTATCAGATGAGTAAAAAAAGAAAAGATGATTGGAGTGCTGATACCTTTGCATTTGATTACTTGACCAGCAGTACTCGACATGGATGATGATTGAAACAAACAAGTGAGAATTATTATGTAGAACAAACAAACTATGAGTCGTTGTTGTTGGTGGTGTTTGTTTATTTATAGTGTGAGAAAAACCAACCAAATGACAAATGATGTTCCAAACGTTCTACTAGGAAGAAAACCATTTGTTGTTTTAGTTTCCTAATGGCGCCTTTGGGTTCTCCAGACACGCTGCCACGTCAGTGTGGGCGGTTTCTAAATTTTCCACTACTGTTGTCATAAGGGACATTGTATTTAGTTTGTGAGAATAGGACATATTACCATAAGTGGTTTTTAGTTTTACAATAATCAAATAATTAATCTAATGACCATTCCACGAAAACGATGTGCCACTACACCAGCCGATACCTTTTTTTCTTTTCCTTTCACTTCAATTCGTCGACTTTTCCTTGTTAGTTTATATACTACTCTCTTTCTTTGTAATCTTTTGGTATATTATCCTTCTTCATTATTAAACGGTCGCATTTTTTGGGTTTAGGTATTAAAACTGAAAAAACATATTAATAAGAATAACTTACAACTAATATTGGTTGACTTTTTGTTTTCCTCTTAACTCAACTCACAAAATATAATATTATTAAATTGGATATTATGTTTTATATTTAAATTTAATATTTTAACAATTTTTTTAATAATAATTATATAATTTTATCTATAAACAAAAAAAAGAAAGATATTACTTGACTTTTTTAGTTTTATAATATAGTAAAATATTAAATGATACAAATTGATTAAGTATATTTTTATAAAAAAAAGTGTCAATATAAATAAAAAATTATGTTTCATGATCATTTGAATCTGTAATACATTAACTTTTTGACATGCAATTTATTTATCAATTACTACAAATTATAAAGGCTAAATTACTTTTTTCTTATATGTCTTTTTTTTTCAAGTTTTATTTTGTCTCTTTAATAAGTTTTTTCATCAATTTTAATAAAAAATTGTTAAGTTGAATTTACATATCAATTTGAATGTCTTATTTTGTCTCTTTAATTAAGATTTTCATACATTTTTCTTCTCCTTCTTCTTCTTCACAAAATCGTAAAATCAAACAAAGTCACTTATTTGAAACCATCATTATATTATTGTTGTTATTTTTGTTGTTTCTAGCACCCCTAATCTTTTTTCCTTTTTATTGCATCTAAAATGTTGTAGAAACATAAGATTCAATGAAAAAGCATAAACGTAATTTTTCAAATCTTATTTTTCAGAGTTTTTGTTGAATATTTTTAAGATCTTATTAAAATATTTTTTTTCATCAATTTAAGTTTTTTTGAGTTTTAAGCTACTGAGGTTTTCATGAATTTATGGTGGATCGTGTTTGTTTTTTCTCATTTATCTCTCGTTCAAAATTTGAGTTTAAATGTGAGATGGAGGACAGGATGTTTTTTTGGATTGTCCTTTTAAAGTTTAAATGTGAGAAGGAGGATAACTTAGTAAAAGTGACAAATAAAATTATAGTTAATTATAAAACAAAAAGAGTAATTCAGTCAATTATAAAATAGACAATTTCATTTTAATAACATTGATGAATGAGTTTGAAAAATTCTAGTACTTATTTGCAAAGGAAATAAATTTCTATCAGGTTAAACAGTATATCAAACAACATAACTTTAGTTTGTATTTCTTTAAGAAAGATATGCAGAAATGAAAAATGGCATTGTAACTTAACATATCCTAATTCTAACTTATTGACACCCAAGCCATTTTACTTTGATATAATTTCATTATATCACAAATGTATACAAGCTATTCTACAACAATCTGTCACAAAAAAACATATTCTACAAGTAAAATCTTGTTTGCAACCACGTCTAAAAGGGCATCATCATAACGAACAAGTGACCGAAGCTTGAAATTATATCTTCAGAAATTTCAGGGGAAGCATGTTAGACGCAAGCTAACGCAAATCCAAACACAAGCTTTTTAGGTCCCACATCAGACCCATTTAATAATCCAAATAGGTTTTCCTAATTTGACATTCAATCATAACAGACTTTACTTGGAGTCTATTTAATTGTAAAAGCTTGTCAAACCTAACCCTATGACTACACATTTCATTCCAGTTCTAGTTCAATCCCTTTATTGTAGAGGAAGTGACAATTATAGTGAATACCTAAATAAGATGCAAAACTTCAAATTAACTAAGGTGGCCAAAGGTGCAGGAAGCATATGAAAGATAAATGGGGAAAAAAGATATGCATTAAATAATTGCTCTACAAGAAGGCTATCATGGTTGGGCTAATTTTGCCAAAATAACCAAGTCTAAAATCTTCACATCCAATGTGTCATCTACTTTTACAATGCCATCAGTGCCATCTACACCAATCAACTTGCCAGTGGCACCACGCAACGCCCCGCCCATTATCTTTATTTTATCGGATTTTCTTGGCACCACAGCCTCCATTTCAGAGTGAAGGGCCGTTATGGTTTCACCATTTCCGCTGGACCCAAGAGCTACCTTATAAGAACCATCCTGAAGAAAACAATGCCCATGTCAGTGATATCAATACAGGAACCCAAAAAATTGACATGAGTTAGGATGAAAAGGATAGTTTCATGATTTAACAACGTAAAATCGTGTTTGAAGATGAGGTTTTTTATAACAGATGAGACTTGGAATTACAGTTATGGTTTGATATTGATGTATGATGATGATGAGATACACTAAGCAATTTTTACAAAAAAAAAAAACTTTAAGCACTAATCTTTGTCCATACCAATACAACTCCTGAGTCTATTAAGCCAAAAGAAGAAATTAAAAAACTAGTACTCAACAGATAATCTAAATCTAAAATATACTAATATAAAATCAGATATTTTTCATAGCATGTAATGAAGCGCCAAAACACATAAAAGCAAAGCTTCTAGGTCAACATACCGGAAGAACTTCTTTTATAACTCCAACAGACTCATCTCCAGCTCTGTGAACATTGACCAATATTTCTGGCATAAGCCAAGGCCCTTCATTGTCCCCACCTACAACAAAATTGAACCAAGGAGTTGACAAATGTAAGTGGAAGAAATAAAATGGCATTTCAAACATGCTGATTAATTTAAGATCCAATCAAGTATGTGATTAAATAGATCCAGGAATATGCTTGGTAAATGATAGCATAATATCTGCATAACAGCAATAAATCTTGAGTTATCTCAAGATCTACTACAAAAATGGAAAGTAAAACCATTGTTCTTGCGGGGTTGTCTGACAGGGAGCTTTCACAACATGGTAGCCTGGTAGGCAACGAGTACATATGGGTGTTGGAGTGAGATCCACGCTACTATATTACTCCTTCAGTCTCATATTGACTAATGAGTATCATATTAGCAAAAGAAAAATCACCCAAAATAAGTGTTGCTTTAGGTTTTCAATATAACATTAATTATTTCACTTCAATTCTACCTTCAAATTGATAGTATGTAACATCATTCCCAAGTTCATTATACTCCACTATACATTCATAACAATGGTTAACTAACAACCAGTTTGGTTAATAAGGAAAATTTTGTAAAATTATTACACTCGTCCTTTTATTTACAGCTTTTCTTAGTCTACGTGACAACCTAAAGTGAGACACAATATAGGACGGAGGAGTAGAAGATATTAATAGGAAGAGAAATGCTGATTCAACTAGAAAATTCACTCAATTCAATTTTTTACTCCACCTGCATTCAAATATGACAAAGAAACATACAAGTGGCCAACCAAATACTACGGGTAGGATACTAATCATCTTCACATTAAATGCACCACAGCAGAGACCATACTTGTCATAGGTAATTACTATCACAGATGAAGAGAATTAGGTCCATCACGAAGCTGAGATACAACTAAATAGACGTGCGGTATCAACAAAATTTTGTACACACTAAACCTGTACGTTTATGAAATACAAAAACTTACCTAATACTGGGGACATCATGTCCAAACCACCAGTTCCTGGAGTCATTGGCTGTCCTCCAGGGGTGCCAGGAAGATAAGACGCAGAATTTGGTGTCATGGGCTGCCCACCTGGTGTTGATGGTAAATATGGGCTTGGAGCATTTGCTGCAATACAATCCCCATCCCCCAAATAGAATTAGTATAAAAACTAAAACTACAAATATTCTATTGATTTCAGAGGGCAAGTAAGAAGGGAAGCTACCATAGGCAGAACTGTCCCGTGGTGTTCCAGCTTCACTATAATTGCCACCGGGAGTACTAGCCCAACCAGCACCAGGGGTTGGGGCTTCATATGGCCGGGAAGGGGGGCTTCCTGGCTGAAAAGATTATACAGAAGCAAAAGACAATAAAATTAGCATGGTTCTTCATATGAATTACAGTTGCAGTGTCTGAAGTTAGCTAATACTCCTCACCTGGTACTGTGGACTGGCTCCCCAAGAGCCTGGATTTCCATCTTCCCAGTTATCCCTGAATTTATTCATCATCAGAATTATATATGACATACAGTATACCATTATGATGATGGTGCGGCAGAATGTAAACTGAGCAAAAATGCATTTAAATTTTAACTACTGAGTTTGTTACAGCCCTCTTGTTCCACTAGCTTGGATTTAGAATATTGATATTTATTAAAAGGTCCAGTAACTTAAAGATCTTATTGTAACTTGACCCTTTACTGGTACAAGATCACTCTTAAAGCCTCAGCAACCAGTACACAAAATAGAATTAAAAACTAGAAAACACTATAGTATATATCAAGCACAGAAGGGAAGGATGATGGACAAACCTAGGAGGACTCATTGGTGCATAAGGATTCCAAGCTCGGTCACGCATAGGGGTCCTCATTCCATCATGAATTGGTGTTGCTGCAAATAGCAATACATTTAACAAATATTAGCAGTTTACAAGAGACTCAAATGTCAACTCCAAAAAAGAAATCAAGCAGAAACCTAGAAATATAAAATCAACCATACCTCCAGGATCTCTCATCGGAGTCATATATGGATGCAAAGGAGTTCGAGAAGGATGCATTGGGGTTTCACTTCCCATCCCATATCGCGATGTTTCACTGGCAGAACACAAGAGTCGCATGGTTGAATATCTATCATCTTATACACATAAGAAATCATAAATTTTATGTAGATAAAACTTACCGGTGGGGGGTAACAGCCACATTGTCAGATATATGATTGCGGTCAACTGCAAACAACCAAGTCAGAGACCATGTGATTACAAAGATACAGTCAGAGACCATGTGACTACAAAGACTTACCTGTTACAACCTTCATTTGGGACTCTAATTCAACCCGAACAAATGTTCCTTTAACTTCTATAACACGTCCACGATAACCTTTATAGGGACCCTGGCGTACTTTAACAGTTGCACCAGACAAACCATCATGCCCCCTTCCTCCCCGATGCCTCCCTCCAGCTTTACCACATCCAAATAAATTAACATCAAAAAAAATTCTGAAAAAATTCTATAACAACAACAGACTGATATCTAACGCTCAGCCTTGAACACAAGGAAATATTTAAACATACAATCAAAAGGAGGCCCTCCTCGAGGAAACCTCTTTGGGGACTGTGGAATACGAGGTGGGGTTCGAAGACTGGGGAATCTGGAGTATGCATCACCCTGGAGAGGAAACGGATAAATTAAGCAAAACAGGGCATCAAGGATGAATGTTTATTAATCAAAACTTACGAATAAAAATAGGGAAAATGGGTACATTTCGGTCGCCATTGGAGCGTGAACCTCCCACAACTACACATGATTGAGCCTTAGCACATATAAATCCTGCATGTTCAAGATGATGGCGATCAAAGATGAACAATATTCCTCTATATATATGCTCCACAGGACCTTGTTTGCCCTAACCAAAAAAAAGTGTTAAATTTAAATCTGAATAGTATCAACTTCCATATAAAAATCAAGCCAATAGTCAGAATCTCACTTTGCAGGGACCCTCAACAATCCGCACAACATCTTTTGATGATACTGTATTTTTAAACCTATCCTGCACGCTTATTTTCTTATCTATCTTACACTTGATCTCTCTCAATTTAACAAGCACAACTTCAGGTCTGTCAGGAACCCCCTTAAGAACCTAACAATGGCAAAAGACAATAATATAATGACAAAAAGTCAATTTTAATTGAAGAAGTCTTCAAAGTTTTGATTCATTGAGATACTAACCTGAAATGCCTCACTTTCTACACGGATAATTACACCAAAACTCAAATTGCTGCATAATGTTAAATTAGAAGTTAGAAAAGGTTTGGACCAGAAGGACAGTGGCAAAGTACAATGCTTAATCTTTGGAACAAGAAAAATGCTTACTCTAGCAATACAAGATCACGAAGTTCATAGTCCCCAATTCTTGTCACTCCAGTGGTTACTTCAGAGCTCTCTACAACATCATCTGCAAAAACACGGATCTAAAGAGAGGATATTTTTATCATTTCTGCAATAAGTGTAAGTAGAAACAAAGAAGTCTTTCAGCAAGTCTATCAAAGGACTAAAAAACTCACATGCTCCTTTGTAGTATCAGATATTAAAATCAGGACATGCTGCTCCACCTTAACAACCATGCCAGTAGCACCCTCTTGAGCACCAGAAACAACTTTAACATGGTTTCCAGGTTCAAAATATTTACAAAGTTCCTTTTCATTTACTGCAAGAGTTTTCTAATAAAATAGAAACAAAAGAAAAAACTAAATTATAAGATCCTCGTGAAAGCAATTATCACTAATCATAAACATGAAAAAATGGCAGAGTATATAGTGAAGGAAACCAGTCAAATGTTACTTCATACTTACAGGAAGACCCTTTATTTCTGGTCTTATATGAACATTATCTTCATCCACTTTTTCCACCCATCCCTTCAAATTCTTCAAATCGCCCTTGATGACAATAACAGCATCACCCTTCATGAAATGCCCTTTCTTTCTGTTTGCAAAAAGAGTTGACAGACTGACTACATCACCATCTCCACTCTCACCAGGTTTACGAAATTTTTCGAGTTCATCAAACGTAGGTTTGATGTTCTGGGCGCTGATGGATTTTATAGATACAGTTTTGTATAAGAATCCATCTTTGAACATCATACCTCCAATGGCATCAAACCGTTCCCCATAGGCATCACGTCTATGCTCCACACGAATATGTAGTTCCCTGATAGAAAGCTTAAGATCTGTCAGAACAGGAACTGAAAAGGTTCATAGAAACATAAGACATTCAGCAATAGCTAGGAGAATCAGCAATACCTAGCTTCATCAACATTCATGAAACGAGGAGGGGGAACAAATGCTTTCTTTTTCACAACTTCTCTACCTTCCTGTATGATAAATGCATTTTGCACAGAAAATAGTGACTCAAGTTATTTCAACTTACAAGGAAATTAAACATTCTACAAATATAAAACATGCATTGAACAAGAGAAAAATATTTCATACCAATTTGTTTGCAAGAGCCTGTAAGTCTATTCTTGGAATTAATTTAACAGTAACCCTCTGTCGCACATTATCAACATCCACTACCTGTCAAAGAGATATAAATTAGATAACAAATTAAAATTAAGAACACACAACGGATGGAGTCGTGAATTTTCCAGAATATGGTGCATACTTTGGCGAGGTCCCCCTTGTATGTCCCAATCTTCATTCTGACCCATGTATCTCTAGCAAGATCAATTGCTTTGCTTTCAACCGAAAGAACATCAGTCATTTCTCTTATTGGAACAAGGGTTATTTTTTGGCCAAATATATTGCGAAGACCTTTGCAAGCCTGAAAAAAATGTAAAAAATTCACAATTTTATCCATGAAGAATGTGCAATAAACAACAGATATTTCACACAATACCTCTCTAACATGAGCTTCTTTATCTGCTTCCACGTATATATAGTTTTTTAGATGATCAAGAGCAACAGCTGATCGGATTTGCAATTCAGACCCCTTATCTATGTACTTTTGCATGAGGCAAACAGCTGTTTCACGTTCACGGCCAATCTGGTGAACATAAACCAAAGAATGTGACATGTTCTATATCATTCCCAGTAGTCACAACAAGGAAATCAATAAAAAATTGAAAGGATCATACCGCACATTTGACCATCCACAGTTTTGGATCTCTCACAGATGGCAAAAGTGCTTGTTGTTCTACATCTGTAGTTTCTTCATCATAATCTGCTACTCGCTGCTTTCCATATCTTTCTTGTATACTTCTTGCCATTGCTTCAAGATCTTCATGATCTTCTTGGTGAGGTGGCAATCTGGGGCGTGACCTACCTCTAGTATCATCTTCCTCCGGCAGATCAGCTTCAGTTTCAACAATGAAACCTGCATGGCTCAGATGGTTGTTAACTCATACTTAGCTAAGTGGCACATTTAATAGGATATAGCTTAGGGCCTGTGCTAACAATGTAAATGTAAAGGCCAACAGTGAGCAAAACAGCAGAAACACACAAAATTCAATCCTCCCCCATCACTCAGTAACACATAATAGTAAGAAGCCACCACTCTAACAAAATATGCATGTATAACACACAATCTAATATAAAGAAATAGAGAGGACTTGAAGCAATCCATATATTAGAAATTGGTGTGGTCACGAAAACTACAACTAAAGTTACTAGGTAAAATTGCAGCCCAAAAGAAAGATAGTGCATTCAGGGGACAATTATAATATCGCTTAGTATCAAACCCTACCAGAGTAATGAACACTTGGAAGACTGTGTAGATGAAAACTGCCAGTGTTTTAAGATATCCCTTGAGCTATCATAGTTTAGATTCGTGACAGAGAATAATTGAAATCTCTAGAGGGTAAGAGTAACCGGGAGCTTAACTACCATTTACATGACCAGATTTTATGTAAGAGCTTTCAAGTCACACTAACTTAATTGATTCGTTGATTACAACATAACTGCTTGTTTTGATAATCCTATATTCTATACAAAGAGTATCACTCCAAACTAAAATCCATATAATTGCAGCAGCCAAACACCAATAATCTCATGCATAAAAGTGAATCTACATTAAAGAGTAAGGAAGGGTATAACAATTGTAACTGTCAAGACTTATTAGCAATGGTGAATTCCAATCTCATGCGGACCACATATCACAAATCACCCTCAAATCTCATTAGATCACACTTTGACATCCCAATTTCAACCCTAATTCCATTCGATACCTAATCATATTGATTTCTTCACTATAATCTAAACGCGACTGAAATTGATAAATAAATAAATAAATAAAAGGATAAGAAATAAAAAAAACGCACCGTCTTCGCCTTCTTCCTCTTCCTCCTCTTCATCCGTATCAACCTCGGCTTCCTCATCGAAATAATTTGAAGCGGAAGCCCTTTTGTACTGCTTGCGTTTACGAGTACCACCTCGGCCACCAGCGTCATAATCATCATCGTCATCATCCTCTTCCTCTTCCTCTTCGTCCACCTCCTCAGCGTCATCGTCGATGAAACCAGATCGTCTCCGTTTCCTTCCACCGCCTTTCTCCTCCACTTCCTCATCCGCTTCCTCGTCGTCGTATTCGGCGACCTGCTCCTCTTCGTACTCTTCGTCGTCGTCGTCGTCGCGGTCCATTCCTCGATGGCTCATTTGAAAACCCTAATTTGCGATTGCGATTGGGAGATTAAATAACAGAATACAAGTAGAGACCGTAAAACTGCGTAAGTAACTATGTCAATTGTTTGCATAGATGGATAAATTGGAGGTATATATAAAAGATATATGAATTGTAAAACGGAGATGTGGCTTTGCTGTTATACAGCTTCATCCCGTAGCCCTAGAATTTCAATCATGAATTTGGTCGTATTACACTATTACTTTCCCCCAATTGAAACAACACTGTTTTTTTTATAAAATAACAACTACGTGCAAATTGGGCTTTTAAATTATTATGGTTGGTTAAATTAGTATTAATTTTGTAATTCATAAATAAATTTTAAAAATCATAAAATATTAATGAAAATAATATTTTGTAAATTTTTATCATTATATATTTGAATGTACTACTAATGTGACTTATTTATGTTAATCTTACATAAATATAATTTTTTCGTGAAATTATGTTTCTTGAAAAATAAATTTATATATAATTATAATTGCACATAAACAAATAGTTCATACAAAATTTAAATTTTATAAAAAAATTAATTTATATTGTAATAACATTTATTTGAATTCAATGTATGGATGCAATTTTTCAAGCTGTGTTGGTGATATTGCGGGTATCCTACAATCTTAATTTTCTAGCCTTCCAAAACTCCAAATTAGTAGCTCACCTGCGGATACGGTGATCGGGCAACTTGACCTTCATGGTGTGGCTAGGATCGAAGGACATAGTTTTTTTAGAGGTATTTAGTGTCTTTGAAAAATGAATATATCACTACTTAAGTCATCTCTACTTATACTCAAAGTGTTTTATTAAAAGTTTCTTTTTGGCTACTTCTCCTCAGCTAATGTATATTGTTTATGCAAGTCTCCAAGTCAGATTAAGGGAAAAATTATAAAAAAGAGGTTTGTGACATGTATGCTCTTTATAATCTTTCATGGTGTCTAGTCGGTGATTTTAATACAATTATCTTTGACTGTGAAAAAACTGGAGGAGGTCCTATTAATACAACTTCAGCTTCAAAATTCCTCCATTGCATGAACAATAATTAATAGCTATGTGAAGATGGTATTTACATCATGACATGTTGTGAATGTGATACATCCACCGAAAACAATTTTGAATGCGGAGACTTAGAGTTTCAAACCGAAATACTTTGTTCAATTGATTGAATTGAAAATTATTTGAAATATGTTAAAGCAAGTAGAATCATTTAAGTTGTATTTGAATTGCATTTGCTTCAATCTAGTTTTATATTTAATTATTCATTACTTTTTAAATATTTTTATTTATTTATTAGTCAAGCTCAATGTGATTTTAATTGAATCGTTAGTTAAAAGTTTTATAGATTTAGTCTTTATTACAATTTTTAAAACATTGGTTTCCAATAATAATGTCCACAAAAAACTTGAGTAGTAGAACCGATATATAATAGACGTTGATAGAAAGATCTGATTATGATAAAGATGATATACAAATTTGAAGCAAATTATAAGATCATTTTTTATTACTCTCTCAAATATTTTAAAAAACCTGTGATAAATGTTCAGATTAACCCACTTAAAAATGTAAAATACATGTCCAGAGTGTGTATTTATGGGCCATCAATAACATTGGATATAAGAGAATAAGCCACCAAATTACAATGACTCTTTAGCCCAGCTTGATAAAGCTCGTGTGCCGTAGTAGTTCAACGTATACCAATGAGTTATCATCTCGGAGCTTTGTGGCGCGTGCTTTGTAGCTCAACTTGAATTGCCATCCCGTAGTCTGCTTTGAATCGGATTTGAGAGAATTTTGAATTTCAGATTTTATATTTTAACTCTTACTTCACATTTTACAAAAAAAATTATAAATATCCAAAACTTTTTAAACAAAATCAACATATTTTTTTAACTCTATATTTATGTTTTTTTATGAACAAAATTTTCCATGCAAATTTTGATCTCGTTTTTTTATGTAACAGAAATTTTAAGTTTTCAAAATATTCTATATGTAAAATTTTTTTACATACAAGAATGTCGAGTTTTGGAAACTTTTAATATAAAATTTCGTTTCTCTAAATTTCAAATAATAAAAAAAATTATTAATTTGTTAATGTATCGGAAATTTTGAAATTATCCGTTTAATATTTTTTTACATACCAAATAATTTATTTTTTATTTTCAAAATTTCTGATATGTAAATTTGTGTGGTTTAAAAAATAGATCCAAAAATTTTCAATAATAATATGGGTAAAATTGACAAAAACTGTAGATGGAATTCAAAGTGTGAAACATGAAATCCATTTTAAGAACCCAGATGGAATTCAAGTTTCTGACCGGATCCAATATAATCCACGATCCGATTTGGACTTATTAGAAATAGGAAGAGGAGCCTGTTATGCCATATGGAATGATGCTGCAATATGTTGCGTGGCATAGCAATTTGGTAACCATTCCCATGGGTTTGATAGCTATTTTCGTTAAGCTCAATCTGTAAAATGGATACTTGAGTGATATTATAACCATTTTTATTTGGTAACTGTAATATTATATCAGTTTTTAATAATTGATAAGAGTAAATGGTTTACATGAAAAAACACGAAGATTTCAAACATGTAGAGGTTTCTCCTCTAGTGATACTGAGCATTTGATTTGTTAGTTTAATAAATTTATATTTGTTTTAAAACAAGCATCTTTTTTAGGGTATGTTAAAATACATGGAACAATAAATTTATTTGAATTTATGAAAATATCATGAATTTATGGAAAAGATAATGGAAGAAAATTTTGTTACTTTATTTTATATATGAAGATGATATTTTATTAGTTACCAATGATAAAAATTTGCTACAATAAAGCATTTTAGGTCTATCAGTGGAAATATATTTCAACAAGATTTGGGAGCTTTCATTTGAAAGATTATTCATTGTGTGTTGTTCTCATCGTTAAAGATAATATCTTCAATTTAAACCAATGTCCAAAGAATAAATTTGACTCGTAACAAATGAAAAACATTTCTTATAATTCTCTAGTTGGAAGTCATGTGTTCGTACAAGTATGTACAAAGTCCAACATTGCATTTGTTGTTTGAATATTAAGAAGGTAGCGTAGTAATTTAGATATAGACTACCAGATTGTTGTAACTAAAGTGATGAGATACCTTCAAGAAATTAAAAATTATATGCTTATGTATAAAACACAAGACAATTTAGATGTTGTCAACTATTCAAATTTTGAATTTGTTAGCTTGTGTTGATTATCGCAAATAAATGTTACGATAGATTTTTATGAAGGTCGATTGAGATATTTTATAGATGAGTATTAATCAGATCTTGATTATTAACTCTACAATAGAAGTTGAGTTTGTCTCATGTTGAGACTACTTATCTTGGTGTATGACTTAAAAGTTTTATTTTCCAAATTAGAATCATTGATTTTATTTTTTGACCTTTGAAAAGTTTATGTGATAATTGACCTAGTAACTTTATGGT
This sequence comes from Cicer pinnatifidum, assembly GCA_037974775.1. Lineage (NCBI taxonomy): Eukaryota > Viridiplantae > Streptophyta > Magnoliopsida > Fabales > Fabaceae > Cicer > Cicer pinnatifidum. The sequence goes on along the minus strand of JBBPBR010000004.1, from coordinate 66,048,429 downwards.
TGAAAACAACAAAAGTAGAAATCAAAACAAATTTATTACATTAACCTCTATTCATTAGAGAAATAATTAAACATAAAATTGTTGTCCTTTGACTAAGAACGTGTCACCAATGGGATTCAATGATCATTTATAAAGAAAAAAAAATTGATTATGCTTTATGATTATATACATACAATTTATTGATAAAACTCTTATATTATGATTTTTTATTCCCATATTCATATTCAAGAATAAACATTTACATTAAATATTTGTTACCATATTATTATGTATATACTTGAGGAACTAATAACAGTTGACCATACTCACTATTAGAGGAATTATATGACTTGTGTGCTTGTATTTAATGGAAGTCTTTAAGGATTCTTATTGGCCAATAGGAAGATCTAAGGAAGGTGCAAATAGTTAGATATGAATTTTAAAAAATTGATTAATGGTCCAAATGTTATGTAGAATTGAGCATGTAAATAACATTTGGTCCCTAAACATGCTTATATCTATTCATCAATAAAAAAATATATATACTATTTATATATAGTTGGTCCCTAAACATGTTTATATCTATTCATTAATAAATAAAAAATACTATTTATATTAGAGAAAATAAGAGTTTAGAAAAATCTAAGACTATAGACAAAACACAAATCTACGTAGACAAATTGTGGTTTTTACTTTTCTGCATTTTGATTTACAATTTTGCTAGTCATCTGTCGTAGGTTGCTAGTTACACCTCTTATATATTTAAAATTATAAAATTATTCTCACAATTAATTCAAAACTATAACTTATATCATATTTGTCTTCTCCATCATCATTTTCACCTAATATTCATCTCCCTCATTTATTGTCTCATTTGTTATATATTTCATCATATTTTACTATATTTTGCTTCCATTTCAAGACTTGTCACTGATTTCACAACTTTGAACCATTTATTCTCACTTTCTTAGTTTCATAATCTTGTCTAGGTTTTAATTATCAAATTTAAGCAATAAAATTCGTATAGGATTTTAGTAATCATCACAAGGTTTATTTTTTGGGTAGGATTTAATGAGATTGAGATTGAGTTTTTTAAACTTAAATTGTTTATGAAGTTCTTCATACAGGGTTATGGAGCTACACAAACTCTCTTTGCATAGGTTTTTGTGGATTGAATATGCGAATGTTATAAAGAAAATTACTTACATGATTTGAATTGACGTAAACTTATGCAAACTGAATTTGTATAAACTGCGTGAATTGAAATAATGTACATTTAGTTTGTTGGACAATTTATATAAATAGATCGACGTAAAATATATGTAAGTTGAGTTTGCGTAAACTACGTGAAATGAGTTTGTGTATGTGTTATTTGTATAATTTTTTACAGTAAGTGGCTAGTCACATATATGTTTTCTCTATAGAAATGGTGCACAATATGTTTTCTAACATACTGGGTCGAGTTACAATTAATTATATTACTAATAATAATGGTTGTTGGGTTATACCAACCACTTCTACATGGGATCAATGTCTTTAAGAGCATTAATAAGCACATCGAGAGTGACGAGCACAACTGGAGCAACAACAACATGCACAACACAACAGGAGGAACAAACACAACAACAACCGACACAAATTGGATGCCCAACAAGAGCAAATGATTCAACCTCCACATTCTAATGGATATCCTGGTGGTGAGTTATGATGTGATGAAGAGATAAAAAAGACAATATAATTTAAGAAATGAACATTTTAGACATTCAAAATTTAAGAGAATTTAATAGAGTGCAAGGTCGGTCCAACGTATAGAAAGACCTAAAATGAATTTGAATAAGAGGTATTTTAGAGTTTATAATTGTATTTTTTTTTATCAAATTACTAAATTTCTAAGAAAAAATATTATTAGACAATTTATAAGAAAAATTATTATTAGACAATTTATAATAAAAAAACCATGTATTTTATTAATATAATCAATTTTATATCATATTTTCTTTTTAATAAATAAAATCAATTAAATTAGTATTTATTGAGACAATCAATATTAACTTTAGATAAAGTTTAATTATTTTTAGATTTGAAAATGTTAAAATATGAAACATTTTATAAAGTACAATTTTTTTTTTGAGATTTTTTATTTAAGTAAACATGTATATTTTTTTTTTTAGCTTTGGTGGTTTTATTATTTAGCTGGTCTAATGGGAATGTAACTAACAAGTGTGAGTAGCATAATTGTTTGATTAATTAATTTTTATTATGAGAAGCGCAGTAGGATAGTTGATAGTTATTATCTCATAGTAACAAACTAATTGGAGACCCTAGGTTCATCGTATAGTTGTGACTCAAACTGCTCGAAAAAAATGTACCTAACCTTGCTTCAACGGCCATCATATATTTAAAAAGTGAAAAGGACAAATGCGAAAATGAAGTGATTAGAAACTAAGAATATGATACACAACTAGATTGAGTTGTTTTTTTCTACAAGTTGCTTTATATATCTCAAGTTCATTGTATGATGGTGAAATGCATAACCATCTAGGGTGTATTGATTAGGAATATTTTGTAAGGAAGTTATGGTCTATTGTAAGAATCTAAACACTGTTTTAGTTAATAACTTAATATCCTCTTGCACGTGAGTAAAGAAAAATCAAAAATTAAAAAGATATTGGTTTAAATATGTTTTTGGTATTTGCAAATATTTTGTTTTAATTTTAGTTTTTATAATTTTTTATTTATTTATATCTTTACAAATTTTAATAAGTTTTAAAAAAAAAATTATGAATATTTTTTAGTAAAAAATGGTGACATAAATTTTAGATAAAGTGATACATGCTAACTATTTGTTGTTGATTATACAATATTTAATATTTAAAATTTACTTTATTAACTAATTTAATTATTTAATTAAAAAATTAAAACTAATTTATTAATTAATAAACTAATTAAATAATAAACACTCAATAATCTTCATCTTCATCCCTAATTTTTTTAATAAAAACTCAACAACCTTTAATCTTCAACCCTAAAAATTCTAATCTCGCATTTTTCTTACGACACACATATTATGAACATCTTCTTGTGCTTTAATTATGGTCTTAGTCTCTCTTATCATTTTCCCCTTTTAATCAATAAATTGACATTTGTGCTTGTTGGATTAATTAAAGACTCAAAAATATTACACAAGATGGATTTAGTGCTTCTATTGTAAATTTTTCTACCCCGCGTAGATTTGGTTGCGAACATCAATCCCTTCCAAAATAGAGATAGTGCATATTTAGTTAGAATTATAGGTGTGATGTAAGAAAAATGAGAGATTATAACTTTTAGGGTTTGAATTAGATATGAGAATTTGTGATTTGAAGATGAAGGTTATTGATTTTTTTTCAGAAAAATTGGTGTTGAAGATGAAGATTATTGAGTTTTTATTATTTACTTGGTTTATCTATTAATTAATTAATTTTAAGTTTTTAATTAAATAAATTAATAAAATGAAATTTAAATATTAAATATTGTCTAGTCAACAACAATTACAAGGTCACTATGTACCACTTATTTCAAAATTAATCATGTCACTATATTTTTACTAAAAAAATCTTATAA
>JBBPBR010000004.1:65999054-66010234 GCA_037974775.1 Cicer pinnatifidum | reverse complement strand
TTTTTTTTGTTAGTTGTAATTTTTTTTTTTAATTGGTGATTAGTGTGATAGTGAATTAGTGATACTATTGTTGATTGAAATTTTGGTGCTTTCATTTATTGGGCTATTACATTGTGTGCTGGCTGATGAATTGGATCTAAGAAGTCATGTGTTGTACAGAGACTAATGGGAAAGCTGTTTGAAGGTTGCTCATTTAAGGGAGGCAGTGCAATTGTAATGTTCAAAATTCAAAGATTGTTTCTTAGTTTTGGTTTTCTTTGGTTTATGGCTTGTGTTTGGTAAAGCTCCACACCTCATATTTCTGTTGGATTACAGTGAAGACTCTTATAAAGTTTTTTGGCCTTGAACTTTAGGTTTAAAAGCTTTCGGGATTGAGTATTATGATGCGCAGTTTTTGAAGACCTGCTGGGTTATTGTAGTTTGTTGGACTCATGTTTTATATAAGGCAGTTGTTCTGCTTTGGGGATTGCTAGAAAAACCAAATATCGTGGGACATGGTACCTCCGGGTCCAGGGACACCGACTCCCATTGGCGGTGCTCAGTCTCTCTCCCCTTCTCTTTTGAGATCAAATTCTGGAATGTTAGGAGGTCAAGGGGCACCCATGCCTTCGCAGACGTCTTTCCCTTCACTTGTGTCTCCTCGTTCTCAGTTCAACAACATGAACATTATAGGAAATATGTCCAATATAACTTCTATACTGAATCAATCTTTCCCAAATGGAGTTCCAAATCATGGACTCACTGGTCAAGGAAGTAGCCAGCGTGGAGGAATTGAAACTGGAGCTGAAACAGGCCAACTTTCCAGTGTTGGCAATGGAACGAGCTTCACCAATTCTCCATCCTCATTTGTACAATCAAATATGACGATTGCGGGTTCCTCTGGTCAAGTTCAGGGTCAACAATTTTTGAACGCTTCTAGCAACCAGCTGTTGCCAGATCATCAGCTTTCTCAACAGCTTGAACCTCGAAATTTCCAACACAGCCAGCAATCAATGCAACAGTTCTCTTCTCCTCTGAATACACAGCAGCAACCGCAGCAGCATTTTCAATCAATGCGAGGAGGAATAGGTGGAATGGGACCAGTTAAGTTAGAGCCCCAGGTAAACAACGATCAACTTGGACAGCAGCAGCAGCTGCAGTCAATGAGGAATCTTCCTCCAGTGAAAATGGAACAACAACAAATTCAAACAATGAGAACTCTGGCACCAGTTAAAATGGAGCCCCAGCATTGTGATCAACCGTTATTTTTGCAGCAACAACAACAGCAGCAACAATTTCTCCACATGTCGAGACAGTCTTCTCAAGCTGCTGCTGCTCAGATCAATCTTTTGAACCATCACAGGCTTTTACAGCTACAACAACACCAGCAACAACAACTCTTAAAGGCAATGCCTCAACAAAGAGCTCAATTACCACAACAATTTCAACAGCAAAATATGCCTATGAGGTCTCCTGTGAAACCGGCATATGAACCAGGGATGTGTGCGAGGCGGCTGACACACTACATGTATCAGCAACAGCATAGACCTGAGGTAAGAGTTTATCTTATATATTTGCTTTGTTCTGTGTGTATATCTATATATACTCATATGTATTAATAGGTATTGCAATTTGGTTTATATAGGATAATAACATCGAGTTTTGGAGGAAGTTTGTTGCTGAGTATTTTGCTCCTAATGCCAAAAAGAAGTGGTGTGTTTCTATGTATGGAAGTGGCAGACAAACAACTGGAGTTTTCCCTCAGGTCTGTTACCGAAGAAAGTCTTATAATCCAATTCTAATGCCTGGATAGCCTTGTCTAAGTTCATAACTTAATATTGAATGGTGTGTATAACTGTACTATGCTCTAGTATTGGTGTTTCAATTTTATAGTTGTGATCACCATATTGTTATGTCTCAGGACCAAGTAACTATTGCTTTAAATGTTTCCATGGATGTTCTATGGTATTAATGGTACCGGCTGTAGTAATCTCATTGATGCTAACCATTACTTTTATCTAAATATCGACTGTTTAATTATTTTCAGGATGTATGGCACTGCGAAATATGTAATCGCAAACCTGGCCGTGGGTTTGGTAAGTTTTATATTTTGATGTTCTTTTTCTGCATTTCATTATTCAGTCTTTTTTTGTTCTTCATCATATGAATGTTGACATCTTAACTTCCTATTAGACTATTCTCCTTCTATCTGCTTATGTTTTTTCTGGGTTTTTTCAGAAGCAACTGTTGAGGTTCTTCCTAGGCTTTTCAAGATAAAGTATGAAAGTGGTACTCTGGAAGAACTACTTTATGTTGACATGCCCCGTGAATATCATAATTCCTCTGGCCAGATCGTTCTAGACTATGCAAAAGCAATACAAGAAAGTGTCTTTGAGCAACTTCGTGTTGTTCGTGATGGTCAACTTCGAATAGTTTTCTCTCCAGACCTGAAGGTAGCATATCGAAATCAAAACATTCAAATGATGCTGAAAAATGCTTACCTTTTATATTATCATTGTTGGAAATTTGGTATTCCTCTTTTTATGAAAAAAAAAATTTAATTGACATTCTCTTGCATATTATTTCTTTTGCAGATATGCTCTTGGGAATTTTGTGCTCGGCGCCATGAAGAGCTCATCCCCAGAAGATTGTTAATACCTCAGGTTATTATTAAGTAGTTGCATTATGAGATGCCCCTGTTACGTTAAAGAATACATTAACTGTTTATTCAAAGTCTGTAGTAAGTTTTGAGATTGTTGTTTTATATAATATTTGCTACAGATTTAAGAATCCTTGGTTTCGTTGCTAGTTATTGTGGTATTATTTTGCTAGGAATGCCTTTTGAAATGCTGGTGTTATATCGTAAATATGGTAGTAGAGGAGTTTTGCTATATATTTACATATTATACGCTGCGATTATTCATTGTTATTTTTATTTCATTTTTATTATCGACAGGTTAGTCAGATTGGAGCAGTTGCTCAAAAATACCAGGCTTTAACTCAAAATGCAACACCCAATACATCTGCTCCAGAGTTACAAAATAATTGCAATATGTAAGTCCATCTGCCGTTTATTCTGTGCTCTGATTTCCGAGCCTTTGATTTTCTTAATGAGATGTATTTTGCAGCCAAACATGTCAAATTCTTGCTGATGCTAGTTTTCCTTAGAACTTGAATTTTATACATTTTAATTATTAATTATTATATAACTTCCTTGTTCTGGAGTGGGCCATGGATTATTCCCTTTGATTAGGGATTTCATGCGAATGTTTCACTATGTTCATCACTGCTAGTAAAATGAACTCCTTTGCCATTTTTTCTACTCTATTTTTACTTTGTAGCCTTCTTTTTTTGTGGTTGACCATCATGTATATAATAAACCTTGTTTGTTGTTTATTTGATTTCTAAATGATGCTACATTTTAGCTTGCAATAGTCATTTCTTTTGATCTCTTTTTGGTCTAACTTAATCACGGCTACCTTTTGTTATTGTTTCTGTTTTTATTTTAACAATAACTTGAAATTCTTCTTTTCCAGGTTTGTTGCTTCAGCTCGTCAGTTGGCTAAAGCCCTAGAAGTTCCATTAGTTAATGATTTAGGATATACAAAGAGATATGTGCGCTGCCTACAGGTAATGTTTCACTCTGATGACATTGCTTACAATATTGTTTTTATATTAGTGTACACATTAATGACAAAATATCTAGCAATTTCCTTTTAGTGTTTAAAACAGCAATTGGTTTGCGGAACTACTTTATCTTTTGCGGCATCATCACAACCCTTATTTGAAATGCTGATTTTGGAAATTTGTGAATAAATCAACGCACTCGTCCTTGCTTGTTTAGAATAGGAAATCCTTGTTTGGTTTTGTAGATCTTAATGTGACCGCAAAATATAACAATGCTGCTAAATTCTGCATACTATATTTTCCTGAATCAGTCTCTTAACAGCGTTTTCTCTCCAGAGAGGACTTGAACTTAGGACCCATTAATTGCTCGCTGATGCTTTGGTGGTTCTTTTATATATTTACATTGGTGAATAAATTGTCTTTTGTATTTTTTTTTTGGGAGAGTGATTATCAATGAATACACACATCAGGAATTGTTGCCATTTGCACAAAAAGAGAAAAAAAAAACCCTTTTTTATTGTTTTTTCGCACCACATGCTGCAGCAATATTTTTTTTCTTAGGAGTTTCATCTAGAGGATTTTTTTTCAAATGAACTCTACTGTGGAGAGCAGGTTGAGCCAACATGACAAATTTCGTTTGTTCTTTATTGTTTATGATGCAGATATCAGAAGTGGTAAATAGCATGAAAGACTTGATAGATCACAGTAGAGAAACAGGGACTGGACCTATGGGTAAGTTAATAGTTTACGTGGTTGATTTCTCATATGCAAGTATAGTTATGAATGTGTCAATCAAATAATATTTTATTAAAGAGTGTTCAACTGATCACACCGCTGTGTGTAGTTGTATAGAGTTTTTCTTCTTATATTATTAACTATATTACCTTCTTTCAGAGAGCTTAGCCAAATACCCTCGGAGAACAAGTAATTCGTGTGGAGTTCGTAATGTAGCTCAACATGAAGACCAATTAAAACAACAGCAGCAAATGACTGTCAATAACTCAAATGGCGACCCAAACCTAGTACAAGCTGCTGCTATGCAAATTGCTTCAAGCAATGGTATGGTTAGTGTAAATAGTTCTGTCAACTCAGGGTCCGCATCAACAACCACAAGCACTATTGTTGGACTTCTCCACCAAAACTCTGTGAATTCTAGACAAAACTCAATGAACAATGCAAGCAGTCCATATGGAGGTAGTTCTGTTCAGATTCCATCCCCAGGTTCCTCCAGTACCGTGCCACAGGCCCAGCCAAACTCATCCCCTTTTCAGTCACCTACACAATCCTTGTCTAATAACCCCCATCAAACAACGCACTCTACTTTAACGCCTCCCAATCAAATGAATACAACAAACTCACCAGCTAATATTTCGATGCAACAACAACATCAATATCAACCGTCTCTTTCTGGTGATCCTGACCCAAGCGATGATCAAAACTCAGTCCAGAAAATCCTACATGAGATGATGATGTCCTCCCAGATGAATGGTACAGGGGGAATGGCAGGCGTTGGTTCTCTAGGAAACGACTTGAAGAATGTAAATGGTATAATGCCAACGAGTGTCAATGCAGGGTTGAATGGTGATAATGGCACAGTGAACAGCAATACAGGTGTTGGGGATGGTAGTTATGGAACCATGGGGTTTGGTCAATCCGCTATGCCTAATGGAATCAGAGGTACTACGATAAATAATTCAGTCATGAATGGAAGAGGAGGAATGGCGTCGTTTTCCCGGGATCAAGCTATGAATCATCAACAGGATCTGTCGAACCAACTACTCAGTGGGCTAGGAGCAATAAATGGTTTTAGTAATTTTCAATTTGATTGAAAACCCTCTCCTAGAGAGCCTTTACCCTTTGTAGCTGGTGTGCATGCTGCGGTTTATGACAGCTGCTTGTGCAGCATGGTGAGCAATGGTGGTAGAATTGCCTTCGGCCGTAGACGACGGTAGAATGCATTTGGGTAGTGATAGGGTATAGGCTACTGTGCAAATATATGATTTTATATATAAGAAATGCAAATTTGTTGGCTGGTTGTGTGGCTTTTGGGGCTGATTTTTCCTTGTGAATTCAAGTGTCACTTTATATTTAAATTTTTGTACTGTCATGAGTTTTCACAAACTCACCCATTGATACACGCACACAGTTGAGGAAAGTGACAAGTTTTGGACTACAAAAAGTAACCGGTTGTTGGGAGATAATTAGATATTATCCCAAGCAATCATCGATTTGAAGGTAATCAGCATTCAAACATTGAAGGATGTCTGTTTATCCAATGTAATAATAACCTTTACAAAATGATGAAAAATAAAAGAAATATACAAGGATTATTCAATGTGTTGAAACCATAGATGGAAAGATGATCCTTACATAGTTATGATAAAGCATACAAACTACCTTTAGCCTTGTAGGAAATGGAAATGAATGGGATAAAATGAAAAATCAGCAATGTCACTTAAAGTAATTTCTTCCTTCCCAATCCATCCATTGTTGCTACTGTAATGCTTTTCATTATATATCACTTTTTCTCAGTTCATGCTTCAATATATTTTTCCAGTGTTGCGGACAGAGTAGACTTGGGAACTGCACCAATTACACTTTCTTTCTTCTCTCCATTTTTGAAAAATAGAACAGTTGGTATGCTTCTGATGCCATACTTTGTTGCTATGTTTGGACAATCATCTGTGTTAAGCTTGTAGCAAGCAATTTTTCCAGCATATTCTTTCGCTAACTCGTCAAGAATAGGTGCTATCATCCTGCATGGACCACACCATGATGCCCAAAAATCTACCAGCACAGGGATTTCACTTGCAAGGACAAGGTCATTCCAGTTTGCGTCAGTCACTACTCCAACTGCAAAGTTTGATCATGTATGTGTTACTTCATTATACAATACACTACACATAGGCCAAATTCACTTTAAGTATGGTTAGAATTGCTATCTTATGTTCAATCCTCAATAGGAAAATAAAATTTGGAATACAGTATAAGGAACCCAAGAAGCAACATGTTTATTCATCAATTCCAAGATGGTATTCAATAATGAATCTGCTGTTTGGTTTTTGCAGTGACAAATTGAATTAGAATGGAATTGCTTTTGTAAAATTAAGTTGAAATGTTGCTAATGTTTGAATATTTCACATAAAAAATTAGTTGAACTATAAATTTATGTGTGAAAATTACATTTGAGATTAAAAAAAAAATTAAAAATACTAACTTCAAGTTAGAATGAATTCTTGAGAACATTCAAACATGTCAAAGTATGTTTGGTTGTGAAGGCACACATTCACCAAATCCATGGTAAAAATTCACTGCTGCAAACGCTTAGTTTGGGAGTATCTATAAATTGCGGTGAAAAAGTGAATCTAAACCACAATTGAAGATAGAAACTTGAAACCAACCGATGAAAATGAAATTGTCACCTTTAGAATCAATTATAACTCCTCCCAAAATAGAATCAAATATATTCAACCACATAGTCGGCTGCAAATTCACACTATAATAACATTTCTTACCGTCCACAAAGTTTACGTGCATCTACATTCTACCCGTTGAAGCTTTAAACAAAATTACTGTGTCACTGTGATTTATGCAAAGTCTCTTTCAATCTAAACACTCACTTAAGTTAACCTATTTAGCAAGTTCCTCCTTAGGCACCTAGCAATGACACTGACTTTAACTATAATGCAAAGATAAGATTTATGTCTAGCCACAAAATATTCTAATGTAGTTTTTGATACTATACTATATCTTCATAATGGGTAGTTGAAAACAAGAAAAAAAGTGAACAAGGTGAAGGGAAAGCATACCTTCATTTAATGCTTCACGAGCATTGCAAACAAAACGAGATTTTCTGTAGGCAACACCTGTTGAGTAAAGAGATGGGAGTGATACTGTTGCATTTTGCACTGATTTCTTGAACCCTCCTCTTTGAGCTGAGAAAACAAGCTTTTCCCTTGAAGATGAAAATAATGGAGGAAGACAATGGGGTCTTGCTGTGGATACTCTTAAACAATTCTCCAGAGCCATGGTGTTGTTACTTTTTGTGTAATTGTGGAAAATGGACACAGGGTTTTCTTCACTTGTGTGGATAAGTTTCTAGTGTGGTGAAGGTTTTTAATTTGTTTGGTTTGAAATTGTGTAGTTTGTTTGTAAGTGGATATTATTACAGATTGTGAGGTTCTAAGAAGGCTCGAATTCATGTGGATGTCGTTTATGTTTTCAAAACTCTCTCTACTTTTGTCCTACTAAAGCGTACACATCATCCCAATTTCTACATAAACATTAGGAAAATTTTCCTTTGTACCCATCCTCTTATACCTTTACCCTCAAAATATAAACGAATTGACCATTTTGCCCTCGTATAAATAATAAAATCTCCACAAAATTTTTATTTCACATTTTGACATTTCCGGAACAGTTTTTTTTTTCAAAATTTCCGGAAAAGTTGAAAAACAAGTTTTCCAGTGCTGTACTCCGGAAATCTTGGAATGACGTTTTCCGGTACAGAAGGTTTTACTGGAAATCTTTGATGAAGTTTTCCGGTACAGAAGAGTATTCCGAAAAACTTGTTTTTGAGTTCTCCGGTACAGAAGGTTAACATTTAAAAAAAAATTTAAAAAATTAAAAAAAAAAGTGGTATGTACCGGGAAACTTATGTGTATAAGTTTTCTGAAAATAGTAAAAAAAATTGAGGGTAGTTTTGGTATTTTTGAAATATTTTGGGGGTACAAGACTAATTGTGGGGGTACAAAGGAAACTTTTCAAACATTAGCTATCTTGTTGGCAACTAAATTCTCGTCAATGGTAAAAATTTCTAGTTAATGATAATTTTAATTTCAAATAAGGATCAAATTCTTGATATATTTGATCATGATTGAAATTAAGAAATTACAGAATCTAATCATTGGTGGATATCTTTTACATTTGTATATATATAAAAAAAATCCACGGGAAGTAATAAGCATTTGTTCTCTTCTTTTAAATTAACACTAATTTGTGACTATGAGTGTTGATATATATATATATATATATATATATGATGTTTGAGACGCAGAAATAGAATATAGGAGATGAATTGTAGAGTCATATGAATGGTATTTCATATGTATATGATGTGCCACAAATGTTATCTGTGATACGTAAGTATATGATGTGTCATTAAAAAAAATTAGGAGTTTGATGAGATTGAGAAGTTAAAAATAGACGCCCTAAAGTCCTAGGTCAATTGATGATTCGAACATAAAATCTCATATTTATCTGAATTAGTTAGAGTGAAATTTATCGTCTCTTATAAGAAAAATAAATAGAGTAGCATAGATGTAAAAACTAAATTAAGATTAAAATGTGTGAAATAAATTATAGAAACATATCACATATATTAAATATATGATATATTATTGAAAAAATTAAAAGTTTATTTTAATATATTATTATAAATACATCATCCATTTTTTAATTATTTTTTATTTTAGGACATTAAAAATATCCTTAATACAATTTCCTGAAACGATTGTGACCACTCAACAACAACAAGGTAGCATAAAGCTGATGGTCCACACAATCCACTTACGAGTCAACTTAATAATAATCATTAATCAATACTATATAATTTACTGCTCTTAATATTTTTGACAAGGGTATGTTTATGGTAATTTTTTCATTCACCTCTAATAATTTTAAACGTTTTTAATATGTATTTGAATGAGGCAATTTTCCAAATAGACCATGAGACGTGTATTTGGAGATTCTTGAAAACATTAAAGACGATAAAAGAAACTATGGAGGTGATTGTGAAATCTATTTAGTTCTAATGATATTGATTTCTTTCATTAAATTTAAAATAATAGCTCTTTTTAAATAGTGAAAGTGAAATATATTCTGACTTGATTAGTAATATTGTACATTTGAGAAACAACACAAAACAAATATCAAACTCCCAAAGTCTGAATTATTATTTAAAACAAATATCAGATAACAAATTTCTAAAGTCTGAGCCATTATTTAAAACAGAACCAAATAAACTCTTATCAACTGTATTAAATATCCCACGTTGCAAATTGCTCTCAACAAACCTCTTTTTTATTTTAATAGTTGCAAATTGATTCTGAAAATTTGGCTTTTTCGAGAGTTTTTGTTAAGACATCTCAACCTTAACATTCAGTTCTGCGATATATCAGGATCACTTCACCTTATTTCTACAGTTATTTTAATAAAAACAATTTGATATGTTTGTCTTACCATTAAAAGTTGTATTATTAAAAAATTGAAATAGCAGCTTGATTATCGACATAAATGTGTTAGACTCTATCTATAAATCTACTAATACATTTCTCATGTTTGATTCACAAGCTGTACCAAAATTTCAATAATTTTTTTTTTATCACATACTCTGTAGAACAAAGTTTTAATAGGATGGATTTCCTTCCTCGCGTATGTATAAGACCAAATCTATCCGATTTTACCTTTTAAAAGGAGTACTAATCCTTAACTTTTCGAGGAATCCTTCATCAGTGGTTGTGAATGACCCATTTTTCTCAATATTTATGACTTGTTCCTACGGAACTGAGTTCGAAAAGTTTGAGAAAGAAAATAGAACCTTCTGATTTGATTCGTTCTCAATAGCCACAAGATGATCATCTTAGGGTGGTCCTTTTTTTGACGGATACTCCTATATTATACTCGTAGTCTCTGAAGGATGAGAACCAACTCTGTAGCATCTACACCGAGAATTCAAGTATTGTATACGTTATTATTCTGATCCTTTGTCGGAACTACCCCTAATAACGAACTTGTAAAATGAAAAAAACTTTTTGAATGTACAAAAATAGATAAATTTTATAAGAAAAAAATATTGATGTTAAAAGGTTGTGATGTTAATTATGGTGTGATATACAATAATAGGTTATGATGAATTTCGACTAAATCTGAAATGACATATGTTAATAGATGTGTTAATTAATGTAGACAGTGTGATGTATGTTGTTGTAATTTTTGGTTCTATAATTAGTTTATTTTATAAGTCAAATTATTTTTAAGAGTAGAATTGTGGTTGTTGGTTTATGACCGCCGATATCTATATTTGAGTATAATATGTGAAGACATGTACATTTTTTGTTATATGAATTAATCTAACTAAATGAATTATGAGGATTGATATTGTAAACCCATATGTTTATTATGGATTAAAATTTATTTTACCATATTTTTTAATTATTAAATTGCACTTTTTTATTAGACTCGATTTTTAATATTAGAACACGAACTCCAAACTCTTTAAGATGAATTAATTTTTATTGATCAAATTATAATTCAGATGTCTATTATAATTTTATAAACAAATTGTGAAGAAATAATTTATAAAATAAATTACAAAAACAATTACTATAATTATAAAATAAAATAATTTTTGTAAACCAAATTTCAACTATGTGAGTTCTATCTAGGGATATAAAAATTAAACTAAATGATCATATGATCGCAATAATTTAACCAAAATTAATTACATTAGTTTTGATATTTTTTTATGGACTTGAATTCAAGTTGAACTAAACTAATATATCCGACAATTAGTG
>JBBPBR010000004.1:65974263-65985727 GCA_037974775.1 Cicer pinnatifidum | reverse complement strand
TTTTTTTTTTATCTTTTGTTGGTCTCAAATATGAATTAGAATTATCACTTTAATTGAAAAAATGAATATTGAACAATATATAAATGAGATGACTCATACATTTAAATTTTTTGATAAAAAATGTAATATCCTATCTATTGAAGATGATTTTTCTAGTTAAATTTTAAGAAAACAAAGAAATTGGGTTTAGGATTATACTATATAGAATCTTATATGGATTGATCGACCAATTTCTATCTATTGGAGATATCCATCTAATATTTAGTGTATAGGTAATTTTACTGGTAGACTGATCAACATGTTGATGTTAACGGACAAACTGTTGTCATATTTCGATAGGAATTAAAATAGGTATTTGATTTCGTGGGGTATGAAATCTCAATCGGTTAAGAAACACATTAGAATATTAATATACTCATAATATATATATGTTTTATTTGACTTGCCATCTGCAGCATGGAATTGAAGAACAGAAAACAAAGGTAGACGGTTTGGAAGTAACTTTCTTGATGCTATACTTACACGCCATTTGAATTCATCGTTAAGAATTTTAAACTGATTTTGACAGCTATTTACCTTTCATAACAATAAAAAAATGTTAGTGTCAAGCGCGAATTAAAAAATGAATTTTAAATAATATATAAATGAGATGATTCATATGTATATAAGTGTTTTTGAGAGTTTAAGAAGAGGGGTGGAGAGGGGTGCTTCAAAAAATAGAAAAAACAATTATAAAAAATAGAGGATTTTAGAAGAAGATGATAGTGAATGGTTGATTTTTTTAAAAGGCTTTAATAAATTATTCAAATTCAATTTATGTTATAATTCTCTAGATATTAAAAATTAAAAATATATTAATTATAAAAATTCATTTATCATTATGTACAAAAATACTCTCAAGTGAAAAATTTATCTATTTTTTTTCTTCAACTCTCCCCCTCCAAAACCCTCCACTCCCCTTTAAATTTTCAAATAAAAACTTAAAATTTCGAGTAAAAATATAGTGATGATTGATCTCGACAAAGAGGAGTACAAGATTCTAAGTATATCGTGTCAAAATCTAAAATTCTTTTTTTTGGGTAAGCAAAACAATCAGTTAAAAGAGGAGTACAAGATGTACTCTAACTCATATACATCATCCAAGCTTTTGACTCATTACATCAACCCACTTAAACATGATTAAAATATAAAGATTATATTCATAATTTGATACAATACAATAATAATACAATCTTAAATTGTCTTAAAAATTATTCAAAAGAATTATCTTTAGATATTTCACAAATGAACGATAAACAATATAAAGATACTTTTTTTTTTAAAACAATAATATAAAAAGGTGACAATTTTTTTTTAGAGAAGAGGCAATAATACATAGTTTATACAATTATCCAATAATTAATTTATACAATTATCTAATAATTAGTGATTAATAATAATTGATGAAAATTTAATAAAAAATAATAACTGCTTATAATTTATTTTATTAAGTAAAATGGTTCCAATGGTGCTTAAAATTAATTGTCATATTCAAGCGCCTCTCAAGGAAAAAGAGAATTGGTAATGTGAAGTTTGGATGGTAATGGTGTATATTTTGAAAGACTATGAGCCAAACAACTAGACTCGAGCGTAAAATGAGTTTCGATCTATTGCCTCCTAGATTTATATATATAAGAAAAAAATAACTTTGACCTACATTATATTCGAACACACATTCACGATTAAATTTTTGTCATTTGATCAGCATCACACGACGATATAATCTCGCAAAAGATCTTACACAATGACTCAACAATCTCTAGGGACACCTCATCAAAAAACTCTCCATATAAAAGAGTGTATTTCAAGGGCAAGATATTTATTTCTTTTGATCTAAAATACATCTCACTTTCTTCAATTTTTCCTGACTTGAGTGTCAAAATATTTATAGATATACTTCAATGATAGATAATAGTGTCTAGTCTGCCAACAACCAATGATGTATTTTTTGACAATATGATGAAATTTTGAGCAAAATTGCTCTTACAGTTGACAATATTAAGTATATGTGTACGTACGTAGCTCACCAAATTTGTTATTGCCACGTTCCCATTTTAGGGCATGATGACTTTGGGTTATGCAAGCTATCTTTTGCATTGATTAATGAAGATATGATTTGTTGATTTTTATGTACTACACGAGTTTTTTAAGTTAAAAGATGGATGAACCAAAAGGGGCAAAGTTCAATTGACGACAAATTAATTGATTGTATATATAAGTAAAAAAATATTTAACTTAATAATATTGAATTGATCAACTGAATTAAAATTTAAAAATAAAAAATGATTAATATTAATATAGTTTAATTGAGCTACAAAATAATTACCATATCAATTAAATTATTGCAGTAATATTAGCTAAAAAATATTTTAATATAAAATAAACAAATGTGGATGATAATAACAATTTTCCCTTCAAAATAATAATAATAATAATAATAATAATAATATATAGAATTGATAACTCTCCAACAACTTTGCCGATATTGCTTAGAAACTGCTTCAATATTTTACTAATGTCACAGTTATTTGATGTGCGAAAAAAAAAAAAGCAGTCTAGGATCAAGGAGAGATGTCCCATTAGTAAAAGCTATACGGTAACCAAACAATTGGATTTGATTATTAACGTGGTGCTACGGTAATTCTTATACTAATTGATGGAACTTGAAAACGAACCGCTCCTTTTTTCATTATTTTTTTTATAAATATGATAAGTATTTTTAACGTTTTTTGTTGTTTCTGTAAGTTAGTTTTTTTTGAACATGTTAGTGGTGTGACTTATTGGTTGGTTCTGTTCATGACTATTTAATAGACTATAATTAAGTAATTTTAATTCTTTTATGTTTAAAAATATAATTATATTTCTAAATTTAAAAAATGTCAAATATTTTTTAAAAAATAAAAATAAAAATGTCAATTATATTGAATTGAAATAATTTTTTCTATATATCCATGTTTAACATCAAAAATGTTATTTGATCATTCAAAAAAATAAAAAATAAAAATAAACAACATCTTCAATCTATCAAAATTAAATTAAAATCATATCAAAATAACTAGCGTGATCAAAACAATATAAAAAAAGAATAACATGATATTGTTCATGTTTTTATGCATTAAAACTTTTAGCCTCTAATTTGTTATCAAAACGAATATAATATAGTAATGAGTTGTCTAATATAGTTTTAATTTAAAAGTAAATTTTACTATTTTTACTAAATTTTAATAAAATATTATATTTATTCTCATTTTTTACTAAAAATAATAAAAACTCACCAGTGAATCATTTTTTTTAAGAGTTTCATATTACACATTCGGCATTGAATTGTAAAAGATTATTTATAAAATATACCATTATATATATGTCATATATGTACACATACCTTTAATAGAAGTGGACAAATAATGAATGTGGATTTAAAAATAAAAGTATTTTTTAAATTACAAAGATTAACTTGATATAGAAAGAGATAAATAAAAACCAAATATTTTTGACGAGCATAATATAATTTTGGCTTTTGGTGTGTGGAAAGTAAAGAGGAATTGATAGAGAAATGAAGGGCGAATGACATAACATAAAGTCTCTATTTATGTAGATTAACATAGGGCAGAATTTGTCGTGTGAAGACAACAAAAATGACTTGCCATCCACAACCCTAAACCAACCCCCTCTCCCTTCATTTTCTTATATATCTTCTCCATCACTTCTCTATACCGTGCTTGATGTTCAAGACTTGTTGCATCAAAACAATATCTATACCATCCAGCCTCTCCAGCTAGCTACCACTATCTTAACATCCACATACTTTCTATATGGATGATTCTTCTTCAGCTGCTGAAGACACAAAGAGTTGTCCACGTGGTCACTGGAGACCAGCTGAAGATGAAAAGCTTCGACAACTTGTTGAACAATATGGTGCCCAAAATTGGAATTCAATTGCTGAAAAACTCCAAGGAAGATCAGGTCAGTCATGACTCCCTATATTAATTCATATAAATCAATTACTCATCTATCTAATACAATATATGCAATATTAAATAATTTTGGATTTTTTATTAGCCTCCTATAAATATCAAATTTTTAGTGAAATTAATTATTATGGTCTCTTCGTCTTGTACTTGACTAATTAAAAAAATTATTTGCGTATATAACAAAATTAATATATGTAATTAATATTAAAGTTGGATTATTTATTAGTCTCCTTTATAAATTTCAAACTTTTTGTGGAATTAATATTGTTGATTTTTTTTTTAATTTAAATTTTGTACTGAATTAATTAATAATTTTTCTTGGCATATAAAAAAATTAATATATTAATGGGTTTATAATAATTTTGTTTTTTTTTTTTTTTGCAGGGAAAAGTTGTAGGTTGAGGTGGTTCAATCAACTAGACCCAAGAATTAACAGAAGACCATTCACAGAAGAGGAAGAAGAGAGATTACTTGCAGCTCATCGTATTCATGGTAACAAATGGGCACTTATAGCAAGACTTTTCCCTGGTAGAACTGATAATGCTGTCAAGAATCATTGGCATGTTATTATGGCAAGAAAACAAAGGGAACAATCCAAGTTATTATGTGGTAAAAGAAGTTTCCAACATCTTTATAATAATAATAATAATAATGATGATGATCATAACTCCTCCCAACAACAACAACAACACCTATTATTCAACTCAAGAATTGGATATGAAAATGGAAGGTTTTATGATAAAGATCATAGGATAGTTAATAATATTAATATTGTTGATACTCCTTCTAGTTCTCTTGCTTCTTGGAATTTTGCTTCTGTTCCAACAACAATAAACAGTTCCAAAGGTTCTGATAGATTTCTCTATAGAATTTGTCCAAATCCAACATTCTCATCACTTCCAAACTACAAAAGGGTTGTTACAAATCCTTTTGGTTTTTTTGGTTCTTCTGATCATGATGGAAAGATAAAGAAGGATTTAATGACATCAACATTAATCACAAACTTAAGATCTTCCAAGGAGAAGGAGCAAGATCATCATCATGAGGCTAATATTAATGAGCACAAAGAAGAAGTTCCTTTCATTGATTTTCTTGGTGTTGGTGTCTCTTCATCATAATATAAAGTATTTAAATATATTTAACTTCGTGTAATTCATATTTATAGTTTATTTAGCTTTATAGTTAGAAAATAGCAAATTTTAGTTTCAGACGCAAGGATGCTGCCTCATTTCTAAGGTTAGGATTTTAGAGTGAAAATTTTACAATTATTTTTGTGTTTTAACTTTTTTTTTTCTTGTCACTTATTGAGGGATAAATCTTTATTAAGTGTGGATCAAATGAAGGTATATGTGTCTCTATCATTCTCTAGTGTGAGGAACACATTTGCTGCGCGCGTGTGGCTTTGGAGCATTCTATGAATATTTAAGGTATCTATTGAGAATTTGCACATATTCACTGAATTTTCTTTTTTCTATGTTATAGTAACTTTGATTCTATAAGATCTCACTAATTAAGAGCAAAAGTGGTAGCAGATACAGCTATCTTTCATGTGATAGTAGCTTTTATTACTAATTGCATGGTTGTAGACTGGCTTCTTGTTGTAGTATATATATATATATATAACTTCTTAATGAAATGAATGCACAAGAGTACATGAGATTATAATTGGTGCTTTGATTTGTTGTAGAATCCCATACTAGAGAGTAATTATAAGGTTCATTTTATAATACTAGATGAGATTAATTAATTAATTAATTATATATATATATATATATATATATATATTATTTGAATATTTTTGTCCGATATAATAAGATTGTATTACAGTCGTATATCATTTTTATTATTATAACTAACGTGCAGAAGAGCATAAACGTGGTCATTTGCCACTTTTTTTGGATAAAAATGACCTAAGTTATAAAATTTTGAAAATAAGTATAGATTATTGTTATGGGTGTGTAATTAGGTATATTTGTCTCAATTGTATTTTGATATCGTAAGCGTCTCTATTCTCTCTTTATGTGTTTTTTTTTTTTATGTGTTTGAGTTGGAATACATTAATTTGCATTTATTTTTCTATTTTTTTAATGGCAAGATATATATATATTAATAAAAAACGAAACACAAAGAGTATAAGAAGTATTTAATGACATAGCAAAGAGAACAATTAAAACAAAACACGTAATAGCATCTAGGAGAGACAAATCCTCTACCCAAACAATTCTATTGATGTTTTAAATAAAGTTGTATATGCTTCTCTAGTATATTGCTTTAGTATTCAAAACTAACAATTATATATTATGACATAAAAATACATACTTTTTATTCTTATTAATTTACTATATATGAACAACAATGCTTCGTTTATGATTATGGTTAATTGTACATTATCATTATGTTTCATTTGTGGCTTGATGTACTGGTTACTAGTTAGTGATGTTTAAACAACATTAACATATGAAACACAGTTTAATCCAACGGTAACAATGTTTATTACGAGAACCACAATATTCATCAATCATTTAAACATAACACAAATCCATTACATCAACATTAAACATAATTCAAACCACTATATTTGCATCAATACATTCATTTCCATCACCCCCATCATTACATCAGTTTTTTAGCATTAAACAAAAAAGTCCAACTAAGTATAAGCATTCCCATAAATCAATTCACCTTCTTCTTCTTCTAATCATTCCCCAAGTTGGTCTTCAATTTTGCAAAATCTTGTTCACACCAATGTCCTTCATGAACATGAACATTATACTCATCATCCAGATAGGACATTTTTGAAATCTACGCTCTCGATTATCAATGGTGTTGGCAATATACATCATCATGGATAAATCACATCCACACAAAGGAAACATTTTGTATCTAACGAAATATTGATATCCTGATTACATCCTCATGAATTTCACCTTTTTCGTTTCTTCATTGATAAATTTTATTTGCTTGTTGACATTTTCATCAATAACGAGGAACGAAGAAAGGTGAAGATTCCCAAATTCGTCTCCTTTGACCCTCTAACCATGTCTATTTTCGTTTTCTTCCACCTGCATATCAATTTGTCTTCGCCGTCTTCTTCAACACGGAACCATGTTCCTTTTCTTTCAAGCCCTAATTCCCAAAATTCAGCATATACTATTCACTAAAATTCAATAATTAGTTTTTTATTTTTTACAATAATAATTAAAAATGGGATTAGGTGTTTAATAATTTATTTTCATGAGTAAATTGAAGTTATATTCAGTCAATTTCCGTTAAAAATTATAGATGAATAAAATTAAAAGTGATTTGAAAATGTATAACAATCCTAAAAGAAAGCTTTTTTACTCAAATTAGTCTCCCATATTTAAACTTAAATTTTAATAATAATAATAATAGTTAATGCTTGAGTGCAGAAATAAATTGGTGGCGTTATCCCACTTACAACTACCCTTAAACACGTGACTGAATTATAGTTGTCGACCTTAATTAAAGTATATTCTGACGTAAAAATAGTCACTGGAATCAAACAATGACCTCATAACTGTCAGTTTGGACATATGTCGATAAAATACACACAGGTAGGATGAAGATGGTGTGAAAAAGGTTATACATGTGCAGTATTGAACAATATGGAAATATTTATATTTACATTTACAAAATATATTAAGATAGTTTAATGACTTGAATGTATTAGATGAATTTATTGCGTAAAATATTTATATTTACATTTACAATATATATATATATATATATATATATATATATATATATATATATATATATATTAATCATTAAAATATATATATTAATCATTAAAGTGTATTACGCATTTTATAAAAATTCATAGGTTTGATTCATTAAAATAACTAAAAATTTAGATTAGTTAAATTTATTCTAAACATAAATATTAGGCCTTGTTGTGTAAGTGGTTTTGGAGGAGTGATACGATCCTAAGACAATTTGGTTTGAATTGTCCGGTTGCAGAAAAATAACTCAGTTTGGAAGGAGTGGTTGAATTAGTCATTGTGTGATCTATGTTCAATAGTTAAGGAACTCAAATTGCTTTAGTAACGTTGTTTATAGGTGCTGGGTAATAGAGACCGTACTTGTTATCATTAAAATAATATTGGAATCTATAATAATAATTAACTAACAAAATAGAAAAATTAACAATTACAGAAAACGAAACGAATAATGTTCTTGATTTTCTGTTGAAAACGGAGAATGTTCTGAAAAATTAAAAAACGGATAACCTTTAACATTTTCCTTTCTATAATGTTGGATTAACAGTTTTTCCATCAAAGTGAAAAAAACAAATAAAAATAAGGAAATAATAACACTCAGATTTACGTGTTCAGTCATTGATGAGACTTACATCACGAGCAAGAATGAAAGACAATCCTCTATTGAGATTGGAATTTTACAAGATTAAGCCACTTCAAGATTGTTTTTCATTAATTTTCTCTTTTTTCTCTCTTTATTTTCTTTCTGATTTCTTATGAATCATGAATTGCATATATTTCTCTCTTTCAACAATAACTGCTACAACAACTCAATACAACTTGCATTTACAATTATAGTATTTAAAGGTAAATTGCTTAACTAACTGTAACAAATCTTTCTCATAACTAATTTAGTTATAACAATAACTAACTATGAATTGTTGATGGATTCAATTGCTTGAGAAATGCTGAAATTTTATCATTTCCAACGGAAAATTTGCCAATTTGTTGGAGGTGTTAGATCGGATCAAAGGTCTATCTTAATTAGTCTTAGTTTTTTTAGAGAAAGTTTTGGGTTCAAGTAGTCACACATTAATTAAGAAAAAGTTAAATTAAATGTTAAATATATATATATAAAATCTGGTTTTCATAATGGTGGGTTAATCCACAAAGTAGTCTTTCACGTGTACCTATGTACTCTACATGGGTTGGAGGTATTTGGTAGTAGGAATTTGTAGAATGAGATGTATCAAATGCTATGTTGCTGAATTTTGACGTTGTGAAATCAAAAGTTGAGAATTATGATGAAGAGTAATTGCAAATCTACAAGGGGGAGAATTTTCACATGGTGAAATTGTGATGTGGGTTGCAGATGTTGAATCTGTTTTATGAAAAGGCTCAAATTAGGGGGAAGGTGATTTAGAAACTGCTTCAGGTTCTTTCTTCACTGGTTGGTTGGATGGACAGAAATTGGAACCGGATTCTGTGTCTTTTGGGCGGGAAAGGCAGAGTGACTTTACTCATTTTAATTAAATTTTCTTTTTCCATTTGTTTGGCCTTAAATGCTTTGTCAAAATAAATATGTTATATATGTTGTTTGATTTTTTTTGACACAGTTTATATCGTTAGATTAACCGATAGCAATTAAAAGAAAACATAAAGTCAGACAAAATTATTATTTTTAATCTGTCACTAGAGACGAATTTAGAAATAATTAAACAAGAGTTTAATTTTTTTTTTTTTTTTATATAATTCTATTAATATACTAACAATTTGTATAAAGGGAGTGGCCATAGTTCAACCCTAAACTCCTGGATCCATCTTTGCCTACCACTATTATTCTTTATAAATACCAATGTTAGTGTTTAGTTAGAGATTAATTTTAATCGAACTTCCGACCTCTTATACACTCTACTTTGATACTTCACCCACTAAATCAACATTTATACCTACTCTTTTTTAGTAATTAGAAACAATTGGAAAAAAATAAAGTAATTAGAAACAAATTATTATTTAAATAATATAAAATAATAAATTTAAATAATTATAGTTTCTTAAGAGAAAAAATATATATATCATTAATGTAAAGTAATTTTATACTTATATTCATTAAAAATATATCGTATGTAGTAATTTTA
Organism: Cicer pinnatifidum; assembly: GCA_037974775.1. NCBI lineage: Eukaryota > Viridiplantae > Streptophyta > Magnoliopsida > Fabales > Fabaceae > Cicer > Cicer pinnatifidum. The sequence continues at coordinate 65,975,860 of JBBPBR010000004.1, read as the reverse complement.
TTTAAAATGATTACAATAAATATCTACATGACAAGTTGATTAATTTTTATTAGATAATACTTTATTTTACATCATCTATTTATAACGATTGCACTTTTTCTAAAAAATATTAAAATTTCAAAAGTACTGGAAATATATGTGCACACATTTTGAAAATTTCTTTTTAAATTTTTACCCTCAAATATTTTTACAATTATTAATTTTAGTCTCACTTTTCAAGGAAGATCATAATAATTACACTTCATAAAAAAAGTCAAATTGAAATTTTCTTTGTAGACTTTTGTTAAAAAATAGAAACTAAAATTGATAACTAAAAATATTTGATGGACAAATTTGACCATTATTTATAGAAATTAAAAATAATATTTATTATATTTAAAGAGAAAAATAATCAATCTTTAATATTATATAAGATTTAATATTAAAAAAATTATTTGTTTGTAATTAAGCACTAAAAAAGTCTTCTTTTACATGAAAAAAAAAACTTTTTATACTATATGTTTTGTTATAATAGTAATTTTTATCAGTTGACACATAATTAAGTTTATTTAAAAAAAATCAAACACATAAATAAACATTTATTTATAAAACATAAATAAACATTTAAACAAATCAAAGAAGAAGAGAGGGAAAGATTCATAGGGTGCATTTGAGGTGAGTTGCGTCTTTGGTGAGGAAATGTCAAATGGCATTGTTTGCAACATCAGATTGATCTAACAGCTTATAATAAGCAGACATTAATTTACTTTTCCCGCGCAAAAAGGTAAAGTAACGTCTCCTTATTATAATAACAGATGGGTAGGGATTCCTCCCTTAAAGATAGAGGATCTAATTTCTGTAGAGGATTCTTTTCCACTGAAATGTGAGATGGAGTATTCAAGCTGAGAAGCAATTAATGCTTTTGGTAGTAGGAGTGCGTTTTGCTCATTGCAGTGTAGGAATGGTTGTTTAGGTGTCTTATGAAGTTGTCTCCAATTTTATATGGCAGGTTCTTTCTATTGGTTTTGTGGTTTTGAATTTTTGTCCAATTCTTGAAGACATGATCAGACGGATGGTCTGCAATCCTCTATAAAAGATGGGTACACTTTTCTCTGCTTTAATGTTGAGTCTGAATCCTGTCTTTTGAAATAAAGAATGAAGGAGTATTTTTTTTTTTTTTTATTGAAACAAAACTAGTCTGATGTATGTTCCTCTAATTAGAAGTATGAAAGATATCACCCTAGTTGAGAAGAGAACCAATATATGCGTTCTTGTCACATTTGTAAAAGGATCGACACTTTTAATTTATAATTTAATTTTATTTATTTTTTAATTAATATTATTTATGTCACTTTTAATTTATTATTCCTCCATTTTACGTTTAAGATAATTAAAATAAATCAATGGATATTGAGGATAATTTTTTAATTACTATTCTATAATTTATTTATTATATTTTTAACATATGTGATATGATCAAATACAACAATCATAAATACTTGAGAGATTAATCCGATGTTTACTTGAAGTCCATCAAAATTAAATAAATAAATAAATAAATAAAAGTGAAATAGATCACACTATTTTTTAGGGGCGTTTGTGATGTAGTTTGATTTGG
>JBBPBR010000004.1:65956003-65970126 GCA_037974775.1 Cicer pinnatifidum | reverse complement strand
ATATTAGATAGTAAAAAAAAGTTTAAAGTACTCTTGTTATTAACACATAATAATAATAATATTAACTAATTATATATATATATAGACTTTTATTTATTTATATAATTTTAAAAAAATACATCTAATATAATCTAATTTAAAACTAATATACGAAAATGTCATTTTTTTTATGCTAAGTAGGTCATAAGATGGAATTGCGATCATCTGTATTTTTTTAACCTCTTTTAGAAAGGCGCATTTTGTATATGTGACCATGTAAATGTTTTCTTTTTTCTTTTTACCAAATGAAAAATTATAAAATAAAATATCTTAAAAATTTAAAAAAACTAAAATTTATTAATAAAATCATACAAAATACATTAAATAGAAAAAATACATTAAAGTTAATGCGGTCGAGTACAACATTTGGACAATATTACCTATTATGATCAAAGATTCGACATAAGCCACACTTTTCTTGGTATGTAGTGTAAGGATAAAACATTGATAGAAAAAAATTGCTAATATAGATAACAATTTCATTCTTACCTTTTAATTAATGTAATTTTCAATTATTTTTTCTTATAAAATTTGACACATTTTATCTTGTGTTAATACATATTACTCAAGTAATTAACCTACATACAAATACTACCGCAGTAAAATCGGCATAGTTAGTTGAGAGGCTATAAAATAGTTAGACAACATACTGCGAGAAAATGGAGGTAGCCGCTAAGATTACATGACAATATGTTGAATTAATCAATGAGCTATTAAAAGACACGCGCAAACTTTCAATCATTGTTTTGTTCCAAATAAATTATTATAAGATAAGACATTATAAGTCGATCATTTTAATCGGAGCAACAATACTTTTATAGTCCATGAGACGGTAAATACAAAAGAAGGGCAATCGAATGGTCATTTCATTACTAACCTTCTAAGAGAAGTGGTACAACTGTAGGAAATATTAAGCTATACATATGTCGTGTTTCATGTGATAGCAACATGTTCTAACATAAAGTAATGATTTTTAAACGCTTATACATGATGTGTATAACGTGGAAACAATACTAAAAGTCTATAGTCAAACGTTCAAACATATATCAAACAAAGGATATTGGTCTGAAAATGAAGATGTTATGGTGTGTTATAATGTTCAAATGCAGAAAGTTAAGAAAAGTCGTCCAAAAAATAAACACATTAGAACCTAAATGAACACCACATAAAAAGTGCAAAAAAAGTTCGAGTTATGTCAAGTCCTTGATCATAATAAGAAACATTGTTCAAACGTTGTTGATATTTCTACTCAACTCCATTAACTTTGATGTATTTTTTCATTTAATGTATTTGTTTGGTTTAATAATATAATTGAGGTTTTTATTATTTTTATTATATTCTAATTATTAATTTAATATTTTTTTTTTGGAAAAAAAATTACATTGTCGTATTCTCAATATGCAACCTCCTAAACGAGGTAAAAAATATTTCTTTTAAATTATTGCATTCTCACATTGCAACCTCTTAAAAATTAAAAAAAAAATCATATATTAGTTTTATAATAGAATATATTAAATTTTTGTTTTTTTGAAAAAGGATATAGATTAAAAAAAATGTTATATATGTTTGCATATCAAAGAATGTGTTTCACTGGTACATTTGTAATTACCATGCCAGCTGTAATCAAATATTGGATAGTCTTCTCGACCATGTACATATCAAGCCGACCTGAGAGATATAGATAAGTTCTGAGCAAATCTCCATTGATATTTTCCTCAACAGTTCAAGAGCATGTCCATATATATAGCCCATGGCCTGATACTTGAATTGGGCTCATCCCTATCCCTGAGACATGCATGTTTGGTAACTGGGCGATACTTCCTCAGTGATCATGCCACCCACCAAAACTTCCTGAGTGATTTTGATGTGTCGTTTATTCGGTCTCAATATTTAATTAAATTAATTTTTTGATTTTAATTTGTCTTTTAAGTCTATCAATTGGTCGTGGGTTTAATAAAAACTGGATGAAAAAAATATTTTTACCAAATTGGTTCCAAAACGAGTTATGTTTGGATAATTAGTCATTGCCTTTCAAATTTGATTATGCAAATCATAGCTATTAATACAAATATAAGTACTTAACTAACAGCTTGACACGTGGTAATTTTTTGTTTTTTTATAGTAGTATCAAATGCTAATTTTGGATCACAAGACAAGTAAACACTCGATGGAACCATGGAGGATATATATTCATAAGGACACCTTTTTATTGATCTAATATGACACATGCGTGTAAGTAGAGCTGTTAAAAAAGTCTCTAACTATAACATTCTTTAATTTTTTGTTTATTAAATCTTTATTATTAGATTTTTATTAAAATAATTTTTTTAAAATTCTGGCCTATTATTTTATGGGGCTTAAAGGAAGGGATTCTGGGAACTTATAGGCCTATGATATTTTGTTAATTTTGAGATTTTTTTTTAAAAATTTTTCGAAATTTATTTTATTAAAAAAAAATAAAATTAATTTTGAGATTTTTTTCAAGAAAAAAATTTTATCCAAAAAACAATGAAAATTTTTTATCGAAAAAAAAAAATCAGAAACTTTTTATCGAAAAATATCAAACAAAAATTTATCGAAAAAAATCAGACATTTTTATCGGGGAAAAATTTTGAAAAATTTTATTTTTCAAAAAACAATTGATTCTTTTTTTAAAAAAGTGGGCCTATAGGCCCACTAAATCCACTAAATTTTGAGGGCTTTTTTAGTTTATAGGATCTTGTTTTTTGAAGTTTTTTAAATTATTAATTTTTTTTACTCCTCCAACATGTGAGCTAGGACCAATATTAAGAACCACTTTCTTGAAAGCATGTTTATACAAAGTCCATGCATGGGTTGTTTTCAGTATCCCAATCCTACACACCAACAACAATAAACTAATAGTTTAATTGCACTTTTGGTCCCCCTATTTTAGGAGAATCGGGAAAATAGTCCCTCCATTTTGTTTCTCTCCAGGTTTGGTCCCTCAAACAGAATTTGAGTCCAAATCATGATGAATTGTCATTTTTTTAATGACGTGTCAAAAAAATGGTGACATGACAGACGTATATGTGGATTAAAGTTATTATTATATTATTTTAAATTGAAAAATACAATTTATATTTTTAAAAACTATTATTATATTTTAAAAAAGTAACCAAAATTAAGTAAAAGAATCAAAATCAAAATCAGCCCCAATTCAGCATCAATTCAGCCCCAATTCAAAATCAAAATCAGCCTCAATTTAGCCCCAATTCGTGAACCCTAAGAAGCTACGTGAACCCTAAAATGAAAATCAAAATCAACCCCAATTCAACATAAGCAGTTTATGAACCCTTTTCATCATCATCCGATTTCATCTTCTTCTTCATTGTTGTTCATTCTCTTCTTCATCTTTGTTTTTCTTCTTCATCGTTCGTATTCTTCATTGTTCGTATTCTTCATCTGGTACTATATTGGTATGGTTTTGGTGTTTTGGTTCAGTTAGGTTATGGTTGTGTTTTTAACATGTTCTTCTGGTTCTGTTTTTCACATGATGATTATGTTTTTGAGAAGAAGAACCCATATGAAGAATACAGAAGATGGAGAAGAAAAACGAAGATGAAGAATATGATGAAGAAAAAGAGGAAGAAAAGGAAATATGAAGAAGAAGAAGAAGAAGAAGATAAAAAATCAATGATGATGAACAAGTGGTTGATTTTTGATTTTAGGGTTCACATGCCTTGCTGATTTTAGAGTTCACTTGGGGCTGATATTTTATTTTAATTTTGACTTTTCTTTTAAAATTTATAACAATATAATAATAGGTTTTTTAAAATATAAATTGTATTTTTTAATTTGGAATAACATAATAATGACTTTTAATCCACATATACGTCTGCTACATCACCATTTTTTTGACACGTCATTAAAAAAAGACAATTCATCATGATTTGGACTCAAATTCTGTTTGGGAACCAAAACTGGTAACAAACAAAATGGGGTGACTACTTTCGCGATTCAGCTAAAATAGGGGGTCCAAAAGTACAATTAAGTCTTAAAAATATTATCATAAAGTAGATGCACCGACAATTCTTCCAATCAAATTTAACTATTTTTTGGTCATTATATCATTTTAAAAATATTTTAATTATATTAATTGAATAAATTCATAATTTTTATTTCTTTTTATCTTCTTCCTCTCTGCACCCAGCTCCTTTTTCTTCATATCTTTCTCTGGTCCAACAAAATTTCACCAACGATGATAGTTGATTTTGCTATCCAAGACGAAGAGTGTTCTGTGTGGCCGATGATTGTACAAGCAGTTGCCTTGCCATTCATGGTTATTGTGTCCTTGATGCTGAACCATAAATATTTGTTACAAATAACAGACCCTGCGTTCACCTATACTTACAATCAATCTAAAATGGATTTGCATTCAATTCTAAAATGTGGACAATCGATTAAAAATTATTGAAGTGGTCACAATAAATTAATAATAATATATGGCAGAAAAAAAAAGGAGAAAATGTGATAATGAAGCCTATATTTGATTTTCTGGTAATAAAAATTAATTTCAAATATATTAATTTGATTTTAATTAAATTGATTTCGTAAAATTGGTTTTAATTAAACGAGAGATGAATATGAATTGATTTATGTTTAAATGTCTCTATATAAAAGCGAATTGATCATTAGTTTTTAATCTAAAATTAATGTATGGACTTAAAACAACAACAACAATAAATTATAATTTCAAATTAAAATTAATTTTGGAGACAGATTCAATTCTATTCATTAATATTTAAATATTTCAAAATTAATTCTTAGATTTTCAAATTTGATAATGACTGCTCAAAGAGTACAACCAACCATATACATAAATAAACTAAAAGAGGTTGGAGATTAGGAGGGTAACATGAATAGTTAAGGCCTGAGGAGATAAGCACGATGCACGACTTGTAAGTATTATTGAAAGCCCTTATTTTTACATATTAATTTTTTTTATGACGAATATATATATTTTGACATTAAAATATATTTTTTAAATATTTTTATGATAATAAGTTGTATATCTCAATTACTATTTTAATTATTAAAAATTAATTTGAATTTTTGAATGAATCAAAAATAAAAGTGACATCACCCTACACTTTGAATCACTCAAACGATGCTTTACCTTATAAAATATTGGTGTGGCTCAAATATGTAATCTGAATGGATGATATTGTCAATGTATATCTTTTTAACTCTAAAAATATTATTATCAAAATTTGTCCGCAACACTCCATCACTTAAAAAAAAAATACCCCATTGACATATTTATAATTTTATAAATAATGATTGGTAAATATAATATATCGATGATATGGTAAGATTTAAGAGATAAAAATAAAATAATATATTAAAAAAGTATCAGAAAATATATAAAGTATATATGTACTCTATCTGAAGTGAAATATAAATACAAGTAATAGTTGAAAGATTAATGTAGTTAAAAACTTAATCATTTTGAATTATAAATTTTGCTTATGTTTCATTTCAGAAAGAGTATATACTATTATTTTTATAAGTCAAATGCTATAACTAATGGCACAAGAACACTTGTTATGAATTTTTTGAGAGGAAGAACACTTGTTATGATTTTAAATATAGGAATATTATTGAAACGGATTCATTTAAGTTTTAAATTTTTTTTTTCAATGCAAAATTTCTACTTTTAATTTATTAACAAGTGTTCGTAAAACACAACAAGACCCTTGTTATAAATACGAAACTCATGAAATGCCATGTATCTCAAATATATTATGCATATCTATGATTGTAAATATACTGTGTCTAAAATACACAAATAGCATTATTTTTAAATACTGAAAATAATATGCAACACATGGCATGGTTATTTAATGCTATCTCCTGTTATATATGGTTCCTTTGATCCACTATTTCAACTCAACTATTTCTCTTAAGCAAAGGGATTACAAGAAATATGGTTTTGTCAATACGTACCCAAGGGCTAAAACTTGCAAGAATCCCAATACAATGCTACCTAAAGATCTCAACCAAAATGGCCTTAGATCTCAAAAGACACTTAATGCCACCACAGAAAATAGAAGTTTTCAAGTCATTAGAAAAATGGGCATTACAAAACCATTGAGAAGTTTTATGGTCGAGTTGATATGCAAACCATTGAGAAGACCATCCATTATTTAATTGCAGTTGACATGGTAATTATATATATTTTTATATTTAAATACATCAATTTTATTGATATAAAATTAGTTATATTATTTAAGGTTGAATTAAGTGCTTTTTTTTTTAATCTTTTATTCTAACGCGGCATATATACCTTGCGCTTCATGATTGATGCTTTGAATAAAATGGGCGTTTAAAAATTATATAAATGTGTTAGTGTTACACATTATTTGATATGCACCAATAGTTTTGACTCATGATATGCACACATAAATGTGTCATATTTTATTCTATATTCATATGATTTTTTAAAAAACCAATATTGATATGACACAATAGTAAAATATGATGGGATGTTTATGTAAACAAAAACCTTATATTACTAATGCATAATTATTAAATTGATATACCAAATAGTAATCAATTAAATCAAAATTATGCATATCAAACAAACATACATATTTTTCAAATCTGGAAGACACTTTTATTATTTCACAATTTTCAAGAACAAAAAACAATCGACCCTTAGAATTTGGAAAAATAAATTAGTGATAAAGTCTAAATTAGTTTAGGCTTAATTGCACTTTTGGTCTTTCTATTTTAAGTGAATCGGGAAAGTAATCTCTCCATTTTGTTTCTCTCCAGTTTTAGTCCCCAAACAGAATTTGAGTCCAAATCATGATGAGTTGTCATTTTTTTAATGACGCGTCAAAAAAATGGTGACATGACAGACATATATGTGGATTAAAGTTATTATTATATTATTTTAAATTGAAAAATACAATTTATATTTTTAAAAACTATTATTATATTTTTAAAAAGTTGCCAAAATTAAGGAAAAGAATCAAAATCAAAATCATCCCCAATTCAGCCTCAATTCAACATCAATTCGGCATCAATTCATCCCCAATTCAAAATGAACCATAAGAACCAATTCAAAATCAAAATCAGCATCAATTTAGCCCCAATTTGTGAACCCTAAGAAGCAGCGTGAACCCTAAAATGAAAATCAAAATCAACCCCAATTCAACAGATTTCATCTTCTTCTTCATTGTTGTTCATTCTCTTCTTCATCTTTGTTTTTCTTCTTCATCGTTCGTATTCTTCATTGTTCGTATTCTTCATCTGGTACTATATTGGTATGGTTTTGGTGTTTTGGTTCAATTATGTTATGTTTGAGTTTTTAACATGTTCTTTTGGTTCTGTTTTTCACATGATGATTATGTTTTTGAGAAGAAGAACCCATGTGAAGAATACATAAGATGGAGAAGAAAAACGAAGATGAAGAATAGGATGAAGAAAAAGAGGAAGAAAAGGAAAGATGAAGAAGAAGAAGAAGATAAGAATCAATGATGATGAACAAGTGGTTGATTTTTGATTTTATGGTTCACATGCCTTGTTGATTTTAGAATTCACTTGGGGCTGATGCGTTGAATTGGGGCTGATGCGTTGAATTGGGGCTGATTTTATTTTAATTTTGACTTTTCTTTTAAAATTTATAACAATATAATAATAGATTTTTAAAAATATAAATTGTATTTTTTTAATTTTGAATAATATAATAATGATTTTTAATCCACATACGTCTACCACATCACCATTTTTTGACACGTCATTAAAAAAATGACTACTCAACATTATTTGGACTCAAATTCTGTTTGGGGACCAAAACGGGGGATAAACAAAATGGGGGGACTACTTTCGCGATTCCGCTAAAATATTGGGACCAAAAGTGCAATTAAGTCTTAATTTTAGGATCGTCAACGTTACAGCTATAGAAGTACGGGTAGTCCTGACACTTTAATTTTATCATATTTATAGGCTTATTGTTAGATATTTTGCCGCTATTTGGTATTAACATGGATGATATGATTTTGTTACCAAATTATCATTTTCAATTTTAGTAATTTTAAATTATAATATTCTCGATCGATATAATTTTTATTAATTTAAATAAATAAATATAATGTATAAATAAAAAAGAATATATATTATTATATTTATCATAGTAATTTTTATAAGAATTAAAAACTTATTTAACATTTATATATAACACGAATTGTGCAACTAAAGGCGCTCCCACCATTTTAAAGTTTCTAAAATCTATTGCAAAGCTTCTTTCTACAATAAGTTTCGTTTGATTCAGTTCTATTTCATCTTTGAGAGCATCTTCAACGGTGAACTCAATATGAGTTCTTTAGATGGGTCCATTGTGTCACATCATCTTGAAGCAACTCACTCATTTTCTACTCCAACGGTGAACTCAACATGATTCAAGTTCTACTATGTCACATCACTCTAAATCAACTAATTCATTTTTTACAGTTTAACTTTTAAAAAATCATATTATATTCCATTACTTTAATTTATATTTAATCTTATTATAACTTAAAATATTATTTAATTAATATTATTATACATTATTTTAATTTAAAATTAAAATAAAAATAAAGATTTAAAATAAAAATAAAATTGAACTTAAATAAACTTCTATAACAAAAATTGTGAAAAAAAAAAGTATGAGTAATAAATTGTTCCTATTAATGAGTTAACAATCGTAATTAAAGAAAAAAAAAAAGGCTAACGGTGGTATATTAACTAAAAAAAAGCTAATGGTTACAAAATTATTATTATTTAATAAATTAAAAAGAAGTTAACGCTATAAATTAATAAAAAATGATAAATTTATTATTATTAATAAATTAATAAAAGATAGCGATTATAATTTTATTATTATTAAATTGTGAAGCACACAGTACCGTGATGACACCTTGGCACAACTCCAACGGTGAACCCACAAAAAACTGGAAGTTAAGTAATTACACGCTAGCGGAGGAACTTATTTTGACTGCCGTTGAAGATGCTCTGATTGCTCTAGATTTTTTCTTCAACAGTTTGAATTACAATTTCTTTTTCATTTTTTGTAATGTTCTGTTTCTTTTCTAGGTTCTGTAATTTTTTGTAAGAATAGTGGAATAAAAAGAACATTGTATGCTACAGTTTTTTATTTATTTTTATTTTAAAACAATCATTTAAAAAAAATATACTTTTAAAACTTTATCTGTTTGTTAATAGAGCTTTTGAAAATAATCAAAATTTACAAAATAATACAAAAATTATTTTGAGTAGCTTCTAAAAAAATTTATTTTTTATAAGTTTTATTTAAAGAAAAAAATATTTTAATTACAGTGGATAAATACAAAATATTTTATATTTTTATTAAATCTCTAATAAATAATTCTAAATTATTTCATGTTATTATGAGAAAAAATAATATCCTTAATCAAAAGTAACAAAATTTATTTATTTTTCTAATTAGTTTAACAACAAAACTTACACAATTTTATATTGAAGATATATCGTAAATTTTGAACATAAAAAAGATAATAATGACAATTGGACACAAATAAATTTCAAAGTACGAGTATCACGCGAAACAAGTTCGAATTGACCATACCAATATATGATTATTGGATGTAAATGAAAATACATGTGAGTACCCTATGATACTTAGAAAATCTTGAAGTAAACTTTACATTCACTTCAAACATATCAATCGATAATATTATACAAAATAAAATTATCTTATTTAATCTCGTACACTAGAAAAAAAATAAAAAATAACTTAAACATATTTTGGCATAAATTTAACTCATGAAACATGAATTTCCGTCTTTGTTTTTTTGCCCTAAATAACTTTATTTAGAAAAATAAATATATCACTTAGTGAAAGAATCAACTCTTTAAGAGTTGTTTACACTGGTTTTATTGAATGATTATGTGTTATTGCATTCATTTAATAATATATTGCAGTGTCACGTTTGATGTTTAACACCTACATCCATTCGCAAAGGAGTACAAGCTCGAATCTTAATGATTAGGTTGAGTAAAATCAGTTGACCTGATTGAATTAGGCACCTGAATGGATCAATTTGATATGCGTGCAAGTTATAGTGGGTCACGGTTACATAAATTTGCAAATGTGGGTATATACAAAAAGGAGTGGTCGGGTGTGGGTGAAAAAAATAGATCTACGATTACTCGAAACCGACCACTTCACTTAAAACTCTAGATATAAAAACTAAAATTTTGTATAGTGAGTCTCTTAGTCTCACTTAGTAATAACACCACTATATTCATTGAATCAAAATGTAAAATATTTATGCAATACAAATTTAAATTTTCCAAAAGCAAAAAATGATGAACTCGTGAACAAACTTACAACATTCAAGTTAATAATGTAAAACGGAAAGATATCACAAAACGACAACATGCCTACAAACATGTCAAAATTCAAGTGTCTGCAATACATATGTCATCATAACTATAATGTTTACTATGCATAAGTCATCGATTAAAACACTAAGTGTTTTTTTTCATAAACTTTTTAGAACACAACTTATTTCGAAAAACTTGAAACTTTAAGTTTTTTTAAAAATTTAAACTATCGAAAAATGGATTGAAAAACTTTTAAAATAATTTTTCGATGAGGTGCAATATCAAAAAAATAGATTAAATTTTCCATAAAACTTGAATTACTTGTTTTAAAAATCTTTCGATAATAAAAAAAATTGAGCTCGTAAAATAATAAAAAAAATTGAATTTGTAAAATAATAAAAAAATATTAAAAAATAAAATTGACGTTTCTAAAAAATTGTTGAAGTATAAATATAACAACGTAGGTGTACAGTAAAATTTCCAATTGTTGTCAGGTAACAAGTAAACTGACCGAACTTGGTTCGTTGGCACAGATCGGACTAAGACCCATTTGTTAGATCAGGATGCCCAATGCCAAGGGGTTAAGCTTTTTTGTTTTATTTTTATAGAAAAATGATAAAAAAATCTAACGAACAAATGGTTGATTTTGTCAAAAACAAAAAACTAATCGTTGACGAGAAGACCAATGAAATTTGAGTTTTCTTTGTCAATGCCTATAAATTTGAGTTGAAACAAAACAAAGTTGAGGCAACATTCCTTTTTATATATATTAATTAAATTATTGTTTCCTTTTCAATATTTTATGTTCTTCAACGCCATCAATTAATATGTCTAAAGTAGTTCATTTGAGGATGTATTTCAATAAAAAAAAAAAATTTGATTTATCAATTCAAAAAGTCGTGAAAAAAACTTATAGAAACATTTAATATATTATGACACAAATTTAAATTCGTTGTTCTATAAATACAGTTTATAAAATAAAAAGTTATAAAAATATTTGATATTAAAATACAAGTTTAATATGCAATATTATTATTTTATACTATTATGTAATGTATTTTGTTACTAGGTGTCTAGACGGAAAACACTTAGCAAAACTATTTTTAACTAGAGATTTTTTTAATTAAAAATTTGTAGACTAACGTGCCCACTGATCTAGCCATGTAAGGCCTCTCCCAGCCTGTTCCTTATCAACTTTTATTTTATTTTTTATTTTTATCAATTATTCGTTTATGTTGTATGACTTGACTTCTGCCAATAATTATTAGTATACATATTTTTATTTTGAAAAAATTATTAGTATATATTTTTTTCATTCACCGATAATTATTGTATATAGAGAGGTTAGTTTAGATGATTTTTTTTTTCAAAAAATAAAAATTTAAAAGAATTTCATTTAAAAAATAATAATATTAAAATATCATATTTTTTGAATTTTCACTAGTATCTCCAAAAATACATCTAAAAATAGTAGTTAGTCGCATATTGAGATAAAAGAAAGATATTGAATTCTTCAGCCGATCAAAGTGACCGTATTATATAATATATAGAGTTTATTATTAGAGGAATAACAAGAAAAGACAAGTTGACCGCGTCTAATTTGCTTACATTATAATCACGTCATCACAAACATTTCATACATTCAACAAAATTAAACACAGCCATGGACAGAGAACAAGAAGAGATGCAATTTCTGGGACTCTTTAGCATCTACAAAGAATCCTACAACATCATAATTTCATGGAGAAAGATCTTCAGCCAAATTACCTTAACTCTAATCCTCCCTCTCACTTTCATCTTCCTTATCCATATAGAACTCTCCAACATCCTCTTCACAAAAATCTTGATCAACACACAGGAAATCATCGACACCCCACAAAACACACCTCAATACCAAAAACTTTCTGACTTGATCTCTTCTGAATGGGCCATTTTCTTTCTCTTCAAACTCGTTTACTTCACTTTTCTCTTAATTTTCTCTTTTTTATCAACCTCTGCAGTTGTCTACACCATCGCTTCTATTTATACAGCAAGAGAGGTAACTTTCAACAGAGTCATGAGCGTTGTTCCAAAGGTTTGGAAAAAACTCATGGTTACTTTTTTATGCACTTTTTTAGCTTTTTTTGTTTACAATATTATGGCAATAGTAGTTTTGATTATATGGGCAATTTCAATTGGAACTCAAAGTGGTGGTGTTGCGATTCTAGTAATTTTAGGAGCTTTGTACTTTTTTGGAATTCTGTATCTAACAGTTATTTGGCAATTAGCTAGTGTTGTCACAGTTTTAGAAGACTCTTATGGAGTTAAAGCTATGATGAAGAGTAATGAATTGATAAAAGGGAAAATGGGTTTGTCAATACTCATATTTTTGAAGCTTAATGTTTCATTTTTTGGGATACAATATTTGTTTACTAAGGTGGTTGTTCAAAATACGGGGTTGAGTTTGGTGAACAGAACAGGATATGGGATACTATGTTTCTTGTTGTTGTCTCATTTGTTTCTGTTTGGGCTTGTTATTCAAACGGTGCTCTATTTTGTTTGTAAGTCTTATCATCATCAGAGTATTGATAAGTCTGCTTTGTCGGATCATCTTGAAGTTTATCAAGGAGTGTATGAGCCTTTGAAGGGTAAAGATGTTCAGTTGGAGCAATACGATGTGTGATATGTTCTAAAATATATATATTGAATAATTCAAGCAGATTATCTGCAGCTATGTGTGTGGCTTTCTTTGTGTGTATAGAATACATGTTAATGAATTGTTGGAGTTTAGTTGACTTTGACTTCTTCTATATATACTTTTACTTGTGAATTTTGGAAATTATTAATACAGTTTTAGAATACTACTTCCTTGATACTCACCCAAAAATTATTGGCCATCACATATGCACTGCCTTTAGGGTGGTTAGAAATGAATTATGATGTTCTTTATCTCAATTTTTCATGAGACATATTGTGATATTCTTGTTGTTGTGAGAGATATAAATTCAAACATTTTATTAAAATTAATGATTTAATCTTCGAAATTGTAACCGTTGCTAATTTTAATCCTTCAAATTCATGATATAGCGAAAAGTTGTGTATGAAAATAATACATCGAAATAGTGCATTTGTTATTCTTTTTTAGTTAAAGATTATCATGTCATATAGTAATGATTTATGTGACATTTCACATAGATATTACAATATTAGTGTCACGAAATAGAGAATATTTTGGTGAAATATTTTGAGAATTTAACAATATTTTTACTGACCATTTTGTTAACTTCTTAAGAATTACTTCAACTAGATTATGGTCCGCGCGTTGCGCGGATATTAATTAATTTTTTAAATTTTGTAAGTAATATTTTATGTATTATAAATATAATTATTTTTATAATATTATTTTATTGATTTGTAATAATTGAATATAATTAGGAAAATTAAAATGATAGAAAATTATGTTTATTACAATCATATAATTTAATTTTTAAAATATTTTATAAAATTCGTATGATAATTTATTATATAGGATAATTATTTGACTATTTATTATATAGGATAATTATTTTATAAAATAAGATATAAAAATTTAAAAATATGTTTGACTATTTAATATTTTTTATTTAACAAAAATATTAATATTGAATTATATTGTAGCGTAGTCTAAATTTATTTGTTTTATTAGTATGATAGTAAATTTTTGTTCATTATATTTTTTTTAATATATTCATATA
>JBBPBR010000004.1:65901972-65944172 GCA_037974775.1 Cicer pinnatifidum | reverse complement strand
TTTAAACTATTGTTCATTGTTCACCATATTATAAAAACTAAAATGTAGTCCGTTTTAATATGAAAAATATATTAATATAAATAAATATATTTAATTTTTAAAAATTATTTTAAAAACATTAAATTTTTCCGGTATATATTGTTAAGCACGAGTTAGGTCGTTGTATGCATAAATTTTCTTTGATCTTCTTAAATCGATTTTTGAATAATTTTGTAATCATATTATAACATTGTCGTTGGTATTATATTTTAATCTTATATGTATAGTAAATTATATGGTATATGTATAAATAAATTATACATCATAGTACTTGTTATTAAATAATTTAATAAACCATGGAATAAAATAATATTTAATTTTTTAATCAATAAAATATTAAAAATCATTGAAAAATTATTTTTACCGATTCAGTATCTAAGCATTGTTTGCAACATATATAAAATAAATAAAAATAAAATAGAATTAAGTAGTGCAGTGCAGATAGCAATAATGAAAAAATATGTAGAAGGGTACCAGATGTAACGATATGAAGTTTCCCAACTCTCAGTATGTCTCAGGTGAGTTAACCATGATTTACTATCATACTACTTACTACTTAATAGCTCTTAACCATCATCCTTGTTATTTCTCTTCTTCCCCTGTACATAACTTTCTTGTTTTCAATTGGCATTAGCTTCGCATTTTCATACTTAAATCAAATAATTAAATATTTTAGTCTATGTAAACTACCTTGCATTCAAATTTAATCCTCCTAAAAACTTGATCCTTTTAAGTCCCCATCTATTACAAAAACTCAGTACTTTTTATCTCTCCATGCAATTTTTGAAAAATATAAGACAGAAAATAAATAATTTTTTTGTAACTTCTTCTGTCACCCTCCATGTTCTAATATATACCTTTAAATTTGACCAATCCAAAGAACCTTGAAAGTGAACAATGAAACTCTAAATTTTTTATAAGCCAACCCCATCATAGTTTGAATCAGACAGATACATAATGTGCATATTCTTCCAAAAATCATACACATTTAGAAGTCCAATAAATTTATACAGATAATAACCAAGAACAAGATAGTTTTTAAATCCAAAATATCTTAAATAAAGGTTTAAAACAAAAAGTTTGAAACACAACAACTACTAAAGTCTGTTCATTTGTAGCTAAAGTCTCCAACATAGCTTAACACAAACGTATCTACACCATGAAGATGAGAAGAGAACAATAACACCATCATCACTTCTCTGAGCCCTTGAAGGGCACTTCCTCGAAGTTCACGTTGTTTTAATGAGCAGGATGAAGGAAAGTGGTGATTGCACGGTGTGCATGAACAGCACAAGCACAATGAACAGAAGTCAAATTGAGACAGCCACTCATGATGAGTGAGTGCCTTCCTGAGCATGTGTGGAGAGCAGGGGATGAGTCACAAACTGCCTGAACAGCAGAAGGAGTGAGTGCGGTGCATTGGCTAATGTTCAATGTCCTTAAGCCATCTTCTTCATTTCCTCCCTTCACTGATCCCCACATCCTGTTTTTCACTTTGCTTTGTGCCAAGGAATACATTGCCTTGTCTGTTATGTTCTTACAGAAGTACAGTCCAAGGGACCTCAGGTGGGGGCATCTGTTTGCCAAAGCAATCACACTTTCATCTGCAATATAACACCACATCAAACCCAAAATTTCCCTCATCATTAACACATAACAAAAGCATAAATCAAACTATGAAGCATGTGTGTCCGGTGTAAGACACCTATGGTGTCATGATTGTGCATGTGCTTCACCGAAACCAAGTAAGATTCAAGGACTACTCAAAATTCTAACTTCTCTTTCTTATAGGCATCTTATTTATATTTGAATCTATTCTCTAATGAGTTTTTCACTCTTCTAAGTTATCATTCTAACCACCTCCATTGCATGTGTAAATGCACTTTTTTTTGCTAACCTCACAAAATTAACATGTTTTTCCAAATTTGAAGTAATGAAATATTGAAGTAAAATACCTGTTATATGGACACAGCCACACAAGTCAACTGTTCTAAGATCAGGACAGCCATAAGCCAAACTCATCACTCCAACATCACCAACTTTATCACACCATCCAAGGTTCAGAGACTGCAACTGATTGCAGTAGCGTCCAATAGCCTGTTGTTCATTCAGTCATGAGGGCTATAATTCAAATGCGTCTTAATTTTTATATGATTGTTAATAAAGCCAATAACTAGTATATATTATATTAATACCTGTAGTGCAGTATCAGATGCTGCTCTAACACATCCACAGAGATTAAGAACTTTGAGTTTTCTACAGTAACCGGCAAGGTAAGCCAGAGCATTGTCACTAAATGCTGAACATCCACTGATGTTAAGTTTTGTAAGATCGTGACAACCATGTGCTATTGCATACAGTGACCGATCAGTGAGCTTGAAACTTTTACTGAGGTCTAGAATCTGCAGGTCATGGCAGAAATTTGAAATAGTCCCTACAGCATTATCGTCTAGTTGAGGCTTATCTTGACGAAGGATTAGAGTTTGCAGTTTTGCAAACTTAGGAACAAGAGATAGGACCAAGTTGTTCATGTTCTTGCTACACCTGAAGAAAGGAGAGGAATTACATAATCCTGTTATTACTACATTCAATGAAATCTACAATAATGCAAAAGGCATACATCAGTTTCTTTTGCTGAGAAGGGGCATAAATACAAACCACCTGATACTACTGAACCAAAACAAGTATTCATCAAAACTAAGAAACATTTTTAAGCTTTTCAATTGGGAAGACTTGCAGATTTATTCAAGAAATGTACAGGGGAAACCAACTTCAGAAATTCAAAGGATTAGTAGATAGAAGCAGTCACATATTTCAATTTGTGTGTGTGCGCGGGTGAGAGAGAATAAACAAAAGCTAAAAGGCTTGGACTGCTTATTAATTGCAAACGAACATTGTTCTTCCACAGCAAAAAACCAATAATACATTATTAACTTCACTTAGCAAGTTAAAGGTCCTTGTTTAACCCCTTATTACACTACATACATTTCCCAATTCTCAACAGAAAATACCAGCTCAATTTGAAAAATTAAAATATGTCAGTGAGCATAGTTATCAAATTAGGAGATTGCTTGGTCTAGAAAGGAAGCAATTCAGCTAAATGAAAAGAAATAGGGTATGAAACATATATTTCAACCCCAAATGGGTTGCTATTAGCCTCAAATTTATTACTCGACTCATTGTATCCAAACATATACCACTTTACCTCCAAGTCAATTTAAGAGAGAAGCAGAAACCAAACACACACATACACAAGAATTGATGAATAATGTTAAAAACATGACACCAGAACGAGGAATTGAATAAGCAAAGTCAATTTAAACAACGAAAAAAACAACAAGAACCAAGAAAACTTCACAATTCATATGAATAGAATCCCCAATTGAAGAAAAATAGTTCCACGCAAATATAACACTTTTAAGAGAGAAAGCAACATAGTTATACCATGAGAGTGATAAACGAGCAAGGCCAAAGAAAATAGAATCTCTCCAACCACGACAAACACCAGAAGCTTTAATCACCGTCTGATCATCCACAAGGGAAAGAATTTGCATCAAAAGCTCCACAGGAATATCCTTCCATTCAGTGATAACACCAGCCTTCATGTACCCTCCTTTCCCACCACCAGCAACCATCATTAGATTCTCAAAGCACAAGTTCAAATCCTCAGTCCTCAGATTATCCTTCCCAACCATTGCAATTTCACCTCAACAAAAATCATCAACTTTCCCAGCTGTCAAAAAATGATAATAACTTAATCAGCCACAGCAAATTCCAAAACTTTAGCTTTCACCCATTAGCAAAAAAACAATAATCAATTATTCACCACCACAAAACAATCCAAACCGATGTGACCGAGCAATTTGCAAAAAGGATAAGTACACAATCACAATACATACGAACAACTATATATATATATATATAGGGTCTAATCTTATAAGTAGGATACATTACATAAATACCCTTACAAATTTCTTAATTACATTTTTACATGATTAAGACTTTGCAAAATACTTCAAACATAGGACAAGT
Source organism: Cicer pinnatifidum (assembly GCA_037974775.1). Taxonomy (NCBI): domain Eukaryota; kingdom Viridiplantae; phylum Streptophyta; class Magnoliopsida; order Fabales; family Fabaceae; genus Cicer; species Cicer pinnatifidum. The sequence continues at coordinate 65,940,101 of JBBPBR010000004.1, read as the reverse complement.
GGTACGGCAGAAAGATCAAACACAGCTCAACGGGTTATGAGAATTGTGATCAAAATAACTCCTTTTTTTTTTTTTATCAAAATCGGAATATACATACACAAAACAGAAATCGCAAGGGGCGATGAAACTGGGAAAAATCAAAACATCTTTTTCAGGTAAATTAATCAGAGTCATGGACGGTGATGATGATAGCATGAATAAATAAATAATAAAGAGCTATGTATGATAACTATAGAAGTGATGAATTTACCGGTAAAAAAGGAATAAAGGCAAAAACTTTGTGGCTTATTAGAGCAATTTGGAATTATAGAGAAGCGTGATTGTGCTTCTCTGAAATTGTGAGAGTGAGGAGAAGGTCTAAATAGCGTGAAGAGAAGAGTGAAAAAGAGGGCAAGAAACGTTACCCTGCCACGTGTACCCATGATCAATTGAGAATTGACCTCTTAAGTGGGTCCCAACTAAAGTATTAAACTTTAAACCATTAGAAAAATTCCACTAATTTAGATATTAATTGAGAAATAAAAAAATAAAATTTAAAAGTTGTTCTATTAAGAATTTCAACTCCAACTTTTTAAAATATATTTTAATTATTTAAATTTAATCGCCTCATTTAAAGTCTTTTATTTTAATGAGAATAGACTCATTCGTCATGGTTCAAAATACCCAAAAGGAAATGAAAGAGAGGAGAATAAAGAAATCTGTTACTGTTATTATTTTTTTCTATTTCTATTTTGTTTTAAAAAAATTATTTATTTTACTCAATGTGTGTTTTCCAAGATAAAAAATGATACATATTTTTTTAATATACAATATTTTAAGATAATAGGTTAAAAATGTGTTCTATTATTGAAATTTGAGGGATTGGAATAAAGGTGTGAGATATGTGTGTAGAAGTTTCTAGTTGTTTAAAATCGAAACCGCTTAGTAAAGAACAAAATGTTGAGTTTGATGAGCGTCTGAGAAAGCAATGAAATATAAATAAGTGGGTTACTTGCTGTAAAGCAATTGGTTTGATTTTGGTATGTGTGCCTTGAATGGTTATCTTTTGATCCCACAACTCAAATAACACATTATTGAGAATTCAAGGTATGCTCCCACACTACTATTTTGATTATGAGCCCTGCCTTGTATGGACTCGAATCAACCACTTTTTACCCTAATATGGAATTAAAATGGAGATATATAAATATTGGATAAATGTCACATCATATCACTCTTAACTAATTTTTATTAATAATGACTTATGCGGATAGGAGCTGTCTTATACCATCAACGGTGCTTAATTTTTTTACAAATATATTAACAGATGTAAGAGCATTTACTAAATAATCATTAAAAAAATACAAAATCTGTATTTATTATTTTAAAAATGGTATTTTTATATAATTTTTTTAACACATGTCTTAAAAACTAAGATCACTTATTAACGATTTTTATGTTTTTTTAAATCATTCAAAGTTTTAGCGGCTAAACAATATTAAAATAACTCTAACCGTTCTGCAAATTAAAATGTAGATTAATTTGCTTTTTAACTACTTTCTCTAGTTTTATTTATATGAACAAAAAATAAAAATTATAAATAATAGTCAATGTTAATAATTAATTATTAATTTTATTAAAAGAAAAGTTGAACTCATAAACTTCTCTTCGCTACAACTCCTCTAAACCACCAAACCACCTTATCATTCTCATTCTCTGTTGATTAATATTTTTAATTTAGAATAAACAGAAAAATTCAAAAAAAATATCCAAGGCCGTTAATTTTGTTAGATTATTTTAAAATGGTCTAATGTGATGATTGTTTGGTCCAGTGTGATTAAAATAAATGGAAATTTTTTAAAGTCTATTTGCTTCAAATAAAATCTTCAGTGCATATTTGAACATACACCAAACTCCTAACCAATTATACATAAATATTAGACTTAATTTTCTTTCATTTCAAATGATTTTTAGGACACTATATTTGACTAAATTTATCCTATTTTTGAATAGAAACTATCTTTGTCGATCATTTGTCCATGATAGATCTCTCTAACATTTTATTGATATAATATTTTTTCGATAATCTCAACAATTCTTTTGATCTATTTCTGAATAACTATATTCTTATCACAATTTTAAGGCAAAAACTTTCTAAGAAGAAACATAATAGCGATAACTATTGTTAGAAAATTTTATTTAAAGATCTTCATATTACTACTGTCACTATGTCTTGAATTTCTAAAACAAAATAAGAAAACATATTTGAATCTATGATGAAGATTTCTTTAAGTGTTCTCGATTTTCTATTGAAATTATTTTCTATCTTTTGTCTTTTATTTTCTCGTATTTCTTTAAGAATACTAACCTTGAGAAAAATAGAATCGTCTGCACTTTCCTTCTATTTTATGCCTCTCCTTCACTCTTTCCTTCTATTATTTTGCTAACACTTTTTATTGATAGTTCAACTTTTTAGTTTGTGTTCAATATTTGCAGCAACAAATTGTTTGTGTTCGATATTTTCAGCAACAATTATATTCATGTTCGACAATGCTCAAATAGATCAAAACTGTAAAATTGTGTAAAATTCAATTAGTCTTGATTTGTATTCATTTTAAAGTTTAATTTATGTGTTCTATCAATATAAAAAGTTTTATATTGTCATATCATAATTAATCATATTTATGATTTTAAAAGTAATCAAAGTAAAAATTAAATATTTTTATTTATTTAAAAATTGTAATTAATTAATAGTGTAAAATATCTTAACAATATTAATATATATAAATCAAATTATTTATTTAAAAATATTATTAAATAATAAAAATATCTCAAATCTATAATTGCGATCTATAAAGAAGATCGTGAAGAAAATGATAATTATAAAGAATTAAGTGAAATAGTAGAGTAGAAATCTAATAAGTAACTTGAAAAAGAAGAAAAGATAAATTGAAATTTGTTTAAATTTTAAATGCTAACAATTTATGATATGTTAAATAAAGTTAACACAAATTTAACGAAAAAATAATAATTTAACTATCATAAATAAAATAAAAAAAATAAAAACATAACAAAACAAAATTCTTGATAAAAAAGCAGAACATAACTGCGATAAAAAATATATAAATTAAAAAGAAGTTAAGAAAATAAATGTGAAACTTATACGCACAAAAAAAGTAGAAGTTATTTTTGTATTAGTCTGATGCAACCGGCCAAGATCAAGAAAGTCAGTAAGAAATCTATGAGTAGGACGAGTGTTTTTTTCGTTACTTTTTGATTGTGCAACACTGCAACTGGACCCTTCTCAACCTTTTTCTTTCGTGCAAATTGCACGATGTAGGATCACATTATCCACGAAAATTACATGCTGTGGAATCACATTACTGTATCATTCGTAAAAATGAAAACTATGAAAGACGTGAATAATTTGTGTTTTTTTTAGAAGAATAATTTGTGTTTAACTGTTTATGATTCTATTTATATTTTATTCAGTTGAATATTCTTGTTACTCAATGAGTATCGTGTTTTTACTTTTTAGTATAAAAAAAAATCAGTATCGTATTTTTTTTTATTAAACATATTTTTAGCCGCTTTGATCTTATTGGAACACGATAGGCGATGACAAAAGTTGGAGAGACTGAACTTATCCATCTTGTTGAACTAGCTAGTGCATTCTAGAGTAATTAAAAATTAGATTCATTTATATGTAACATGACAACGCAAAATATTTTAGCCTGAATTTTATCAAATTCCTCTTTTTTTTAGTTTAATTTTTAAAATATCACTACAAATTTTTATAGTATAATATTCAAAGACATAAACATCATTTAAAAGTTAATACATTCTAAATACACCTTCAGAATGAAAGTATCGGGAATGCAAATCAACACAAAATTAGTATCATTTAACTTTAAGCTATATCATAAAAAATAAATTGTACTTTATCAACTATTAGGATAGTATTACGCACATCATATTAAAAATAACCGAATTATGAGGGTTTCTTAGATGTACTACATATAAAATCAATTAAATGACGTTGAATTTGGAACTAATGCCTCAACTACTATTTCTAGTATTTCACAATTAAAGAGTATGAACTTCAACATCTGTATGTAACGCACCATTTATGTAAAACTACCCCAAAATCGACGCCCATACCACTAAACAGAGCCTGAATTAATATAGTTTAGGTTCCTCGTCGCCACATCACGCCACTTTATATAATTTATCTTTTCTCACACTTTTTTACCTTAACCATTTATTCTTGAAACCAATCGCACACTTTAAAATCATTGACATTTTAAGGTTTGCTATTACACGAAATATATTTCATTGTTTTTTTAATTTTAAATTTTTAAATAATTTCTTTTATGTATATTTAAATATAAAATAGTTGTGAATAAAAATTTAATTATATTTTTGAAAAAAAATAATATATTTTAATGTTATAAATTCAAGATAAAAATAATAAAAATATAGATTTAATTTTTCATGAAGGAACTTTTATAATGTTGTAAATATATCTAAAAAGATCATTAAAAATTAGATATTTTTTTTTATGAAAAAAATTAAAATAAATTGTGTTAATTATGAGACTTTATAGACCTCAAGACTCAAACAATTAACGATGACAAATATATTTACATATCACTCATTAAAAAAAAAAATTACATGACATTGAGAGTTGAACTCACGACTTTGTGATTTAAAGTTATATTTTTCTTTTTTACATATAAATAAATAAAGTTTTAAAATTTCATAAGAAGTTAAAAGAATATTTAACTCAAAAAATTATTATATCTGAATCGCTAAATTTGTCTATAAGCTATAGTTAGATTCCTCTACTAAAAAGTTTAATTGATATTCTAAAATCCATGTAATTTATAATTAAGTTTTTAAACTTTTAAACATTCTATGATTAGGTTTCTAGTTTCTTTTTGGTTTTTACAGATTTCCTCGATTCTATTTTAGATGAGCCGAATACTAAATGTAGATAATTATTTCAACAAAAAAATTGTATTCAATATAATAGATTGTTAGAGTTTAATTTTCTCTGCTAGATCAAATTCTGTTGATGATTAGTCTCTAAATTTATAATTGAGTTTTTAAACTTTTAAACACTCCATAATAAAGGTCTCTGAATTTATAATTAAATTTTAAAACTTTTTATCCTTACATTTTGATTTAAATTAATCTTATCTCCGTGAATGTGTACCCGACATATCTTTGTGGTTTTAGCAGAGGAAAGATGATGGATTCCTTGGTGAGCAGGAATTCTACATACGTAGTGAATATTGCACTGGATTCCGTCTGGGTGCATTCCATGGATGTATCACATACAAAACCAAGAAATATGTATGATTGGAGTGTAAAAGATATAATGTTGGAAACAACTTTAAGGGAATTAAACCAAATGCCAAATACAAATGGAATGCAGTCAATCAAACTCAAATACTCCCTTCACAATAAGATATAACCAAATATGATATTTGCTAAATCAATGTATATCATTTAAAAATGTTATTTGTTTATATTCTATTTTTGATTAAATATCAAATTTTATTTTCATTTTATATATTTTTTAAAAATTTAATTAAATTAAATAAGTTTGTTGACTTTTGGATGAATATTATAAATGTTGATGTATTTTTTTATTTTAGAAATCTTTATGTAAAAAACTCTTCATTAAATATAAAATAATTCTACAATATAATAATCGATGACGGATATCTTCTCTTTCTCGTGGTATATCTCCTAAGATATAATCGTTTTTAAAGATTTAGGATATGATGGTTGAAATTCTCTCAATTTCTTTAAAGAAAATCACATTGACATATCTGTTAATATTATAGTTTTAGTTTATATATGCACAATTAAAAGAAAATATAGTTCCTAAAATAAAACATCACAAATTTTGGAAATATATACATGTATATCATTTGTACATTCCAAAACTAATAGTAATCTATATATATATATATCTTAATGTTTGAAAGATATTTTAATATTTATCCTTTTCTATTAAAAAACATTTTCTTCAAAAACCAATTAAAATAACTATTTCGATTTCCCCATAAAAATCATTTTTGTACAGATTAATTTTTTTAAAAAGCTTAACCACAAACCTGACTAAAACATAAAAAGATAGTTTTTTTATAATCTTAAACATATAGGCAGTAAATTATCCTTCCCTCTTTTAAGAGAAGCTTGAATTACATTAATCCTCTTCACTCTTATGTTAAAAGATATTCTCTTCTCCCTTATGTACAGTAAATTACGCTCCTCTCTTTTAAGGAAATGGATTCTCTACCTTTGGTAATGGGTGACTTTGGTGACTTTAGTGTATTTTGGAATAAAATTAATAATTAAAATTAAATATTAAAAATTATTTAGATTAGAGAGAATAATTAATAAAGAGAGAGATAGATACAAAGTCACCAAAGATAGGAGATATTTGAAGTACAGTATTATTAGAAGAAAAAAAATTACATTCTTTAAGCATGATCCCTTAAGAGGGGGAAGTGTAATTTATTATGAAATAGAAAAAATATGTGCCATCCTATTGTGTCTAAACTGAATGGGAATAATTGATTGTCTAAAAAGAATGCACCAGAAGACAAGAAGAACATAAATTTCTAAATAAATATTAATTATTCAGTGGTTAGCTATTACATCAGGATTTTGTAAAAAAAAAAAAAAAAACTACTGTATCAAGAAATATTGCTTTATTTGATTTTTTTAGGTAATGCTTAAATATAATTTATTGTTTTGACCGAGATTAAATTTTTTTTTTATCAAACTTAAACATATTTGAATATAATTATATATCAATATATTTTTAAAAATGAAACTACTTTTGAATATTTAAATCTTAGAATTTTTTATTAGAATAGAAATAATTATATTAACAGTTAATTAATTAATTTCCTCAATTGTTTTATATTATATACAAAAGTACGATGAATACTTGCTCTAGTAATTTCGTAATCACATAAATCTTTTTCTCAGTTGCTTGACGTACTATATATATATCAACAGCTACGTAACGTATGTGTTTGGATAGCCGCCCCAAAATAGCTATTTAACTATAAAAATGCTTGTTTATCTAACTTCATTAATTAATAATCGGATACAAAACTTGCACCACACATTTTTTGTCAGAAACTTTTTATATAGTACTTTAATATTTATTTATGAGGGTGATATTCAAATCCGTTAAGCTAGCGCCTAGTATCATATATATATATTAAAAGGCATTATTATGGTGGAATACGAGATTCCTTGTGCGTGGAGACACGAAAGAGGAGAACCATTTTTATAGAGTTTACTTGACATGTGATGTGCGTACATCTTACAAGTCTTTTTCGGTTTCAAAGCTATTGAAATTTGGCAGCTTATACGTATTAATCACACTAATTCACTTTGGAAACATTTTCATATATTTGTCTTTACAGCTTATGGAGTATGTATTGGCTACTTTGGTCTGATATTACGAAAAGAATATTATAATTCTCAATTTATGATTACATATTTTTTTTAAATTTTATAATTTTTTTTAAACGATCAAAACCGCATCGTTTTATTTTCAGATTCTACAAAAACAACAAATATTAAAATATTTAAACACCCTGAACAAAATAAAAATTAATTTTTTTTGTCAAAAAAATAAGCAACCAAGCCCCTATATCACAGTGATGCAATTGTTTATAAAATAATGATAAATTTTAGAAAGATAATCTATTCTTCCACTTCCAATATTCTTTGAATTTATTATTCTTGAACATATATTTAATAAAAAAAAATATATTCAAATTAGTCAAATCAAAAATATATTTTGGAGACGTTTGAAAATACACTGGATTGTGAAATAAGAAATTACATATTGAAAGAGGTATTTTTTCTTCTTGTCACTACGCGAAAAACCGCATTTTACAGCGCTTTTTTAAATATATTTACAACGCTTTTTAAAAAAGAAAACATTGTGGAATCGAGCGCTGTAAAAGATACAATAACGCTTTTTAAAAAGCGCTATAAAACGGGTAAAAGGAGCGCTTGTATTTAGCAAGCGCGGGCGTTGTTAAATGTCATTTTTGACGTAGTGTTTGGGATATCTCTTTCCGCCATTTGGTTTTTTTTTGTTATTGTAAGCTCTGGAAACATGAATATATGCTACCATTTTTACTTCCACCACTACGCCAAAAATTGTTTTTTACAGCGCTTTTTTAAAGCCATTTACAGCGCTTTTTCAAAAAATTAAGCGCTATAGTATCCAGCGCTGTAAAAAGATACAACAGCGCTCTTTAAAATAAAAAAACGCTGTAAATCTCTTCTAAAAACGCGCTGCTTGTTGTATTAGTTTTACAGCGCTTTTTAAAAAAAGCGCTGTAATAGGTGCATTCCTTTATTTCAATTAGATCTCTTTCTGGGATTATATCAACAATCTCCTTCATAAATCGCAATATACAGTATCAGCAGTCCATGTTGTTAGTTTGATGAGAGCACTATAAAATAAAACATATAAGTCAATAAATATTTGTGCATTGATTGTTAATGAAATTTTAAAGGCAATATATTTCAAACCTTTATTAGAATTCATGTGATTTATTTGATTTTTGCTTCGACACTGTAGCACCCATTTGAGCTCGGAAAACTTGTAAAGCACTATCAAATAAATGTGATTATTAGTATTAACAAACACATTATATATATATATTTATGTATGCAAGAAATAAATGAATAAATGAATACAATACCTGAAGAGTGCGAAGAAATATGTAGGGTTCATAGAGTTACAGTTTCGTTTAAGAAGGACGGCGAGAATGCGCAGAAATACGAACGGTTCGTAGGATAGAGTAGGGTTCACAATGAGAAGAGTACGTAATAATGTTCGTAGGGATAGTAACAAATATGGAGATGATTTACAATGAAGATGGCTAACAATATTGTTCGTAGAGACAGTAGGGTTCGCAATGAGAAGGATAATGAAGAGGGGAAGGACACTGAAACATAGTGAAATTTATATAATAAAGAGGAAACTGAAACGATTTACCTTTTATAGCGCTTTTTTTACAGCGCTTTTTCAAAAAGCGCTCTAATAGGTCCTTTCCAAAAAGCCTTTTACAGCGCTTTTTTTACAGCGCTTGTGAAAAAAGCGCTGTAAAAGGCCTTCTTATTTTTTTTTAAAAGTCTTTTACAGCGCTTTTCCAAAAAGCGCTCTAATAGGTCATTTTTAAAAAGCCTTTTACAGCGTTTTTTTACAGCGCTTGTGAAAAAAGCGCTGTAAAAGACCTTCTTTTTTTTTTAAAGCCTTTTACAGCGCTTTTTCAAAAAGCGCTCTAATAGGTCCTTTCCAAAAAGCCTTTTACAGCGCTTGTGAAAAAAGCGCTGTAAAAGGCCTTCTTATTTTTTTTAAAAGCCTTTTACAGCGCTTTTCCAAAAAGCGCTCTAATAGGTCATTTCCAAAAAGCCTTTTACAGCGCTTTTTTACAGCGCTTGTGAAAAAAGCGCTGTAAAAGGCCTTCTTATTTTTTTTAAAAGCCTTTTACAGCGCTTTTTTGAAAAGCGCTCTAATAGGTCCTTTCCAAAAAACCTTTTACAGCGCTTTTTTTACAGCGCTTGTGAAAAAAGCGCTGTTGTATCCTCCGTTATTTTTAAAATATCATACAACGGCGCTTTATTTAATAAGCGCTATAAAAGACGCGTTGTAAAATGTCATTTTTGGCGTAGTGCACCCAGTTTTACTCACATGATATACAATATAAAATACCGTGTTTTTAGGGGGATGAGCATCTCGCTAATGTATATGTGATTGTGGGCTTACTATATCTTGGAGGATAAATAAATGAATTTCTTTTCTTGTCTTTCAGTCACTTTAAAAGTATATTTTTAAAAATATATATAATTTTTTTATACATATTTTAGACAAAACAAAATTTACTTTTTATTCTAAAAGTAAACTTCCAAACACACGTATTGTTGTTTAGAAATACAAGTATAGAAAAAGAAACTCTCTTTATAAAACTTCACTCATCATATCTATTTCTATGTGTCTCCTATGTCGGAGTAGTAATGGTTTTGATTTTAATTTTTTGATATATTTATAGATAAGTTAGATGAGTTATTTACATATATCAACAACAGATATGCTTTCAAATATACTAAAAGATCATATCAAATTTCTAAAAATGTTAGGACCAAATGTTTAACTTTTTGTACCATATCCACCCCTATTACCCATGACCTTTTGTATCATAGAGTATCATGCCACTCTTTTGTTGTTGTGGTCGTGATTATATATATATTTATTGGAAATGATGATAATTTTTAATGAAATTTATGAGAGTTAGTGTTATTGTGAATTAAAAAAATAAGAAAGTTTCAATAGGAGGGATATCACGTATTAGTAGGGTATATAAGATGGAGATAAGATACTCGTAGCGTGTCTCAAGGGTATCCTAATTTTGTGAAGGAGGGAGAATGCAAGTAAAATTGACCACCACACACATGCACGCGCCGCCGTTCGTCCGGCTCGACTCGGCCGAACCGGGCTTTGGTCTTGTGGTGTATTATTTTTTAGCATATAAAAATTATTTATTTAATGAAATGAATGTTTGCGTTTTTTTCTCTAATTAATTGATACGTTAATTACATAACTGTCCTCCACCGAGTCAACATTCAACATCTGATCCAGTCGGTTCCTTGGCCCCCGATTTCGCGCTTCAATTTTGTTGGTCAAAATCCTAATTACTGGTCTCACGTATTTGTCATTGCCCGGTCAATAACCTAAGTAAAGTCTGATGGCACGTTTTATGGTCAAACAATACATGACACACGTTTTGACAGTCAAATAAAACGTGGTGGACGTTTTTGTGGTCAAAACCCTAGCACACGTTTAGTGAATATGAACTAATGGATCACACATTTCTCTCTGATCCAGTTACGAATTTCATCGATAAATACAATACTACTCCTCAGTTGAAAAAACACCCCAAAAGTTCTTCGTATATGAGGTTTTTCTCTCTTCTCACTTTCCTTACTCACTTCTTTTATTTCTTTTGAATGGTTTAAGTGTCATATTACGACGGGTAGTCATCTGACTGGCATATTGTGGTGTAATTCTAAAACGGTTTTCTACAGCGCAGTAGAACTCCAATACAGTGATATGAGCTGTTCTATCTTGCGGACTTCGTGGTTGATAGTCTGTTTTGCACCATTTGGACAGTGCCTCGAAACGTTTTAAAGAGAGCAACCTACTCAATCCAATAATATTGTCAATGACATAAATTGTTTTTTCAAAGTTTTTTGAAATTCAAAAATAACAATATATAAATACTTTAATTTAAAAAAAAAGTATTTTATTGAGGTAAAATGCTATGTTATTATACAATTAAAAGTCGTGTTATTTTAAAATGATTTATTTTAACATGGCATGCTTAATGATTTCTTACTATAAAAATGAACTAATTTTCACTTTGTACATGACAAAAAAATAAAAATCCATATTCATGAACAGGGCTAGAAAATTAAATCAGGATAGAGGAAGATATAAGTTGCAAGCATTATTCTAATAGTCGAAGCACCGCTTATGTTTGAGACACGAACAGATTATTCTTCTATATATACATCATAATGTGTCTTTATTAATAAAATAATCAAACTAGATGCATAATTATCAAGCCAAGAACCTTTCCAATAAGTTACCAAAGAAGAAGCTAGTTTTAGCCCATCCTCGTGTCTCATGTGTTTTGTCATATGTTGGTACCTTCTTCACATCTACCATCATTGTTTTGCCTATTTCTTTACAAAGTGCTTCTATAGTCTTCATGTCCAATGTGTTGCCTGATGCATCCCTAACATAGAAGACATTAAGTGCTTGCTCTCCTTTTGTTGATATACCTGCCCTACAAACTGTTAGGCCATTCTCTCTTAGAATCCTTGTTACTTCAGACAGCAATCCCACTCTATCCTTTGCACAAAGCTCAAGGCTCACACCCTGTGTTCAAAATCCAGAGAATTCAATAGTAAATTCAGAGAATTCAATAGATAGCTGTATATGCAAAATGTATGATAGTAAATTCAGGAAACTTTCAGTTGTAGAGTCACACACAACATACACTAAGTAGAATATAACATTAAAACTTCACCAAAAAATCATCAAGTCATGGCTAAGATAGTTAAAATAAAGATGACTGAAAATTTCAACAAAAAAAAGAGATATTTCACATAGCGATGAAGATTTGCTACCAGAAATCAATTTAAATCTGTAAGTTACCTCGCTTACTCTTCTTTGAATAGCAGCTTCAATGCATTTGATGACCCTTTCTTTCTCTCCTTCTGTATCAAGTGTGCATCCGTCCATGTGCCGAATAAAATATTCCTGAAGGTACAAGATCAAAACTTTTAGTCCACTTTTCTCATGTCTTCATACTTCCAATTTCCAAAATTAATGAGAACTTCTTGTTCTAACATTTGGAATAATCAAGTTAAAGCAATTTTGGACAAAGAAAGATCTAATAACAAAATTAGAAGGAAAACCAAATTGAGAAAAGATGTATCTTCAAAGTTCAAGATATTTGTTTTGCCTGCAAAACATTATTCTGTTTCTTACTAAGACCATTTGAATGCACAAGTCCTCCATAAGGTTTTCATGTCCTCTATCTTATAGAAAGCACTTTCGAAACCAGTCAAATTTAATACAAATAACTAGTTGCAACCTGGATATTTGAACCATTTTAGTCCTACGTGTGATTGACAAATGAACTTGTGATGTACCTGGGATGCATAAGGGCCATCTGATGAGATTGTGGCATGGAAAACAACATATTGCATATCAGTAAGGGTGCAAACAATGTCAAACATGAGTTTTGCCCGATCTTTGCACCTGACACTAACCACCGAGTACCCTTTTTCCTCGCAACACTCTATTGTGATTTTTGGCCTGAAAGAGGGAGCACAGCCACTGTCTGTCAATACTCCAGAACTTTCATAATCCCGATCAGCAAACAACATTTGGTGGAGCCGCCTATCAATATGGGTGAAACTCATGGAGAGACTAGTCCTACTAGCAATTTTATCACCATCCTCACATCCACGTAAGACGTTATTGAGTTGCTCCTCCATAACAGATAATCTTTCTGGATCATCCACAGCTTGTCTCGTACCGTCATTGACATAAAGGACGCAAGCTATTCGCCTGTTATGAGTCCAAGCTTCCGCTACAGCTACGTTAAAGTGGAGGTTGGCAAGGACAGCTGAGATCTCAGACAATAGACCAGGACGGTCTCTCCCAATTAGCTCAACGGCTATATGATCGCCAACAGAATGCACCCCGACCCTTTTGCCTGACCAATTCTTCACCCCTTCTGTGCTCTGGCTCTTCGGTCCTAGAGCCTATTGTATGAAAAACTGTTACGAGTAGCACTCAGTATTTGATATATGTAATTTACATGACTGCTATAATGCTATGATGTTAAGGAAATAGTGGGGTGGCTTCTAGCACTAGAACCTGATCCATGTTTTGTTCAAGATTTATGAGTATATATATATGGTTTATATTATAATAACATTATAGCTCTGGCAGAAAGAAACATAGGAATTCTCAATCACGACTGATTCCTTTTCTTGTGAGACAGATACAGCTTATTCCCTTGAAAAAAATTATTTATACATATATTGAAAGAGTTGCGCTTGTTAAAATTTTCAGCAATGATTTTGAGTTTCTCAAATGTTAGTTAGATAGAAAACATATCTTGATACAAGAATATATATCAGATACATATGTTAGAGAAAGAAGATATATACCTTTTCAATGAGGTCAATGGTTTTGCTATCTGTTATCTTTTTTCCTTGCTGATCCGTGACATGAAAAACTGTATATCAATCATTTGGTGAACAAGTTAGCAGCTTAAATACTTGTATCAGTTAGAGAGTGTTCAAGAACACATAAATATGCACTAATGCATTTATGATAGTTGAATTCATCACAAACATACCATCCATGAACCATCCTCCATCAGAAGATATGTAAGCTTTGGTAATTATGAAGTCAAGGTCTGTCAAGATTTGAACAACTTCCAGCAGAATTCCAGGTTTGTTAACACTATCAAACTGCATTTTTCAAAAGAATAACAAAAATTGCATATATTAATCTCCAAATAAATTATTCTTTAAGAACCATTAAAAAATAATGATATGATAAAAGTGTCCTTGAAAATCGAAAATGATTATAAATCAAATCAAGTTTAACAAATTGCATGTCTTTAATTTGAATTCACTGAGGGATAATTTGTAACAAACATAAGAAATAGAAAAACTCTAGGGTTCAAGAAACTTCAAAAACTACACAACCTAGACTTCCTGAGTAGCTGAGGGCCAAACCACAACTCATAAAGAGGCTATAGAAAAAAGAGAAAAAAAGTCATAATTTATATTGAGAAATTATATACCTTGATTAGAGTACAATTACGGCAACTAGCATTGTCCACGGAAACCCTGCAAAGTGAAAATAAAGTTTACCATCATCAACGTTGTTCCTTTTCTATTTACCTTAAGGGTGAATTGAAGCAATTAAGTGACCAATTTGTGAATAATCTTCGCTCTGTAAAAGATGGTTTTGCTCTCTCCATGAGTTTTTTTTTTATTTTTTATTTTATTTTATTAATATCTCCATGAGTGGCTTCATTAGTCTTTTATTTTTTTAATTATTTTTATTTGCTTAAAACCTCTAATTTTTTAAAAATCTTTTAAGATTTTCACTGTTTAGAATATTTAAATTTCACTGTTTAAAATATCAAATTTTAGTTAAAGTAAAAAATGTCAAAATTAACCATCTTCAAGAAGATTGTAACATCACATTCAATAAAATCATTCAAATAGTGTCAAATTTCACTAAATTTCTAACCTCTACACTTCGAAACTATTTTATAACTTTTTTGACAAAAGAATATCAGTGCATTTCATTAAGAATACCAGAGCTTAATGAAATAAATAGGCACCACAAATATGAATTTAGATTCTCTCTAAGAAGTTGTTATGGGTCAATTACTAAACATCAAACCCAATTCAAGTAGAATTGAATTTGTGAAGGAAGAGTGTTGCCATAGACTTGATTGTTGATTTGGTCTTCTTCAAATTGGATCACTCAACACTATTATTTTTTGCTTTGAATTTTCACTTTGAGAGCAATTTGTTTTTTTAAGATTGGTGGGATGTTATGACCCAAATATGTTAACCACTAGAGTCAAGTATCATTGCATATTTTAGATTATGAGTCACCAATTTGGATTTAGATAGATTTATTATAATGAGTTTAGTTAGTTTGTTAGAATATGTCAAATGTTATATACAAAAAATTAATGATGGTAATCATTATCAAGAATGAATTAAGCAAAATATTTATTTAAAGAATAATGCTAGCAACTTTGCAAATGATTGTAAAACAAAAGTGCAATTGAAGATAGTAAGATAAAAGTGAACCTTGGAGGGTTAATTCTATTGCTGAAATTCTCATACTCAGGATCAAAATATGGCCAACAAACTGCACCCATTCTAAACAGCTTGCTTATTTGGTCAATGAGGAATTTAGAGCTTTGTTTTCCTGCAAGTTACCACTTGATGAGCAAAACCCATGTGATCAAACTACTTCTCAAACTATGTTAGAAGCAAGTCAAATGATTATACAGTATGTTTTATCCTTTTGAATACATAAAAAAATTAAAATAAAAGCAACATTCTAATGATTATGTATAAGTAATCACAAGTAGACCATACAGTGAAATTTGCAAGGTGGTTAATTCAATATTAGATCAAGTTAATATTTTAATTAATTTAAAAATAATAATGGGTTAGGTAAGAATTTTTATTTTTTAAACTAAAAATTAAAAACTCTCAAATCAATGAATGTTCTGTATCAACTTTGGCATATTTTACACAGGGAACATGACTCTAATATGGGAAGAGGAAGACAGCTAACTGGTGCCAATTAATGGTTTTGTAATAAGATTTTAGAAATTAGAATAATACTACAAACACAGTGGCATTATTATATATTGTTGTCAATTGAAAAACGCAACCGCCATTTCTGAGCAGAAACAAACTCCTCAATAGAGAGAGTAATAATAAAAGAGATTTCCCTCACTTGGCAAACAGAACACTTTCTTCCAAAACAAAAGTCCGTAAAAAGAAAAATAGAAAGATATCCAATCGGAGTTCTCTAAAGTCTAAATAAATAAAGGAAAATGCTTAAAATAAGTCGAACAACTAATGTGAATGAAAATTGAGCACAACACTGAGCAAGTGGAAGAGAGTAATGATATTATTACAGACAATTAAAACACACACAATTAAAGAATAAGGAGTTGAAGGAAAGGAAAGCATATTGATACACACCTTGACTATTTGAAACAAGTTTGTTGCAATGTTCCAACACCAACACCAGTCTCCTTTATGAGATAATGATATGGGAGAGTCACACTGATAGAGGCAGAGTGAGTAGTGGCACATACGTACATATATATATATATATATAGAGAGAGAGAGAGAGAGAGAGAAGAAAAGGAGAAAGAGAAAGCTGTGTCTGTCTGGGATGCAGATTATCTGCTTTCGACGTTGGAATACCACTCAATTCAATTCTGTTGTCTCCTCTCACCTTTCTTTCAGCAAAAACTCTGTTTCTCTTGGACAACTACTAGTGCGGGTGTGGGGAAACCCATTAATTAACTCAATCATAATAACAATCAAATTATTATCATAATTAATTCAATATATAAATACATTTCTAGATAACTAATAAGTAATCTATTTGAAAAATAAAATAAAATTTTCAATGCAAAATGTAAAAATACACTTGGTGACCACAAAGCATAACACCTTTGCTTTTGGATTATCCTCACGCGCGCGTGATGTCCCAAGGTTGTGTAGGTAGTAGTAGTATTAGCATGTCTCGTATAGGTTGGAAGGACGTAACATACACAACAAAAGTACAGTCGTGCTTGAAAGGATTCCAATACGAGTTGGTGAGCTGTGACTATCATATCACGTACGCAACCACATGCTCCATTTTTGTAGGAACAAAACGAAAGTCCACCAATGCCGGCTGTGCTTTGTCTCTTTTATTTTAGGTTACTACAATCACCTATTATATTACTGCAACCTCAACTCAAGTCATTTTTTCCAATTACTTTACACCTTAGATTTTGTGTCTAATTACCCCTTATATTTTTGTTATTTATAAAATGTGTCTTGCTGAGTCATTCAAGTGAGAACTGCAACGGGTGTTTATAAATAATGTGATTTTTCCTCATATATATTATCCCATAAACATATTGATAAAGAAAGAAATAGATAGTGTGAGTGTGACTAAATATGTTGATAATGTAATAAAAAGAAAGATGAAGAAAAAATAAAATGTTGAATGAATGTTAAAAAGTTAAAACAGAGTATGTGAGAATCCAATAGATGGAAACAAAAATTCACAAAAATATCGTTTTTTGCTGCCATCCTTCATAAGAGACAAAGTCAATTACTTAATCTTAATTGATGTGATATAACTTTGATAAACTATTGAGAGAAAAATCATTGCTTTTGTACAACTAGTTAGATACAAATTAAGAAACATGAATTGCTATTGTCCAGTCCTCATGAGACTTCAACTAATTAATCTTCTTGAAATGTTGAGAAATCAGGCTCAGTTGGCTTGAACATCTTAGGCATCTTTAAACTACTACTATCAGGGATTATCGCCACCTTTTTAAATGCTCCTTTCTTAGTGTTTGCAGCAAACTTTGAAGCCAAAAATGTAGCCCCAAAATTTTGTCCAAGATTGGCATTATCTCCCATGGAACTCTCCCCTGCACCACTCTCCTCTTCATAATCTTCCAACTCCATATTTCCATATAACAAGTTCTCTTTTTCCATCAACTCCATTGTCAATTTTCTCTTGCGGTGACGCCGCCAGGCCGCTTGTATAAAAGAAGCCCCCCAAGCTCTCCACTGATGAGAATAGTATCTGAAAGCATGTTGGAGTTTCTTGCTGTGAAGTTTCTTAAACTGGCTTGACACAAATTTGAGATCCTCAGCTCTAAGTGCAAAGGCTTCTAGTTCACTTAGGGTCTTCACTGTTCTTGTAGAAGATGGAAGGTTGAGATTTGAGGTTGGCATCAAAGCCCATGTTAGCAGTTCTTCACCACAAAAGTCACCTGGTTCTAGTATGATAGAATTGAAGAAACCTGATCTACCACCATCTGTTGTAGAACTCTCTACACTTCCTCTGATGAGAAAAAGCATCTCCTTCACTGGATCACCTTCTCTAACTATATATGAACCTTTTGTGTTCAAAGATGAAACTAGACGTTCACATATAGCATCTAGAAGTTGATCATCCATTTGGCCAAAAAATGGTACCTGAACATTACAAGAATTATTAATTACTTGGACTTAAATGCAAACAAAATTTGAGTCCCCCAAATATTTTAATCCTTCAGTTTCACAATAGCCTAATTTTAGACGTGTCATTCTCATTAATTAATAATGTGAAGTTACATTTGATAATGTGATATTGCTGATTTAGACCACAAACTAATGACAAGAGACTTACCCGGCGGACAATATCAAGGCAGAGATGCCTCTGAATCTGTCGGCGAAGATCAACAGGCAAGGAACGCAAAATGGCTTCTTCGTCAACACCTCTAGTGGCAAGCCATTTGTACTGAACAAAGCGACGGACGCGTTCTTGTAGTTCAGGTGGAAGTTGGCGATGATTCATCCATTCTTCTGTATCTTTTTGTTTCAGTCTCCACTCTTCAAGTCTTGCAGTTGAAGATTGCAGATAATTCTAATTTATTTAATGCAAAGATAAAATCAAGAAAACATTGTTAATTATTTATTGCAAAAGACTATAGTTTATTTTCAAAATTTTGTTTCACTTTAAGTGATGCTAAGAATATGATTTTATAGTTTTATTTTACAATTACAATACCTGCATATTACCAATGAGATGTGCAAAGAGGATAAGACCTGCTATGCATATGAAACTTGAAAATAATGTTTCACCACTGTAAGTACTAGTTTGAAGATTTTGTCCGTATGAACTGCACATTATAAAAACATGAGTTCAGAATAAGTTATATGACATAAAAATAGGTAAAAGTAGAGAGCAGAAAAGAAACCTTAGATTTTTCAAGCCCCACCAGAGGCAATAAAAATATTTTTGGAAGAATCTAGAGGAAGAGACATGGTCAGTAAAAGCATCAGCAAACATTCCAAACTGAAAGTGATTTTTATCATTGAGGGCATCACAATCAGAGAGGACTTTAGTGCGTCTGAACCAAGCTTGGCGTTCACGGTTATAAAGAGTAGTACAATCAAAAAAAGAAGGATTACAAGAAGGAGAATGTGTTCTGTTCATTTCCTTCTTGCACATTATTTTCCAACACTCGTATTGTCGTTGAATAGACGTCACATACCATGTTGCTCCTAAAACCTGCACTGACAAACACAACATTACACACAAGTTAATTATTATCAAAACATGATAATAAACTTGATTTCAAACTATTAAAATAATTACATGGCTGGCGAGCATGTAGAAACCGAGATTGTATAATGCCCCTGCCAAAGCAGTTTTCGCTATAAGCCCGCTGGTCTTCAAGATTCGGCGTTGTAAAGGAAAAATCTGAAACAACCTAGGAATGTACTGTATCAGAACGATTAGGGACAGTGTGTGGTTTGCATGAGCTGCTGTTGAATTTTTTGTCGCCGGAATCACAATCCAAATAACTATCTGAAATTCACAGAATAATCAAATGTTATGTTATATCAAAAGAAAATACAAATTTAATATTCTCTTCTAATAACGATCACATTTTCATTTTACAGTCTAATTAATAATACATGCATAATTTTCAAAAAAATTATTTTTTCAATTTGCTTTTATGATAGGAGAAATAAAACAATGTGAAAAACAATTTTAATGCGCCGTTACTTCAAAACTTTTCATATTGTGAGCTAATCACATATTAAATATTTTACTATTTTTAACTTAGTTAGCATGAGAGTAAATTTTTTTCTTTCTGATTGACTATAAAAATATTTACAATATGAATTACATTCATTCAAACATCTCCTATTTCATATTTAAAATCTCATATTTATTTTTCATTATCATTATGATCTCTCTGTTACTTCCTATTATTTCTAATCCTTTAAAATATACTCTAAAACTATGATATATATAATGTAAAAGAAAGCTAAAAAAATAATAAATTTGTGTGCCTTAACGCGATACGATGTCACAGTTACTCCCACTATGTTGCGGTGTTGCAGCACAGTTTCTTATTTTATTACCATTACCGATCACACGTACACACTGCAATTACAGTGTGAAGTGGTTGCGCCTATTAATAAAATCAATCATTATTATTTTAAAGTTTAACTACAGTTTTAAAGTTTTTATTTTTATTAATTTATGAATTCAATTTTTTATTTTAAAATTTAATAATTTGAATTTTTTTTAATTAAATAGTAACAATACCAAGTATTATAAATAACGTACTGTATAATACTATATCGTCTATAAAATTAAAATAAAATATTCTAAAAATTTAATTTTAAATTTTAAATTATTTATTTTGTAATTTAATTAATAATATATAATAATTAATATACTTAAATTTATATGTCATATTAATTTAAAATATATTAAATTATTGTTTTAATTTAAAAATTCAAAAGATAAACAAAAATGATGGACTTTTAAAATAAAAAGAAGAAAGTATATAAATAGCTTAAAATAGTATGATGAAAAGTCGAATTAAGTTATAATTGTGGAAAGTAGCGGGACTAACCTGGGGCAAAGGAAGAGTAGCAAGAAGATCAATGATGAAATCATGCTTGAGGTATCGGTGAGCGATCATACTTGGATCCGTTATAAGTTCTTTGCGACCATAAATGCGAGATGTAGGAGAATTGAAAGCGGTGCGAAACTTAAGAATCATATGAAAGAAAAAGCATAGGTCAGCGACGGTTCGTGCAAAGGTGACGAAAACACCGAGAACCAAATCCGTTTGCATACACGCTTTGTCACCTGTAATGGGAATGTAGAAATAAAGAGGGTCTAGAAACAGAGCAAAGAGGCATGCATACAGGAACATTATGTTCCATCGTGCAACGAATTGTGAACGTGGATGGAGTATTTGGTACCACCATGGCACTTTCTTTCGAAGGGAGAATGATTTTGAAAAATGGCTACGAAAATGAGATGAAGACGAAGCTGCAAACCGTTGTAACTCGTTATTCATCATCGTTTTTTATTTTAATTCATTGATCTCTGTCTCTCATCATCACCGGAAAAGGTGCACTGTCACCTCAATGTCATCGTTGCAAAATTCATGGAGAAACTAAAAGGACTCCCATAAATGTGCCCACTACCTTCTGGTTCAACGTTAAACCAGGAATTTGAGATCTAACTGCTATTTCTTCATTATCTACTTCACATTTTTTTTAATTAATATTGCCACTATCTTTTTTATTTTTTTTTTAGATTTTTAAAATATAATAAATCGAAACAGTAATATCTTCTTGTAAAATAAAAAAGTTTTATAATATCTTAATTACAAAATTCACATGCACCAAATATTAATTTTTGAGTTGGTTATTATTTCACATATTATTGATTTATTTAAATATTTTTATAAACACATATTAATAAAAGTTAAATTAATAACTTACACCAATAATTAGAATAAGATCGTTGAAGACACTCGATGAAATAAAATTATATTTTTTATTTCTTTTTTACTTTTTTACTTTTTATTTATTTATTAAACATGCTTAATTAATTTTAAAAAAAAGTCCCACAAGTCCAATCAACTTCATTTTGAGGAAGCCCATAATTCAGTACCGCTTTGCCCTTGTATGAGAAACAAGTTAGATTGTAGTAGTCGCACTGAAGTCTAATTCGCCGTGAAAACAAAAATTTGCCGGAAAACGCCACCGGAGTTATTCGTCGGCCGCCAGAAACAGCGAGTAAGACTCGCTTTTCCTTTTTTCAATTTCAAATCTTTCTCTTAGTTATATTCAGTTCGTGATTTATCAATTGTTACAGTTTCTCATTTTTTGGTGGAAAAAGTTTTTAAGTTTTTGTTTATTTGTTTTTCTTCTGTTATTAATGGTTAAAATCATTACATTATTTCAATGCTATTGAAGGTGAGGTGAAGCAACGCATATTATAAGCTACCGAACCAGTTTTGTGTTTTTAGTGGCTAATTCGAGTTGAGTTTCAAGAAGCAACAATGGTGAATTTTCTTTCTCTTTAATTCTTTATGATTTCATTAGTTTGATTTCTCTAATTTCAACCTCTTTATGTTTTTTTTATTTTTATTTTTATTTTTATTTCACATGCATTTTTTTATTGTATTTTTTTGTTGGTTTGTTCTTCTTGTGTTTGTGTTATTTTAGCCTCAAGGAGATTATATACAACGTCACATAAAAGACTATGGCTACCGTCTCGATCACTTTGAGCGTAAGCGCAAGAAAGAGGCTCGTGAAGTTCACAAGCACTCTGCAAAGGCCCAGAAGGTTTAATTCAAATTACTTTTATTTATTCAAGCTATGTGTTTGTGTATTATTATAAATCTAACTGAGTTTCTGTTTAATTCAAATGGAACAGACTCTGGGTATTAAGGGTAAGATGATTGCCAAGAAAAATTATGCCGAAAAGGCACAGATGAAAAAGACGTGAGTATTTTGCTGTCTCTTTATCATTTTGCACTGTTTATTTATGTTATAGCTTAGCCTAGGATGAAGTATTGACATTTTTATATTCATTGTTGTTTTTTTATATTGCATGTGTTTATGCCTATAAAATTGTGCTTGATTTCTTAATCTGGACTAATTATGTGTATTCAAGAGTTGTTGGTGGTGTTAGATAATAATTAGGACAGTAGGATTTCATCAATATGGTTTCTGTTGATCAAATGTAAGAGAGAATGATTTCACTCTTGTCTGTCTACAGTTTGGCCATGCATGAAGAGTCAACATCTAGACGCAAGGCTGATGATAATGTTCAGGATGGAGCTATTCCTGCATTTCTTCTGGATCGTGAAAACACGACCCGAGCAAAGGTATGTTATCAGGCATTTCTCCTTGATTCTATTGCGCAGTCTTGGAAGTAACGTGAGTATTTTCTATTTTTAGGTTCTCAGCAACACCATTAAGCAAAAGAGGAAGGAGAAGGCAGGGAAATGGGATGTTCCGCTACCTAAGGTGAGATTGCATTCAAAACTTTAATTTGCTTCCAATTCCCATTATGTGCTTTTTTTTTTTCCTTTATAAAGGAAATGAGCAGGGAGAGGCAGGAAGTGGTGTTACTTTTTTGAGTTATAAAGTGTATGTGTGGCTTTTCATTTTCTTAGGTACGTCCTGTGGCTGAAGATGAAATGTTCAAAGTGGTCCGCACTGGTAAAAGAAAGAGTAAGTATTACATTTATTGTTTCTGGTAATATGTTTTGATTTTTATCAAATGATGGGTTTGTAAAGTTATCGTGCTGTTTTTGTTTCTATAGTCTCTTAACTCATGGTTAGCACGTTATGGGGTATTAGATGCTTATTGATAATTTTCAGAAGCAGATCTTATAGTATATTATGGTTCACCATTTTGCAGCCAAGCAATGGAAGAGGATGGTTACCAAAGCTACATTTGTTGGGCCTGGTTTTACCAGAAAACCTCCAAAGTATGAGCGGTTCATTCGTCCTACTGGGTTGCGGTTCACTAAAGCTCATGTCACTCATCCAGAACTTAAATGCACCTTCAATCTAGAAATTATTGGAGTGAAGAAAAACCCTAATGGCCCTATGTACACCTCTCTCGGTGTCATTACCAGGGGATCTATAATTGAGGTATTTATTTTTCCTGCTCCTCTAATTGAGGGTTACTTTATGCACTCACAATTTAAGGCGTCTAAGTTGACCTACTCAACCTTTTCTATTACTGTTATGTACTTTGTTATAATGTAAATGTCTGAATCATTACGAAAATGTGTTGGTAATTTTTCTGCTTATCTGTAATTTCAGGTGAATGTTAGTGAACTTGGTCTGGTTACACCTGCAGGAAAAGTTGTCTGGGGTAAGATTATTTGTTAAGTGTATTCCGGTTTTGTCATCATGGCTGAAATTTTTACTGATATTGATGCTGTGGATTTTTTTTTGCTATGAATACAGGTAAATATGCCCAGGTTACCAATAACCCAGAAAATGATGGCTGTATTAATGCTGTTTTACTTGTTTAAGGTCGGATCAAGGATTGGTGATCAGATCTCACTCCAGTGTTTATTTATGTCGTCTCATAGGTATGACTGTACTACCAGTCTCGAATGTTTGATGAAAGATGTACACATGTTATTGATACCTAAGATTGTGTCCGGGAAAATAGTGAAGATTTTTGTTATTGGATTGGGATGCTGACATATTCTAGTATTATCATTCTTCTCTTTATTTGGATAATGAATGCAATAGTGACCACACCTTGCACTTTAAGGTAACTATGGGCCAATGGGCAATACAATAGATAATCAATATCTTGATAAGCTCGAAATTGAGTGCCATTGGCAAAGAGAGTAGTCTCTCAATGTTTAACTCAGTCAAGTATTACACTTTTAAAGCAAAGGAGTGCAATGGCATCGCTAATTCACAAATGGTTACAAAGCGCGACCTTATCTAAGGGATCTTGTAAACTTCAATTTACAAGCTAATAAATAATCTCCCAAGCACAAAAGAGAAACAAAAACAAAAAAGAAATATAAATATGATTCTTGACTACAGATAAGCAATAGCATTGACAAAATTCTCCAATAACATACATATTGATGAGTCGATGAAAACTCTGTTATCCTTGATCAAGTGTTATGGCTTGGTACAAATTGACCATCCAGGGTATGGAAATGGTAACTTTCTCCCTCAAGAAGGCGCACAACCTGAACTAACAAATTATTAATTAATTATCATATTTTTCACTTGGATAGAATGAAATGAAAGAAATAAGAACAATATGATAGTGAATTTTATATGACATTATCATGTTAAATTTTGCGTGTGTGTAAAATTAAGGCCAAAGTAATGAAGTGCAGATAATTACCTCTCTCATTGATGGACGCATCTCAGGCTTTCTATGCATACAGAAATTTGCTGCTTTAGCCATAAGGTATAGTTCATATGTGTCATATGATTCCCCCAAACGAGGATCAATCAGTTCTTGTAAAACCAACTTCTCAATTATTGGCTCAGCCTAAATGTAGTGTACTCAAATTGAATCAACATGGAAGATTTTTTTAAACATATATTCAAAGACATAAACAATCATATATTTATTTATATTACCCATTGTCTGAGAGATTGTTGTTGCTGATCTGGATTATTGAAATTACCCACTTGGCGTCCTGATATCAATTGTAACAGAGTAACACCATAAGAATATACATCTGTCCCTTCAGAAACAATACCATCTTCAGCATACTCAGGAGCAAGGTATCTACATAAACAAAATCAACAACAACAAAAGCTTGTTTGTTTTTGCTATTTTAAAGGATATAATTATCAGGCCAGTTGTTGGTAATAAAAAATTACAACAAATTCTCACCCAAATGTGCCCATTATCCTTGTTTGCATAGGATCATCACCAGTACTCCATTTGGCAAGGCCAAAGTCACCCAGCTGCATCATGCACTTATAAAACATCACTTAATTAACCATTCAGCAATTATATAATTGTTTTAATTCTATTTAAATCCTTTCTAATTTTTTGGACAAGATTTTCAATTAGTAGATGATTAGAGAAGAATGAAGTATATATAGTTTGCTACTTTACCATGGGAACAAAATCATGAGTGAGAAGTATATTGCTTGGTCGCATGTCCCTATGAATAATAGGACCACCTCGACATTCCTCATGTAGAAAACGCAATCCCTTTGCAGTCCCAAGTGCAATACCATATCTTTGAGGCCAATCAAGAACTGCTTCAGTATTTTCTTAAAACAAAAATAAAAATCCCAGATAAAAAAATTATAGTAGATTTTTGTTAGACTTGAAGCATAAGATAAAACAACATAAGAAGATATATATAGGCACTTACCAAATAAATGCCAATGAAGAGACTTATTGCAAATATATTCATATATCAGAATATTTTTCTTTTCCTTACAACAATAACCCAACAGCATCACTATATTCTTGTGTCTAGCAAAACTCAAGACATAAACCTCAGAATGAAATTCAGAAAACCCTTGTGTACTTTCATCTTTCCTTACTTTTGCAGCAACTTGTTGTCCATCTTTAAGCACACCCTTGTATACATGACCATATCCACCTTCACCTATTAAGTTATCCTTTGAAAAATCATTTGTTGCAAGCTGTATTTCAGAATAGCTGAACCTATTTGACTCCTTGATTGATAATCCTGTCCTTATTCCACAACCAGTACATAGAATTGGCGCATCTGAAGATTTTGGTAGAAAGCCACATTGGTTTTGCTTTTGGCCAATTTGTGAAGTAATGAGATTTCTGTATTCTCCTGTGATGTTTATACCTGGATGAAAATTAGAATTCTAATTCGTTACAATGAACTAAATTCAATTCTTAAATACTAACACAAATATTTATATACATAGATAATGATTAAACAACAATAACTTTTATGATTTAAATTCTTATGACATTGCAAAAGAATGAATGAGCATATTGTTGGGGAGCACCCGTGAGCAACAATAGACTAATTCTCTTATATATTCTCCATTTAGCCTATTCCTAGTTCCTAGTATGTGTAGAACATTACTATCCAACACAACACACCTCTTAACCCCATCACCAAGAAGACTCTTCAGAAGAGCAACTTGGGTTCAAACGAAAATCAATACGAAAAATACAAACAAAGAACACACAAGATGTGATCACATAATTCAGACAATTATGCCTACGTCTCAAACTGCAAAGCGGTTGAAGTACCTTTTTACCCCCGTCGAAGCCCAACAGACGTTTGGACCAAGTCCGAAAGGCTTGAGCGACTTGTCCATTTATCTATAGACTATGAGTCATTCTTGACAAAGACTTTCAATACAAGGACTCTTAGAATAACTCAATTTATTTAGTGGCACATTTAGTCAGTTATAGCATTTATGCTTAACTGATTTTATGTTTTCTATTCTTATCAGTTAGTAGTTAGGCTCGGGTAGCTAGTACTTTTCTCTCTATATAGATAGTTCTAGGATTCATGTTGTGTTAAGTTTTCCTCATGTAAAGCACTCAATCTTTCGATTGATGAGAATTTTTCAAAATAACCTTGTTTCTTCATACGGGACCCACTATACCTAGATTCAGTCCTGCCTCCTCACCAAACCAAACCAGCTCAGGTACCACTTGTTGGAGAGTCCGGGGGAGTACTGATCGAGAGCAACAATGAGCTAATGATCAGGATCACCAAGAGACTTTAACAGCACATCTTCATCCAAAACCTTATTAGATATATCATTTTTTATATATCATTCATTTAGTTTATTTATAATTGATGTAAGAGTAACTAGCCACATTTGATCCGAACAGATATATAGTGCACATAAAATACTTTCTAAAGGAATGCTTGCAAGCAAAAAGCGTAGGACAGATTGAAAATAAGTAGTTATGTATTTCTGAAGGTTAAAATATTTAGATAAGGATGATGACCTGATTTTTCATGCTTAGAAGAAGATCTAGAAACTAATGAGTTGCGCTCAGATGACCTGTTGGCATATGAATGCATCGAATAGCTCTTAATAGAACCAGAGCTATCAGAAGAAGCAATTGAATGTGGATAACTTTTGCAAGAGATAATACACTGCTCAATGTTTTGCATGCTATGGCAATCTGATAATGAAACGAACTTGGACAAAGAATAAACAGGCTTTGTTTCTGTGACATTTGAGTCATCTGCATTATGACATCTCCATATATCCACAGACAAGTCATCTTTAACCAATGCAACCTTACACGGTATCTTGTTAAGGTGGAATCTCATATCGCGCCGAAGGTGTCTGTTCAAATTTGTTCAATAAAATTGAAAACCATTAGACAAATTATTAATTTAGTGATGGCCTCACTATACTACTTATGAAAATCATCTGTTAAGATATTACTAGTACCTATCAAGTATAATCCAAGATGCTTTATAGTTTTTAACCTCTTGCAAAATGATCTGTCTAATTGGAAAACCTGCTGTGACTTGAATGTCAAAGGTAACCTAGTAATGAACATTTTATTAGTGTCAAAGGTTAAAAATTAATACTAACACGTGAAAATTACAAAGGTTTGTCATTTGCATAATTAAGAATGTAAGGAATATTTGCATAGCATTTTTAGAACATAATACTATACCCCTTCAATTTCAAAATCTTCAAGACTTGATAGAAGCTCATTTGCATATACATGCACTTTTTTTCTGACTTCTTCCTCCATTGCACGAAAGTTGGTGCCAGCAAAAGTCTCCGGAGATGCTAATGTCTGGTACCCCACTGTTAATCCAAAGGAAGAAACAGAAAAGATACATGTAATTAGAATGATCATGTTGACAGCATATTGAAGTAAAAATCTATCTGTATAAATTAACTTTCCTTCTAAAATGTTCAACCATACAAGACACTAAAAAAATCTATTGCCATTTATCCTCCACCAAAGTCCAATACACAAGCAAATTCTGAAATTTCCTGCTATCAGAATCTATCTTCTATCTATTCTATGAAAAAACTTCCTCCTAATGACACATGCTACAATTTCACACATTTCTTTTTGCACATCTGTGCAATCTTGCACAGAATCTTAATTATTCCTTCTAATTATGAACCAAAGTGTTCATGAAGGACTAAGACAGTGGTTTTGGCTAGGACACCGAAAGAGTATGATGAAGAAGGTAAGATTTCTACTGCGGACATTTTTCTCTATCCCTAACAAACTAACCACTAACATTTGTCTATGAAAAAAATGAAACAAACTGGCTACACAACCGAAATGAAGTGGTATCAGTGAGACTCCTATTAATTTGACATGTATCTAAATATATGATAAGAGAGGGTATAATAATATATACTACACGGGTCCCTAATTATAAGCACTGAGGATAAATTCGTACACCAAAGGTATTTTAGAAAATATCAATACAAAATAGGCACTATATTTATGCTTACTGGGGTGAGACACCTTATGCAAGATGCAGAGCATAAGCAACCTGACACCAGCAGAGAGAATGATACCCTTGGAACGAATGTGATCAATAACAAGCTTGATCTCGTGCTCATTGCGGTCCCTTGTGGCGTCACAAGCAACAATGACGCAAGAAGGAGAAGGAGTACTCTCCATTTATGTTCAAGTCAATATGTCTATGCTCCAATGAAAGTACTCTAGCGCAAGTACTATGGTGATGCACAAAAGTGCATAATGTGCTCCTGATAAAATGGTAGTGGCATGGAACAATAAGATGATGGACCAATGATTCAAGAACACAACACTAGTCATGTTTCTCACTGTGACAACATCAAGAAAATATGCTAAGAATATTCGGAGCACATAAATAGTAGTGGGATATCTATATATGTGTGTGCCGTCTTGGACAGTGGAAACAAGGGAAGAGTACGAGGAACTTGAAGACAGGTTTTGGTCACTGCTTGCTCGTACATGCTTTCCAATATTCTAGATTCTATTTTTCACTGTTAAATAAACTATTCAATCTGTCTTTTTCAGCTTTAAACAAATCAATTCAATATTACCAGCTTCCCATTTCTTGGCGTTAGCACAGTCAGCACAACATATGTAAACAAGTTGTCCACGAATGATAAATAAGTGTAGGACTTTTTAGGTAAATAATTTAAGTATCGTTGCTATTGTTTGATATAAAACTATTTGGTAGTTTCTAAGGGGAACAATATTTAATGGTAGTTTCTTTTTTTATCCATATGTTCTCAAAAGCTTCCAAAATACACGTTCGGATTGGACAATTTGAAGATGTATTTTGATTAAAAAAAAAAAAAACATCTGAATTGGCCGATCCAAAGACTATTGGGGAGGGAGAAGAAACTCTTTACTTGATTATGCCAAGAACCAGTCTTATCATATTGTCATAATCATTGTCAAGAATGGAAAATATTCAATGGGGCCACAAACTCCAAATTAGGGTTGGTCTTGGTGCAGAGGGGGCTCAACCTATGAAATGAATACCAAATATGGTGACCTAGTCTCCTAGAATTGTGTTCTACACCAAAAATTTAATCAAGTGTTTATTTTAAAATTTTATTCTTGAGTTTATTGAAATTATCTGAAAACATACTCTGTCAACGTATCTATCTATCATGAAACAAACTCAAATAAATTCTCTGAAATATTTTCATAGTTAATTATTTGATGTTTTAAGAACAGGTTTTCAACCGTTGCTTGTAAAGTGTTGTGAAATGTTAAAATTGTAGCAGTGGTTTTCTCAGTTTGAATTGTATTGACATAAGAGCACATCCAGCTACTGATCAATCTTTTATGCATCTTCTCAATTCTCATACCTAAATTAATTTATTTTCCTAATGTAATGTGATTATTAAATTAAACTTATGAGGTAGATCACATAATGTAGCAGCCCATTTTATCAGCTTCTTCATGACTGAAAATTTTATTAACACAAAGAAGTATTGAGAGGAAAAAAAAAGATATTAGAAGAAGAATATGCAATGCAACCCCCAATTTTATTTTACATTATGACAGTCAACTTCAGTACAAATGATTATTTGAGTTGTAAAAATCTACAAAGGAACATCAGAAGGGTAGTCTTTGGGATGCTTCTCAATGGTTTTTCTAAGTATTCTTTCTTGCTCCTCAAGGTTTGATGAAAGTTGGTCATAGACATCACTAAACATGTCCTCAAGTGGAGGTTTTTGTGCTTTCTCTGCCACTTGAATTGCATGCAATGTCTGTACCAAAGTAATTCAAAACAGGTTGGTGCATGCATATATACCAAGATATATATGGACTGAATAAATTGGAATAAATTAATTAACAAATTGAACTCACCTGCTTCCTGACACTACTTCTAAGCTCCAACTCATCCTTATCACTCCACCAACCATTCCTTTCTACCCATCTTTTGAATCTATTCACAGGATCTCTTTCCATTTTCCAATATTCAATCTCATCAATTGGCCTGTACTTAGTTGAATCATCAGATGTAGAGTGGTGTCCTACTCTATAAGTCAGAGCCTGAACATCATTCATTTAGCATTAGATTAATCAGTGAAAACATTCAAAAGTGTTTGGTATCTTAATAATTAATAATGATGATGTTAGCATGAAATTGAAATGAAGGAGCTTAATTCCACCTCAACTAAAACTGGTCTTTGTTCTTTAATAGCAATTTCACGAGCAGTATGAACTGCACTATAAACAGCAAGAGCATCATTTCCATCCACTCTTATACTCCATATGCCATAAGCTTGACCTTTCACCACAATTCCATCACCTAGCCAAACAGAAAAAAAATAATATAAGTTTCTAGTTTTTTCTAATATCTTCTGAACTAAATCACATCACATAGGCTTCAACATGATATATATTTAGTCAAATAAAGAATAAAAGAACTGTAGTATTTTTCAGAAAGAAAAAATAGTGTTACAAGGTTAAAGTTGGAAGAATTTGTATAGAGTAGTACTTCGAAATTGTTCTTCGACGGGGGTACTGATGGCCCATCCATTGTTACGACAGATAAAAATAACCGGGGCATCCATTACTGCTGCGAAATTCATACCAGCATGAAAATCTCCCTACAATATTTGATGTGTTATTCTATTATTGTTACTTTTGTAAGAGAGATAGTTCATTCATTTATCATAACTAACCTCACTAGTGCCTCCATCTCCACAATAAGTGACAGCGCACGCACTTTTTCCGTCCATTTTGAGCGAATAAGCAGCGCCTACAGCTTGAGGAAGTTGTGTTCTGAATTTCTTGCCAATCAACCAACATTAACTTATTCAGAGTGAATGTTATAACAAATTAAACAATTGAAATTATCAAAACATGTTATAGTAGTATGGTATCATCTATGTCTTACGCAATGGGGGATGAAATTGTGAAGTAATTGTGCTTGTTAGAGCCATAGTGTATAGGCATTTGTCTTCCTTTACCAAAATCATTTGTGTTTCCAAAGCACTGATGTGCAATTTGTTGCAGAGTGAAACCACGCCATAACAAAACTCCAGGCTCCCGGTACTAGCAGACACAATGTTATGCACATTTTCATTATCATCAATTATATCAAGGATCTAATTCTTATACACCGTCAGCGTAAAGAGTTTTTACATTGTCAATCAATCAAAACTATTAAGATCATTACAAATGTTTTACTTTTACGATAAATGTCTCTAAAATCATATTCGTGAATGTTTGTGATATACTGGTAGTGTAAAACTAAGTTTTTCACTATTAGTGCAATTAAACTCTTCAAATATGAAGTGTTAAAAAAAGGCTAATTTATGTGAATAAGCTATCAACTTGATCACTGCCAAAATATTATAGGACTAAATTGAGTTATTTAAAAAGACTAATTTGATAGAAGATTTCACATACTAAAATGTTTAGGAGTTTCAATGGTGATTTGAGTGCATGGTAGCAACAAAGTATAAGGTGAGCCTAAACCTGAGGGAAGATAATATCATGAGAAGAAAGAGCAGCGGCAGATGCAATGTTAACAGCTTCTTCTCCCATTGAGGTGAGGTAAAATGAAATTCTTCCTTGCCTCTGCACCTCATAGAATATGTTGTCCATAGTTTGAAGTGTCACCATTTCAGAATACATCCTCACAGCCATTTCTTTGCCAATCTGTGAGGTTGTTCAAATCATTTATAAAATATGTAACCAACAAAACTTCACTAGTGTAAGTACTATACATTCTTAATTTGTATCTGATTGGGGGCAACTGCCCCCACTAACTTGCTTATATTATTGTCTTTTTTTTGTCTTCACTCAAAATTAAATATTTTTTAATGATTAATAAGATAATAATAATTTGATAGTGTAAAAATAAGAGACCTGAACATGATTGGTGTGTTTCATGGGTTGTCCATCGTCATCAAGGACTCGGTAGCATGGAACCCTTTTATGAGAAGTATCAGAAATGAATCTCATTTCGGAAGTGAATCCAACTTTGCCTCCAGGAAAATCAATTACCTGACACAGTTAAATACTGTTGAATCATTTTATAGTTTTATAATATTGATGTTTAATAAATGTTTAATCTCTGCGATCCAATCTTTTAAAAAAATTATTAAATGCTATTCATATATAATTTTATATTATTATATTTTAATAATATTTTATTCATCTTCTTAATTATAAATACTTATTGAATTATTATCTCCATAAATATAAGTTTTTATACAGATTAATAAAGGTATTTATTTTTAAAAAAAAACTACTCTTATTAATATTATTAATTTATTTAAAAATATAAATAACTAACATTAAATATATCCAATAATTTAATAACAGCTACACACAAAACATACATGTTAATTATACCAACTATGTTTAATATATATTAAACAATTAATAAGTACTTGTAAAAAATAGGAGTACAATTTGTTGTACATAACCAACAAAATGTTTAGAGAGAGAATCTTTCCTTACCCATTCATGTTTATAAACTTCCGAATTTACTAGAGGGAAGTTGTAAAAAGAGAAATTAGTAAGAAATAATATAAGAAAAAAGAAGAGAAATAAATAATAAATGGAGTAGATTTAATGTATTGATTGATATAAGCGAAAAAGAAAATAAATATAAAAAAAAAAGAAGTGTTAGATCAATTTTGAAAGTACAAGAACGTTTCTGTTTTTTTTTAAATGAATCAAAATTAATTATTATTTGTATTTAAATTATATTAATTAAAATTTTATTTAATTACTTAATTAATTAGTAATTTTTATAATTACTTTAACTAATTAATTAAAATTAGTATTCCATGTTAGGGAAATTTCTAAAATATATTTAGAATTTTCTAATAGTTATATTAATGTAGCAAAATTAAATAACTTAATGTATCATTTGGTCAACTGGTTGCAATGTTTGTGTTTAATTCAAACCAATGCATCTAAAGTTATCAAAAGTTATAATCTTTTTCAAGAGTTGTTTTCTTTCACCAATTGGTATGAGTTGAAGAGTTGTTTTGTTTCACCAATTGGTATGAGTATCTCTATAAATAGAAATACTTTAGATGCAGAAAGAACACAAGAAAAACAATACAAAATTCATGTTACATGAGTCAAAATTATGTCAAAAATGTTCTTTTTTCTAGTGCACGAGAGTAAATGAAGGAACTTTATTCTGTAAACTATCATTGATTGATAGGCTTGATGTGAATGGCAAGGCTTGATGTGAATGACAATTCACTTCAAGGATTCCAAAGTATCCTGAAGGGATTTGTCGGTTCACCCGTTTGCATCCAATATATATAGATTGACGGCGACTAATCGAACCTAAAGCTTAGTGTGATACACACGCTTTGGAATTTATTTGTACAACCTTCATCATCATCAAGTTCATCCTCTTCTTATTCAAGATTTGCAACATACCCCAACACAAGATCCAACATTCCAATTCCTTTATATTAATGTAAAATGCATTTGTTTAAAAATAAAAGAAATGTAAACTTTTAAAATAAGGTAAGAAAGTGCAACACGTTCACTTAAAAGACAAGTACTACCGTGAAAGAAAACAATACTGCAACACGTTAAAAAAAACAATGGTAACCTGGAAAAATATAAAGCGAAAAGAGAAGGTTAAAAAAAGAAAATACAGAAGAAGAATAAATTCTTTTGTCCATTTTCTCAAAGTTGAATAGCAGTAAAAAGGTGTAGGTTCCACACTTATCTGATCTCTCTTTTCTATTTCTTTTATGTGTGGATCAAAAGAAATCTATTATTTCTTTGCTCTTTTTCACTTTGTTATCTATCTCTTTCTTATTACTCTCATACCAAATAGACCCTACATGATGACTCAAGTTAGGAATACGTCTACATTCTCTATTTTATATATAAAAATTTAAGATAAAAAAAAAATGATACTTCATTCTAAAATAAAAAATACATTTAAACTCAATGAACGTTTATAATAGTTTTTACATTTATATTCCTCTAAAAATATCAACAAACTCGAACATGAAATCTCCACTAACATGATACTTTTTGTACACAACATCAATAAAAGCTATATCATTATTATTATTAGAAAATAAATTAGTTTTGATATTGAAATTAATTAGTACTTATAGTTTAATCCTTTTTAGTATATAAAAATACGGATGGCCTACATTTGTGGGAGAAACTAGTCGCGCGTCAACAAAAATCTTGTCCCCTCATTTATTGTTCATCCATCAATATTTAGAAGGGTACTACAATATTTTTCTTTTAAGAATAACTTGCACTCTTTTATTTTATTTAAATAAATAGCTGTCATATAAATATAATTTTCCAAGTATAATATTGTATATATAATTTCGTTGTTTGAATAAAATTGTGTTGACTATCGTCTTAATGTAAAATCGATTGTATGTATCTTGGTTTGGTGTTCTCTTCAATAAAATAAATTTATTTGTTTACCACTAATGCATTTTTAACAAAAAATTAGTGCATTGTTTCAAGATATATTATTTTATCATCATTTGAGGAGTGATAAACTGATCCATTTTTGGAGGGTGTCTCGAGATAGGAAAATACTATGATGCATCGGATTAGATCAGATCCTATATATTAGGTCCCCCTTAGCTGGAAGCACTAGGAATACTATACCTCCTTAGTAATGGATTAGAGCAAATCCTATATATTAAACCAATATCCCTTTTTTCTTTTGTTAAAAAAGGAAGGCTAAGACCCTTTAATTGAATCAAATTAGGTAAAATAGTCCAAAAAGAAGGCTACGACAATATCCAAAAAAAGTCCTAAGACCCTTTAAATGATTAAATCAAAAGATAAGATCCTTTGCCCACGTATTTAATTGGATAACTAGATAAGCTTCTAATTTAATTTTACACTAATAAATATATCTAGTGATTGCAAGAATAATATTTAGAAGATAAATTAAAAAATGTTAAATTAAAATAAATAAAAAATATATCTTCAATTAATTTTTTTTTCATTAAATAAAGTTTAGATGAGTCTCAAAGTTTGAAAAAACTTATCGAATATTTTTACAAGATTCTCGCGATTGGAGTTGAACTCGTATCATTTTATTAATCTATACTAATAATCAATGCTTCTTAATATAATAATAAAAAAATATCCACGTTTTAGTAACCTATTTTATTTCTAATTATATAATTAATTCATACTAATAAAAAATTTCATCTAACTTCTACGAGTTCATCTTCTTTTTAGTGGTAACTATCATCAATCCTATAAACTTACTTTCTCTTCTTTATTCTTTTGGGAAAATAGTTTATAAATTTTATTTTAAGCTTCAGGTTTTATTTAATTTTATCATTTTTCAATTATTATTTAAAATTCAAAAAATTAAATTCAAAATATTATTTATGGAAAAACGACTGACAGACATGAGTATCCGACTGTACGCCAGTAAATAATAAACATCATAAATATTGCATATATTTAAAACAACAGTTGCACAAAAAGTTAGACAAGACATTGTAAAAAAAACAATACAAGAACAAGAAGAGCAGACACATGCTGGAAATTTTTTTTCTATGTAACTTTTCTTTTATATATATATATATATAAATCACATTATAAAGTCATTTATTTATATTCACCAAATATGATTAATGATATATTTTAAAAAAATTTCACAATAATCATTTGAAGATTTGAGGATCTTTAGATAAGTTGAAGCTATTTTCATAATCGATATATAATTTGGACAAAAAAACTAAAATCATGGGGAGGATACCGTAGAAATCAAATTGAAAAATACATGCATGCATTTTATATTTATTTTAAAATTAAAAATATGGAAGTGAAAAATACATGCATATATATATATATAAATATACCTGATCATGATCATGATCATGGTGATGGTGCTGCAAATCCAACTGTGCCTGAGCTTTGGTGGATTCATAACGCGAGAAATTGGAAACGTTAGTCGGTGATGCAATAAATGTTAAGAAAAACCTCTGCAACTTATTCTGAAGTAAGTTCCTAGACCTTCCAAATAACAAGCCTGCCATGACTATGAATGAAGAACAAAAAATATTAACAGAGAAATGAAGGATCTAAAAAAAGAAAGCTATAATGATGATGATAATATAAACGTGGAAGGGTATGGTTATGGGTATGGAAAAGGACAAAGTGACATTACTCTCTAAACTTTCTTGTCTTGTCTCGTATCTACTCTTCTGGTGACACCAAGGACGTGGTGGAGTTATGTCGTGAGTTAATAGAAAACCTTTTTTATTTTTACATGGAAATATATATAGAAAATATTTTCTAATTAACATGTGTTTGTGTTTGTGTTGAGTTGAGTGTTACTTATCCTTCCCCATCATGGGATACCACCACGTCGGTTCCATGTATTGTTGTTATCTCTTTATTGCTTTTCGAGTTACTATAACTAACACGGTACAACTTCATATCGTCTATTCACTATCAAATCATTAGTGTCATTCCCAACTTGTAAATTTACTCTCTTTTTAAATTTGTAAAATAATGATTACTACCTCAACTCTCACGGTTTTCTGCAGTAACTAATCGATAATAACTCTGTGATGTAATTATCTATAATTCTTTTACTTTTTATTTTAATAAAAGAATAATTATTAATTTAATAAATACAAAATAATAATTAAAAAAATAAATTATATTAATAAAATTAAACAAAATATAATTAATAAAAAAATATATCAAATTTAATATAAAAAAATAAATAATATATTATATTATTTTAATAATTCTTTCTTATCTTGCAGATAAATTAACAATTCAATTTTATTTTATAATAATTTTCTTCTATTTATCCTCTGAATTGAATAAATAAAAAATAATAATAAAATCAAATAAAATAAATTAAATTGAATAAATAAAAATATTTTTTATTTTATTAATATAATTTATTTATTTTATTACTATTGCTTTTATTATTTTATATGTATTAGAT
>JBBPBR010000004.1:65881058-65899355 GCA_037974775.1 Cicer pinnatifidum | reverse complement strand
CAATAAAACATTGATGTTTATCATTATTCTCTCTTCTTCTTTTTCTCGTACCATTAACAAATATAATTTTGTAAAATAATTCCCAGTGTCTTTTTTCTATACTAAATTAACTATATTTTTTAATTGGTATGAAATTGTCAAAATGTCTTACAATTTAAGACAGAGGAAGGGAGTAAAGAATTTCAACCTAAAGCTTTTTTTATTTAAAAGAGAAAGTCAATGTTTGCTTTAAACTTGATCCATTCTTGAACCAACCCCACTAATTAAAATTAACTACCATCATATTATAATCAAATTATCAAAAACTATTGTGTAGGCAGCTACAAATTATGACTTGAATCTTGAATTATAAGGTTTGTATACAACATATCAGCTTTTATTATACATATGTCACGCGTTTTTCCTTAAAAGTCATACCTTTATGAGTTATATCTTACAACTTGAAACTTGGTTTGATAAGCATGGTGGTTACTGGATACTACTATCAAATAATTTCCTTTGGAATACTAAAATAAAAAGTTGATGTAATTTGTATTTTGTAACTACTGCATTACAAATTTTATCCAGTCCACAGCATTAGTAGCAGATAAAGATCCTTCAGTCTCCATCTCCCAAGCCAGTAAATTCAATAGCAGATAAAGATCCTTACCACCATAATGCTGTAATTGATTTGATTCAAAAGTATATACATGGTTTTTTATTCCAACCCAACTGCATCCAGTGAACTCTTTAGTCCCTCTATTTTTCATAGCCTTCCTCACTCGAACCATGCTCTCCCATCTGCCTCTCATCTGATATGCCTGAGCCAATACCAAGTAAGGTAAGGTTGTCTTTGGTGCCCTCTCCAGTATTTTCGTTGCAACTATTTCAATAGTTTGCAAATCTCCATATACTGCACAAGCAGAAAGAATTGACCTCCATATGTCGAGGGTAGTTCCGGACGACATTTTTTTCACGATGGCAATGGCTTCTTTGATCTTACCAGCTCTACATAACATCTCCACAACATATGAGTAATGTTCTTCCTCTGGCTTTATTCCAAATTCCAGCTCCATTAGGGAAAATATTTTAACTCCTTCATCAACCAAATTCCCATAATTGCATGCTAGAAGAACTGCGGCAAATGTTATTTGATCAGGTGGTGTTCCTTCTCTTACCAATTCCTTGAAGAGGTCTATGGTCACAGACACTTTTCCATTGTAAGAGAGTCCCATCATTATAGTGTTCCATGTTACCAAATCTTTTGTTTTTATTTCATTGAAGATATTCAAGGCATCATCAATAAATCCAAATTTAGCATACATATCAACAAGTGAACTGGCAACAACTGTATCTGACTCAAAACCCAATTTAGGGACCAAAGCATGGATTTGATTACCCACTTCTATTGGCAAGAAAATGGTAACAGAACTCAGAAGACAGCTAACCGTGTATTCCGTTGGCATGATATTCTTCCTCAAGGTCAGCACAAAAAGTTGCAGAGCATCTTCTCCCAAGTCATGTCTAGCATAACATGAAATCATGGAATTGCATAGAGCTGAATTCCATTGTTCATGTTCTTTAAAGAGCCGCACAGCATCCTCCAATCTGTTGCATTTGGAAAAGAGATCAATAGCAGCACTTGATACAATGCTATTATAAACAAATCCCACCTTGAAACAAAAGGCAAAAACTTGCTTACCCTTTTCCAAATCTCGCAAGTTAGAACATACACTCATCAATATTGAACACGTAAACTGGTCGGGTGATAACTCCGCAGCTCTCATGTAACAGAACTGCTCTAGAGCCAGCTCTTGGCAATCAGCTCTACAACAGGCCCACATCAGAGAGTTCCAAGATATAACATCAAGCTGCTTCATAGTAAAAAACACATCAAAAGAATAATCAACAAGACCAAGCTTTCCATACATAGCTATCAATGAATTTCCAAGCACCACATTAGACAAATCCATTCCACTTCTGATCATCCTACCATGAACCTGCTTAGCATGACAAGGACTTGATACAAGCGATGTTAAAATGGAGAAAGTGAACCAACTTGGTCTCACACCAGTACTTTGCATTTCAACAAAAAGCTCCAAGGCATGACTAGAAAACCCATAAGAAGCATAACCCGAAATCAGGGTATTCCAACTAACAACATCTCTAACAGGCATTTCATCAAACATGTGGCAGGCATTATCAAGCTGGCCACTTTTGACCAACCCTTTCAAACAAATGTTCCAGGACGTGGAGTTCTTGTAAGAAATATCATCAAACACCTTCAAGGCATCATTAATGAGGCCGAACTCGGTGTAAAGATCAATACTGCGATTACCCAAGTAGGTATAGGTATTAAGACCCAATTTGAGGAAACGGGCATGCACGGTTTTGAGAAAGTAAGGAGATTTATGAGATAAACAATGGTGTAAAAGAAAAGAACAATAAGAAAGTGACGAGTGAGGAGAGTGTGTTTGCTTAAAAAATGTGTACATGCAAATGATGGATGGTGTTCTAAATTATAAATTCTAACTAATAATATTAGTTGTCATATAGCAAGGTCCTCAATAAGATGCGTAGTATCCATTAACTGGAGTTCAAGGGGGGTTGCAATTGCAAAGTTTGGTCACTCAAGCTTTTTGCCTAGCTCCCGCCCTAAAACAAACTTTTGATAATCTAAATCTTCAACAATGCTACTTCATTTATTATTTAGGAGTAATCAGTATATTTGATATTGCAAAACTCATTCTTCCAAAAAATACATTCACCCAATAAAATTATATTGTACAGACATTTTATATGAAAATTTAGCGATATATTTTATGAGTGGTGCAAACTTTGAATTTCAATTAACAATTATTATAATACATTATTTAAATAATACTTTAATATATATTAAATTGGGGAACAATGTATACAAGAGTTACTTTGTATGGTTACAAGACAAAATATATAATGTTAAAGAACACACACAAAAAATACATTTTTTCAAGCGTCAACAAAAGGTAAAATTATTTTTTTTTTTACTATTATTAAAAAAAAAATCATTTATATGTGTTTTCAAATGCAATGCATTTAATTTTGTGATCGACAATAACTTAAAATTGTCAAAATATAAATAAAATAAAACAGTTAGTGTAGGGGTGCAAGTATACACTCTCACATGTGAGAAAGTCTTTACCAAATCGCAAATATGTTGTTTGTAAAAAATAAGAAACTTTAAGTGCATAGTTATTAACTTTAAAATATAATT
Source organism: Cicer pinnatifidum (assembly GCA_037974775.1). Taxonomy (NCBI): domain Eukaryota; kingdom Viridiplantae; phylum Streptophyta; class Magnoliopsida; order Fabales; family Fabaceae; genus Cicer; species Cicer pinnatifidum. Next base: position 65,896,123 of record JBBPBR010000004.1, on the reverse strand, counting down.
TAATTTAACTACATTGTTAATATTATCCTCCACTTGAAAGTAAGAGATTACCATAAGAGATCAAACTTTTAAGTCTATTTACATGTTTAAGAGACCTATCTAAATGTCGTGCCATGATGCCATACCATGTTTGTTAATAAATATGCATCTTGGTAATTAGTATCGACTCCAAATAATTGTGTAGCGTGCTATTGGTAGTTCCTAATATAGGTATGCCAGCAACGCTTCTTGCATTATTTCTCCATCAAATGAATGAATAAAAATAAGAAAAATAAGTTAAAAAGAATGAAAGAAAAGTAAAAAATAATACATCTCTTATTTATTTGAGTAGAAAATAAGAGAGAATGTGTATCTGTGTAAATATGCCTCCGATTAATATGGCATTTTTCTACTATTTTTCACAATCTGTGGACAAAATAAAGGAGAATATGCCTTTTTGGAGTCATTGCCCTTCTTGATCAGATACGTCTCGACTAGAGGATCCAACCGTCACAGCTCACAAGCCTTCAAATATGAAATTGATTATTGGACAGAAAAATTAAAGCAGTTATGCAATTTCAAACAAGAATGTTTTATCCTCGTTCCTTAACTTCAACATTTTCTCCCAACTACTGGTGCAATCCTAGGGAGGCTTGCAAGTGGCATCCCAAAACTTTTGCCTCATTATAGATAGCAGTAGTATTAGGCAACAAAACCTGCAAAAATCCAGCATTTGCAGATAATTCCAAATGTGCCATGTAAGTCAGAATTGAGGCTTGGTTCCAAATTCCAACCAACTAGATTTCTGAACATCAAAATACCTTCCTGTCAATAACTGCACTACATAATATGAATCTTGGGATTGATTCTATACAAGCTTTAAACTTCAGGCTTTGCGTAGACAGCATAACATTCTTTTTTATGTTGCCTAAATTTCTGTCACCTGCGGCAAATAATATGATGCATATGCACCAAAAAACTTCAAACTTTTGCTGCCTATTATCCTACACTCAAGACATTTACATTACTGCTAGAGCATTTACATTACTGTTGGCAAAAAACAGTATCAACCCAACTCAAGCCATTTTTAGCCCTTCATTCTCTTTAAATTGGTTAGTTGGTGCTGAAAATAATCCAGAAAAAATTTTGAAAGCTTAATGGTGATCCCAATCATATTTCACTGAAGAGTTGTCCTCCTCAGGTTCATTAATCTTCACCTGGAACTGAGAAACTCCGCAGAGTTTCACATTCAACAATCTGTCCAACTACAACCAGGAATCTTCTGAACATTCATATATCTCATCAACTCTCTTACTTGTGCTGATCCTTCCCAGTCCTCAGAAGTTGCAAGTATATTAGACAATTGTATATAAGCACCAGGATTTTCAGGATCCAGCTTAATAATTTGCTCTGCAGCCATCTTTCCAGTAGTCTTGTTTCCATGGGATATGCAGCCTCTTAATACCGATAACCACATGTTTGCATCAGGCTGAAAAGGCATCTCTTCAATAAGATTCATTGCTTCCCCAAAGCAACCAGCTCTGGCAAAGAGGTCAACCATGCAAGAGTAATGTTCAATCCCTGGATTTATATCATATTCATGCTTCATAGTATGGAACAGATTTCTTCCTTCTTGGACCAGACCACAGTGATCACATGCTGAAAGAACTCCGGTAAAAGTAATAGCAGAAGGCCTCACACCACTATACCTCATTTCATTAAAAAGGTTCAGTGCTTCTATTCCATATCCATTTGTTGCATATCCCATCAGCATTGTATTCCATGAAACTTCATCAGTTTTTATCGTTCCATCAAAAACTTTTCGTCCCATCTCAACAAGACCACATTTACAATAAAAATCAACAAGGGATGTAGAAATGATTTGGTCAGATTCAAGCCCCAAAGTGATAGCTTTACCAAAAACCTGCTCACCAAGTTCAAGAGATGATTTACTAGCACAAGCACTGATAACACTGGCAAAGCTAAACTTGTCCATTTTCACATCCAGCTTATTCATCCTACAAAAAATATCCAACGCCTCACTTGGACACGCATTCTGAGTGAGGCCAACCAAAATTGAATTCCATGAAATCAATGTTTTATTAGGCATCGTGTTAAAAATCCACTTTGCATCTTCAATTCTTCCACAACTACTGTACACAGTAATCATAGTATTAAGCAAGATTGCATCATAGACTTTGATCTCACTAAACAACTTGCAAGCTTCATGAGGGTGTTTACATTTAGAATATGCACCAAGCAGAGCACTAACAACCACAATATCACTAGTAACCCCAATTTTACAAGCATGATCATGCATTTGCTTAACAAGTTCAACATTGAGCAAGCTACTAGCAGCACTCAAAACATTTGCAACAGCAGAGAAGTCTCCCCGAACACCATTCCTACGCATCATGTTAAAGAGAGCCAATGCTTCCATTTCCTCACCATTGAACACATAACCCGAAATAATTGAATTCCACAGCACAGCACAAGGATCAAACTTGTTATCAAAAACCCTTCTTGCATCTCTCATTCTACCAGCATTTGCATAACCTGATACCAAAGCAGATAAAGAAAAGTCATCAACTTCATTCACAGAATCCACAACACGAGCAGCACTATCCAAATCACCACATTTCCCATAAAAATTAACTATCGAACTGCACAACACCTTATCAAGTTTGAATTCAAAACCATCAACGAAAACACGCGCATGAACTTGTTTCCCACAATCAAGAGCAAACAAATCAGCACATGCACCGAAAACAGTTGACAACACAAACGCATCGCAGTGCACAGTTTCTGAGGAGTCCAAATTCATCTCCCTAAAGAGTAACAGAGCTTTTCTGGGATACTCATGTCGAGAATAACCATGAATGATGGAATTCCAAACAAGAGGATTCTTCACAGGCATGGCGTTGAAGAGAGTGTGAGCAAGTTGAAGGTGACCAGATTTGGAAAACGTTGAAATGAGGAGGTTCCATGAGTAATGGGTTTTGTGGGGCATGGCGTGAAACAATTGCAGTGACTTGTGTGTGTTGCCTGAGTTGATGTGAGCTTCGATGAGGGTGGTCCACGAGAAAGGGTTTGTTTGCGGCATTTCGTCGAACAGTTTGGATGCATCTTGAAGAGAGCCGCGGCGGGAGTATAATTGTAGAAGGCGGTTGGTGGTAATTACGGATGAATGCAGAGTACCAGTTTTGAGTAACGACAGGTGGAATTGTCTCGCTTCGCGAAGCGTGCGGCACACGCCATGCAACTCCATTTACACCCCTTGTCCATTCTCCTTCATTATCATTATCTGTGTGTTTAAAATATAGCTTTTCTTACACTCCCTTCACGGCTAACGCCTGAAGCTATGTAAAGTTGGATTGATTGATTGATTTTATAATGGATTAGCAGAAACACTGTCACTAAGATGAGACTTTAACTAAAAACCAAGATGTAAATCTACGAAAGTATCCAATAAAGCTGTTTTCAAACATAATAAAATTCATAAAAGAAATTTAAGGAAAATAGATGATGCTCTAGGGAAGTAGTGAGTAGTTTAAATTTGTGTTTCTCCAATGAAACTGGTGTGCTTTAAAACATACTAACTAGGTTGTACCATGAATATGTACCCATTTTGACTACCCTTGATTGGTCAAGAAAGTTGTAATTGTCTGAGGGGAATATAATTTTCTTTGAATCTATTAGGGGATATTTGTTTCAACTCTATAAATGTTATATAGTCATAATATTTTTTTTTATCAATTTATATCATAAAATTATTTTTAAAAAATAATATATTTGAAGATGCATTTACAATTTCAATATATTTAAAAATATAATAAATTATCTCATAATTTACACATGAGAGACTAAAGTCATTTATAACCATTAAAAAAAAATTCATATATTGTTCTCTCTCATTAAATGGTATAAGATTGCATTATCGGCTCATGTGTAAAGTATACATGAGAGGATCAACTTTCATTCAAAAAATATAGTAGTGAGAATGTCTCACATATTTAAAAATTAAAATAATTACTTATCTTTGATTAAATTGTTATGTGGTTTGGTTTTTATTCTTATTTATAATCATATTGATAATTGTACTATAATAAGAAAGAGTTAACAATTTTTTAAAATATTTATGGTTGAAAAGAAAACTTAGTTCTCAATTTGCACTAGACCATTATTTTTACAAACACTTAAATTCTTGCAAGTCACGAGAATACTTTCAAATTAACAATTAAAACAAAAAAATGTAAAAGTGATTCTTAATGCAACTGTCAAATGTTGATATTGTAAAATTATACATCATGTCTCATATTTAAATCCAAGATTTATCAGTTGTATGTGAATTTCTAATATAATTATAAGTATCTCATCTATAGGAAAGGAAGAAAATGTAAAGGTGAAAAAGAGAGTAATGATCGATAGCAAAAACATGTTTGTGACTGAGATGCTTTTGAGTAGTTTGAAAACATGTAACTGAAAGAGAAAGGTTTGAAAATATACTGAAAAAGATGTTTGTTAATGTTTCGGGAGGCTTAAATAGTAACTTAATTTAAAAAATCCTGGGGTGGTTAATTGACTTTTCTTTAATGATATTAGCCTAATAAGCACGTCCTATTGAGAGTAATATATTGCTAGCTATATAAACTGGCAAACTGCAGTGCCAGTGCACTGATGATAACAATGATTGCCGAGTAAACTAAGAAATATCAAGTATGGCCTAATATACTTTGAGATATGATCAAATTCAGTCTTAATAACTCCTCGTGAGATCAACTATTACAAATTTAGCTGTTACAAATTCCGTCTCCACACAAACATCAGCACCAACAAGTCAGAGGCACAATAATGACTCGATCATAACCGCTTCTTCGTCAATCATTGAGAGCACCACCTTGCAGATGAACTCACCTGAAAGAACAAAAATAAATTGGCGTGTGTGAGTTGCCAATGCCAGTAAAGAAGCTAAATCCTAAGTATAACAACAACTAAAATATAATGTTGAGCACTTCAAATCAAATGCAAAACAATTAAACCTGCAGAAGCAAATGGTAAAGAAATTAAGAAATACTAGTTTCTGGATTTTATTCTAGTCATATAAATTTCAGTTCGATTCATTTATAATTTAAGGAAAAAATGATTTTATGTATAATGAGGTATTTTGCTCTGTGTATTTCTAAAATGAAAATGATTGCACTGCAACTTGAATCATTATAATTTCTAAATTGAAAATTTTCACTACCTTGCTAGTTACCATTTGGTCACTAAAGTGCATATCATATTAGTTTATCATACATCATCAACATATTTTATCCTAATGCCATAATGTATTTTCTATCAGTTTATGGTACATCAACACAGTTTGTTTTGATACCAAATATCGTATATTTCTAAGAGACTTCCTTATTTGCATCAAGAGAAAGAATACAATCAGATAACTAAATATGGTTTTGGACTGGTTACATTTACTGCTTTTATTGGCTCTTTGCGAGCTACATATGCTGCCTGAGGTAATCAAGCCAAGTATTTCAGTCATTAAGGATCAGAATGGAATAAAACCTCTTGAAGAAGGGTTAAATAAACCTGAATAATATTTGTTACAGGAAAGATGTTGAAAAATGCACAAACTGTGAAACATAACAGATCTTCGGTTTTGTATTCTATTCTTGAATAGATAGTTAAATAATAAATTAAACTCATACAAATTTCTCTAAAAAGAAGGTTGAACAAATACCTGAATATTTGTAATTGGTGGAGATACAACAATCTTTGGCTCCATAGCTGAAATGGAACAATAAATTTGTATCTGCAACATCTCAAAACAAAAAGAGAACACGACGGAGATAGAGGCTCATTTCAATACGCAAAGAACATTGATAACTCATGCAACTTTATAGTATGCAAGTTCATACACTGCTCAAAAAAGGAAAAAGTTAGCAAATAATACAAATATGAATCATACAAAATATGCAATGCCACAAAAGTGTTATGTAAAAGTCACAATGGAGAGCCACAAAAATGGACATGTTGGGAAGTCTTCAGACAAGAACTGGGAAATTGAGAAGCTGTGAATGAAAATACGAAAATCATTTTTATCTTATAAATAAAAAATATCAAAGTAAACACATGCACACACAGGAATCGTGATATAAGAAGAAGCAAAGGTTTTTCCGTACCAGATACCGGGGGAAGAACAAAAATGTATTTGAATGAGAGAAAGCAACACAAAGGTGGAGAACACAGGTTCCCCAATGATCCTATTCCTAGCAATGTACGAAAATGAAATCATAAACCAACCATTTTCGGAGAAACCATAAGTTACACTTAAAATGTGCTCACCTTGAAGGATGTGGAAGACCCACACTAAGGAACAGCAGGCGAGAAAAACGGTTTATAAACCAAAGGATCCTATTAAACAATTGATTATCAGCTTTCTGTCTAAATATCTTGCTGAGGAGAAGCCCAACATGTGGTTAAACATGGTCCTTACTGGGTAATTTTGGTTACTTGAGGTAGCAATCATACTTCACCATGCAAGCCAACACACACAATCCTTTCCATTTTTTAACAAATTGGTTAAGAGTGTTAAATTGGGTAATGATATGCCCTGCATAGTAGTTATAAGTGGTGGGCATCCCTCACCATACTAGCCCTGTTATGTGGGGTTGAGTTAGACGCAACTCAAATTTTAAGATGACTTTGGAGTCTTTCCTAATCCGTTGCATCACCCATTATCAGACCATTTGTGTCACGCTTTACATGTCTAGTCTTGGGCATGAGGAGGTGTGTTGAGGGTCTCACATTGAATAATGGTTGAGCCTGAATAGTGATTTAATTGGTGGACATCCCTCAACTGACAAGCCGATTTTGTGGAATTGATTTGGGCCCAATCCAAATTCTTAAGACAAATTATCCATCACAGTCTATACTTGCAGCTCCAAACAGTTACGAATTATAACTTCATCAAAACTCAATTACGAAGCAGAAAAGGCTTCATTGTGCTTATTATAAAAACATTAATCAGGTTTTTCCCAGATAGGATACTCCCCAAACTTATTTTATTTTATTTTTTGCCATTAACTAATTTCCTCAAATGAATCATGAACTCATAGTCTGCTAACTGTCTCTCAAAGCCATTATCAATTGGCAATATTGTGGTAAAAGTGCAGTCTGTCCTTCCTCTTTGCATATGATTGCAACATGAAAAATAGACTCCTCCCTGTACACCTTAAATCCTGCCCATTGTCTTTCAGCAAAACCAGAAAATATAATTGTCATCATTACAGACAGGACTTTGAACATTGTCGTATTCCATTGTATACTTGCTATCAGTATTGAAGCAGGTGTGCCAAAAACAAAGATAAACTCCCTGCTATGATGCATGCATTTTGCATGTTTGAATCAATTAATGCTCAAATTCATTAATTTTTTCAGCAATCCATTCTCCCAGACTTGGGGACTCATGTTTCTTACAAGCATCAAGGGCTCTTTCCAACATGGAAAGAGTAGGCTCTATTGTCATTGTTTTCAGAGTTTTCAAAAAATTCTCGAGCTCATCCATGTAACCATGCCGACTGTAGAGTTCAATCATGCAGTCATACTATGATGCATGCATTTTGCATGTTTGAATCAATTAATGCTCAAATTCATTAATTTTTTCAGCAATCCATTCTCCCAGACTTGGGGACTCATGTTTCTTACAAGCATCAAGGGCTCTTTCCAACATGGAAAGAGTAGGCTCTATTGTCATTGTTTTCAGAGTTTTCAAAAAATTCTCGAGCTCATCCATGTAACCATGCCGACTGTAGAGTTCAATCATGCAGTCATAATGCTCAAGCCGAGGCACAACATGGTATTCATTGCTCATAGACTTAAAGCATTGGGTGCCAAACTCAACAAGGCCTTCTTCGACACAAGCAAGAAGAATGCCCTCAAAAGTCACATGGTCTGGTTTGACGCCTTCTGCTTCCATTATCCCAAAAAGTTCAAGTGCATCTCGTCCCCTATGATTGTGACAACACCCCAAAATTAAGGTATTCCACATGATCACATCTCTAGAAACGGCCCCCTTCAGAACCTCAACAGCGTACTCAAGATTGTAGCATTTACAGTACATGTAAATCAAAGCAGTAGTGATTACAGTATCTATCTGAAATCCATGTCTAATGATGAATCCGTGAATTTGTTTGCCAAGGTGGAGAGCAAAAGTATTTGCACAAGCTGCCAAAAGGGTTCCAAAAGTATACTTGCTTGGTTTTGTCTCCCATTGCATCTCTGAAAACATTGTTAGTGCTTGCTCGCTTAAATGATGATGACCACAGCTTGCCAATAAAGCATTCCAAGAAACCCTGTCACGCCAATTACTCATCAGGTGAAACCAAACTCTGGCACTGTTCATGTTCCCACATTTACCATACATGTCAAGAAGGGCATTGCCGACCATAAGGTTTGAATGGAAACGATGTCGATAGACATAACCATGAAGCTGTTTCCCCATTTCATGATCAGAAAGGCCCGCAGACACATTTATCATCAAAATAATAGTGACATGATCCATGTCCTTAACATGCTCAAGCATTAAACAAACAAAATCTAATGCCTCAGACCATTTACAGAATCGAGTATACCCCGCCAACATAGCATTCCATGAAATCACATTTCGTTCAGGCATCTCATCAAAAAGCTTTCTTGCCTCCCAAGTTTTCCCACTCATTGCATACCCTGACACAATGCATGTCCAAGACACCAAATCTTTTGAACCAAGCTGATGAAAAACCCTAGAACCATTCTCCAATTCACCACACTTGACATACATTTTGATAAGTGAGCTCGAAACAACATTATCCTCGTGGAGTCCCCATTTCATAACAACCCCGTGAATTTGCATCCCCTCCTCAAGTGCACGCCTACTGGAACAAGCAACAAGAGCATTAGAGAATGTAAAATTCAAAGGACTAACTCTAGCAGAAAACATACGCTTGAACATCAAAATAGCTTCCTTTGCATCACCAACATCAAGATACCGCCTCACAATAACATTCCAAGTGACATCATTGCGAAGAGGAATTTCATCAAACATCCTGCGAGCATCAAGCATAACCCCACATTTAGCATAAACATCAACAAAGGCACTTCCAATTATCACATTGTCACAAAAACCAAATTTTAGGACAAGCCCGTGAACCTGTTGGGAGAGAGGAAGCTCAGAAACAGCAGCACAGGAAGCAAGAACACTTGCAAAGGTGACTTCATTTGCACGAACATTAGACCTATTCATGGAAAGAAACAACGAAAGGGCTTCGTTTGGAAACCGCAATCGAGAATAAGCGGTGATCAAGGCGTTCCAGGAGCCACCATCTCGTTGTGGCATTTCGTCGAACAGTTCCCTTGCGTCGCGAAGAGAGGAGCATTTAGCATAGGCTTCGAGGGCGCGGTTGAGGAGGAAAGTGGGTGGATTGGGAGATGTGGTGGTTAAGTGGAACTGGACCTTGCGGGCTGCGACGATGTCTTTTAGGGAAGAACAATGACGGAAGAAGTGGGCGTAGAGAGAGAAAGGGAATGGTAGTGGGAACGCGAAGAGAATGGATGCGGCTTTTAGGATATGACCCGCTTCTAGGGACTTGAGGATTGATTTGATCACTTCATTGGTCGTGGTAGCGGCGGCGCGTGGGTTTAAGTTCATCGTGGAGTGGAGGAGTTAGTTCAGTTATACAGCACTAGCTCAGTCGGTGTATTTTTGGTTCATGTCCACGGTAATCGACGACCCTTCATTGTTTCGTCGTGGTTTTGTCTAAATGACCACTTTTGTTAAATTATATTTCCTCTAGCGCAAACTATAAGTGAAAATTCGATAAAATATATCAATTTTTTTAATCAATTTTTATTCATATAAATTAAGATGGATGATTAACTATATATCAATTTTTATTTACATATAGCAGGATGGGTTCTTTTATTATTATTTTTTTTGAATAACTAGATTTTGAAGAAAATTTACTTAAATATTTTCTTTTGAAAATTATTAATTAAAATATTTCTTTTATTATTTTTTTTAAGTTACAAGTCACTATTTACAAATGCGACTTTCTTAAGAAAGTTTGAGTTTGCAATGACGACTTTTTTAAGCAATTTAAAAAAAATTCATTTTTTTTAAATTAACAAATATATATATTATTAATATAATTCATAAAAATACATAAACACAAATTTTAAATTATATGGATTGACTAGAGTTGTCTGTAATATTTGGACAATGTTTTCAAGTATGATCAGTTAATCGACATAGTTCGCATTTTCTTGGCATGTTTTCTTTAACGTCTGTGTTCTAATACATGTACTATTTCGCCGACCTTTTTTAATTTTTCGTATTTCAGGTTTTTGATACAATGTTTCACCTTCATACTTGGGTTTGTGCAACTCTTCTTTGTAAATGTTAAATACATTAACAACCTTGTACACGTCACTAAATAATTTTGACGAGCGTAAGAACATGCAGCTATGACATCTGAACAAGGAACGTGTATAGCCTGAAATTTTCAACAATTACACCATTTTCTTTGAAGGTTGACTTCAAAATGACCAATCGGTCGCACCTCTATTGGGTTTATTGTTTCATGCACCATGAAATAATAACAATTTCGATTGAATTGCATGACTTGGTGAGTATTAGATTTACCAACTTCATATTTAATCTTGTCAATGCAATCGTCTGTGTATATTCGACCAGAAGCTAATGATGTCTAATGTTGTTGTATGATTTCTGCATATGAAACTCTCAATTTATAGTATGTTGATTGTACCAAAGTAGTAATTGGGAGATTGTGTGTACCCTTGAGCACTGCGTTGATTGATTCATAAATGTTTGTTGTCATGTGTCCCCCATCTTCGACCTTGAGAATACATCATAGTCCATTGTTATGGAGGGATATTATCGGTTCATCTTAAAGCCTCTAGATTTGTCATCCTGATTTCATTGTCGTAATATTTGAATGATGGCTCACTTAATGCATATCTTGTTATAAATGATATAAAATGTTACAGGCAACTCTAATTTAAAATGTTACAGACAACTCTAATCGATTTATATAATTTAAATTTTATATTTATGTATTTTTATAAATTATATTAGTAATATATATATATATATATTGTTAATTTAAAAAAAAAAATTATTTTTTTGTTGAAAATTGTTTAAAAAAATTGCTATTGCAAACGCGACCTTCTTTAAGGAAGTGACATTTACAAATGACGACTTATAACCTTTAAAAAAATTTAAAAAAATTAAAAAAAAAATTGGTTAATAGTTTTTAAAATGGAGTATTTAGGTAAAAAAATCGAAATTAAGTTATTAAAAAAAAACCATTAGAATAAATGATTAGTTTTTTTTTCTTTCTAATATATATGAGTACTTTTTGGTACGAAATATTCATTATTTTACTTTAAAAAAATAAAAAACAACACACTCAAAAATCAACGTAAAACTTCCGTGAAGAATCATTTACCATGCAACTACTATAAGTTTTGTATGAAATAAATATTAAATATATAAAAGATACGATTTATATATTTAATGTTTTAAAGTTTAGAAAATATGTGATGTTAATATTTCTTAAGAATTCGTTTAGTCTATTGCTATTACCGGAACTCTCAACTGCTTGATTTCCTTAATACAAGCTAAATACCAAATTGCTAGAATTGTCTTGGTATGAATCAAAGCTATGGATAAATTGTTTTCAATATGTTCCAATTCTTTTGATTTCTATTTCTCTATTAATGTTTCACAATGTCATAGCTCATCCTTATTTATCCTTGTTGTCTAAATGTTGTTGCAATATCTTGAAGAAAATATCTTTGAAATGAATAACCTCTAGAAACAGTGATTCAATAATATGCCAAAAACAAACCATCGTCCAACGACTAACATATTTGTCACAACCAAGAAGGATATGGCAAATGGTCAAAATAATCATTAAAAGAAAAGTTAAGGATTTTTTTAAAAATAAATATACAATTTTGTTATTTTAATTTAAATTATTTCTTTTATAACTATATGATTTGTTATTATTTCCTTGTGAAAGAATAAGATTAAATGGAGGTTAATACTTTAAATCTCATATTTTCTAAGCCATTATTAGAATAAATAAAATAATAATGATGATTGATCGCAATGGATCGATAATGCACTAATTGTGTGGCCCAGTGCTTATATTCATACACCTTAAATGTAGAAAAATCGAAAATCCTAAATTTGAACATAAGCTTATACACATCAATGTCTTTGTAGTTAACGATTTAGTTATATTTGTGTGACAAAATATTTTTATACCGATATAAGATACTGTTGGACAGTTTAATTGTCCATTTTTATAACATCCTCTTTAAATTTACAACTACATTAATTATTCTTTTTGGCAGAATATCTCTAATTAATTTATATCTTTTTTCTACGATAAAAAATAAATATTATAATAAAAACATTAACTAATTTTCTCTTTTGAAAAGTAAATATATAAAAATAATATTAATTATTAATAAATTTAATACTATAATTATTTTTTCTTAATTCTCGTAATTAGATTTTATGTAAAGAAACAAAGGTAATTCTACATATTTTATTTATGATATTTTGATCGTCAAAGATTCTTGTGTCTAACAAGGGTAGTTTTTTTTGTTTTTGTTTTTTCTTTATAGGAACAGTGTTTTATATTAAGGAATTAGGGATGGATCAAGTCGATCAAGAGGGCTTATACATCAGGACTCAGGTGCACACCAGACTTTTTTTTTTTTAAATAGATAAGGTAAAAACTTCTATAAAAAAAATTATTTAGTTAAAAATAATAAATTACATATCACATAATATATTTTTTAGATTTATTAGGCCGACTTATTTAAATAAATATAAATAATATTTTTTTTACTATATTAATTATTATATTAAATTTTGATATTTTGTTATATAATCAACTTTTAATTTACGTATATTAACTTTATTTAATTTTTTTACATATTTAATTATTATAAAATATAATTTAAACATAATGTATATAAAGTTAAATTCTTAAAAAATTGATATTAAATATCAAAATAAAACTTAATTTCATTCACATATTAACTCGTTAATCTATTTTAAAATATGTTTGATTATTTATTCAAATATATTAAAATGAAATAGTCTTTTAACTAGGTTAATATGTCATATCAGACTTTTATCAACATCGCATTCAAATCTAAAAAATAATTATATAACAAGCCACGTGCGAGATTTATGCATTGAATTTTTTTTACAAATCATGACTCAAGTCTAATAAAGTCTAAATAGAATCGGTCTATTATCACACCTCTATTAAGAGCAAGTAATTTTTTGTGTAAATTTATTTGACATTTTAATAAAATGTTTAATATATAAAATAATTTTATTTATTATTTAAAAATTACTTATTAATAATATCAATGGCAGTGTGAGGTGTTCTCTACATTGGAATTCTGTAGAGTGCACCGAACGTCTAGTAATCGGACACCGTTAACAGTGGAGTGTCAATTGAATGTATTATATATTGATGTACACCTATCATTACTCTATTTTCAAATTAATAAAATTAATACTGAGACCCATTAATTTAAAGAACCGGTCTCTCCCGATAAATGTTTTTTGATACGCAAAGTAAGAGTTAAACTCCAACAAAGTTGATTAAGCGATTTAAAATCTACCCCTTCTTTGGGATCAAATGTGTTTAAGACTGTATTTAAAAGTAATGAATATTTGTAATTATTTATTTCTCCATTATAATGGGTAAACGTGCCACTGAGAATGTTTAATTATGATGGCATCAAAGACCCACGTCAGGTGCTGCAATAGATTAATTATTAAGTGAATCAATACACTCTCATGAACCATATCCTTTCTTTCTTTTCAATGCACAATCATAGTTATCTTCCCCATTACGAATTCGTTAATCATTATCTTCTTTATTAATATGATAGTAATGATTCAAACAAATAATACTCTTGTTTATAAAAAGTACAATAATTAGAATAAGGAAATAAGTTCACTTATAAAATTATTTATTTTATTAGTAAATTTTTTATGATTATCAATATAAAGTATAATAATATTTTAAAAATTGTATCTATAATAATCACCGAAAAAAATTATTTAAAAATATAATTAAATTTATGTTAAAATTTATGAATAATTTTTTTGACCAAAGTAACACGCGAAGAGAATGAAACATTAGTAGAATTTTATATTTTTAAGTCGATTAAAATGTATATTTTAAGTCGGTTTTGTATCTGAGTTAATAATAAACGACTTAAAAAATATGTTGTTTTTTAACTTGTTTTATAAATCGACTTAACAGAGTTTCGTCATGTTAAGTCGATTCAATTTAACCGATTTAAACATCATAAATTCAGTTCAATAAGTCATATTTTTAAGTTAGATATTTTGATCAAATGACTTAATAGATATAATTAAAATAATTATTATTTTTAATGAATGTCTCTTTTGTTTTTATGCTCTTGATGTATATGTATATACAATTTCGTATTTAATTTTAAATCAGAGTTTTGTACTTGCAATCATAATTTTATATAAACATCTGATGATCAAAATATACAATATCATATGTTCATACATAAAATATGTAGTACAAATAAGATGTATTCCATCTTTGACTAATATTGACGAGATGAAAAAAATTTAAATGTCTATTAATAAAATTACAAAATCACAATATAAACGATATTCAATAGACATACATTAACATTGTCATTATTTTCAATTAATTATAAAATAAAATCCGTTTTTGAACTTATTTAGCTTGATCTGGATGAAATGATATTGAGTCATCAAATATCTGGAGAAAAAAACACAATTAATATCGGCTGAATCGTAATTTTTTATCATAGGAACATTAAAAAAATACGATCAATAACAATTTATAATTTTTTATCATACGAATATAAAAAAACACAATCAATAATGACTTGTAAAAAAATTGCATATTTGTTTACATGAGTCAACTCTGTTACAATGTTCAACATATATAACATTTGTCATGATTAAACATTAATACAGAGACGGT
>JBBPBR010000004.1:65856106-65880841 GCA_037974775.1 Cicer pinnatifidum | reverse complement strand
GTTAAATATATATATATATATATATATATATATATATGAGTTTGGCATGTATTTCTTTTTACTTTATTTCCCATAATACATAACTATATGTCAAATAAGATTTTATTATCTGAAAATGAATTTATCACTATGTATACTAATTATTTTAACAACGTAGGAGCTAAAAATAATTGTTATATATCAACAATTATAATTGTAAAAAATTATTCATAATAATATGTCTACTTAAATAAAGTTTATAATTCAATAAACAAAAACATGAGAACCAAATCTAGTGGCAATAAAACCACGATGATGTTTGTGAAGTGGATCTTACAGTATAATCAGAAATTATACAAGTGTTTACGAAGTTAGATAATAGAGAAAGTTTAGAGTTTAATGTTAGTGTAGCAGGAGATAAAACGTTAAATGTATGAAACGCTAAGTGCATGATATTTTTTATATTTTGTAAATTTAACGATCATTAATATAATCGCGTTAAACAAATTTTAAATATTTATAAAATTGTCAGTCTCGTCCTATTGAATATACTCTAAGCAATAGGATATCACATGTCATGATGGATGTGTAGCTCGAAGAGAGATGGATAGAATCATTTGTCAATGAAGTTCTCCAACTCCTTGTTTGTCAAACAAATGTTTTTACAATAAGTAAAATTAGTTCTTATTGGTATTTCTCCATCCTTTTAAAACACCAATGGTGGTCTTGTGCTCATGTGGTTGTTTTTTCTACCAGTTTAGGTCCGGTTTACTTTCTTTTAATTTTCTCTTAAACTAACAAATATAAAAGAACATATATTTATTTATTTATTTACTTACTATCTTTTATAATTTTTGAAAACATATCAAACATTTTTTAAATTTTGAAAATGTAAAATACTATTTATTTTTAAAAATGCATCATTTTTAATTTATCTTCTCTTTATTATTTTAATTGCTCAATAAACAAGTCTTTTATTTTCTTATTGGCAATTTAAATTGAATATAAAATTTAGAAAATATTAAATGAGATGTTTTTAGAAAATAAAAAAAGAATAATTTACCTAAGAAACCGGTTAAAGTGCGGAATTTCTTTGTTCTTCTTCTCATTTTCGTGCTTTCTAGAAGTAACAACTAGCCATGACCCCCACAATATATTTTACTAGTATATTTGAAAAATGAAATTACAAATAAAAATAATCTGCGTGGACTTTATACGTATAGATAGATAACTATGTTACGTATGTCTCAAGATTACATTATATTTAGATCGACAAAAGTGTGAGTGAGATAGACCACAAGATGGAGAGGAAAAATCAGCAAAGATTATGGATGCGCCTTTTTTATATATCAAGAAATAATACTAAATAAAGAAAATGTTGCAACTCATCTAGAAGATAATTTGCGTAATGTCAAAACGTCTTTAATAGTAATTTTCATATATTGAAGGCATAAAGTGACAATTATAATCTCCACGAGTGGCACAAGAATACTGAATAATACAAGTAAAGCCAGCTTCATAATTTGTGGGATTTGATTTGTTACTTCACGACTCTTCAAATTTTGTTCTCGAAGGGTGGTATTCAAGGTTCATTTTCTGATGCACAAGCCACACGGTATTAAAACATATCATTTCTTAAGAGGTTGTTAAAACACAAAAAATTCCTCTTAAAAAATAACACATATTTGGTAATTAATGTAATTTTTACAAAAGTAGTTAATTAAAAGAGAATATATTTTTTCAAAAATAATTGATTTATAATTTAATACCTCTAATTCTATATAATTAAAACAAAAAACAGAAATCATCAATACAAAAGAGGTAATTTAATATTATAACTTTAAAAGATTATTCTAAATACAACTCTAAAATTAATTTCACACTCACATGTATATGAATTAAATGCATTTCTAGTAAATATAAATAGATAAACAAATATTAAGGTAACTTTAGAGATTACTACATTTTAAATTCTTGTGATATTTTTATTTAGAATAAAAAAAAATTAAACTGTTTATTGTATATAAGATCATAACTTGTGATTCATTTTATCGAGAAAATCTCGTAAATATAGTTGAATTGATAAATGCAAGAACATTAATATTTAGTAGTTTGAATTTGGGATAAGCTATTTGACCCCAAAAAATAGAAAAAAAATTATTGTTCATAAATTATTTTTATCAATCATTTTATACTCAGGATAATGAAAAGAAACAACTAATAGTAAGTAAATAGACTAATACAAAATGTCAGTATATTTAAATTCATTAACCAAATTTAATTTTTATTAATGTCAAATAATAATAAAATATAAATTTTGTGATCCTATATCAACTCTCACTCAATTGTGAACTTCAACCTTTGATCTAAATTAATTATTAAGATTGTTTAAAAATAATTTAGTAATCGTATTAGGTGAAAGGTCATACTTCTATTTAGAAGTAGATATTATTTTAATGCATATGTATTCAAAGTAAAATATAAGCAAAAATAAATATATTTGATTAAAAATTAAGATTAAATATATTAATTTTTTAATTATTCTTTTATTTATATTTTATATTGAGTAATATTAACTATTAAATTTAAATACAAAAAATCGCCTTAGATCCTTAGACTTTTATAAACCGTCGTGACTTTTTATTATTACAGAGAATCTAAATTAAGAATCAAAGGGGCCATGGGGGTAATCGATTTAACTTTTTTTAGAAATAGACTAATAAAAAAGCAAATAAACACGTATCTAGAAGGACGTGTTATTAATTTATTACACATTGGGTTAGCGTTTCTTATAATTTCATCATCATCAACAATTTATAATTGAAGAGGGTAGACATGAAAAGGTCACAGCCGAATGTATCCAATTTCTTTTAAAAAGAAAGTCACAATCGTGGTAGCCGAAGGCATTGAAAAATATATCCTTACATAATTGACACAGAATCGTTAATCTAATAATCTTATTTTAGTTTTTAAAATTATTGATTATTTGGAGAAAGAAAATGAAAGACAAAAACAGAAGGCAGTGCATATTAAAAAGACAAAAATAAAATATAGACATGTGAAAGGGAATGACCTACATATCCACTTCCATCTAGAAAACATTGACTTTATGGATCCAAAATTAAACATCTCTATTTAATTCTCACCCCAAATCAATTAATATCCCATTCCAAATATTTGTTTCTAACAAGTTAATATTTACTCCGTCTCACTCACATGTTAATAAAAAAAAAGTGTATAAATCAAATAATTTAAAAAATATTTTTACTAAAATATCATTATTCAATATTAAAACATTCACAATGCAATTATAAAAAGAAAAATGCGGACTGACAAAAAATATTAATAATTAAAATATAAAAATTTTATATTAAAATATGTGTTTTTAATTCTTTAAAAATCTAAAGATTTTTTTTCAATAAAATATTTTTTATTGGAACACCAAAATACATATTAACATGACTCACAAAAACAATAATTAATGTTATATTGTAAATTAAAAATGATCATTTATTTTAAAATAATATTATTTTTATAAATAAAAAGTATTCATTTGTATATCTTTAAATCTTAATTCAACTTCAAATATTAATATTGTTAAATTTAACATTTTATTTTAAATTTAAATTTAAAATTTCATAAGAAGTTAATTATAATAATATTTATGGTATCATTATTTGTATAAGCAAAGGGAAAGAAAGTTAAAGAGCCTTTAAAGCTCAGCTATGACGTCGGTGAACACATCAGCTTAATTTAACTCTGCATTCAAAACAAACCAAACTAAACACAAACTTTCACAACACATTTCATTTCACAATCCAACAAAGGAAAAAAAGAAAAGTAATAGAACCATGCTTGATCCAACAAGAACACACCACCTCAATAATATTTCTCTTGATTTGTTCGATGAAACAAGACACCTAAAATGGGAAGCAACAAATTCAAATTTGTGGCCTTCAATGAACATGGATGATGATAATGATGATGATGAACCTCGATGGACTATGACAACAAGCCTTTCCCCTGTCTCAAGAACCGAAGCCATAGCACGAGGACAAAAAGAGCTCATGGAAATGGTTCAAAACATGCCTGAATCAAACTATGAACTTTCCTTGAAAGATCTCGTGGAACATCATCACAGGGTTAGAGAAGAAAATACGAATGATGAGAACAATTCAAACGTATATGGTAGTGGTAGCAAGAAGATTGAAAAAACATCTTCACAGTTGAAGAGAAATGGGAAAATTGATCGTGGAGGTTTTTACCTTAAAGTGGCGTTTCCTTTTTCTTTAGGATCTAAAGAGAAAAAGAAGAAGAAAAATGAGTTGTTATCAGTGAATAGTAGTTCAAGAGTTTCACCTAAACCTTCAGCAGTTTGTGATGGATCGGTAAAAGGTGTTGTTGATAAAGAGAAGGAATGGTGGAGAAAGAGTAATTTGGTGTATAAAGAGAGTGATAGTGGTGAATCGAGTATTAACAGTGGAAGCGTGAAAAGCTCTCGTAGTAGTAGCAGCAATAGTAGCAGCAGCAGAAGAATCAGAAGTAACAGCAGCAGGTATCAAAATTTTATTTATTAGCATGTTTAATTCATTAATTTATTGCTGCTGGATTTTTACTTTGGTTGTGTGGTTCAAAGTTATTACTCGGATCAGATCAGAACATTCAGTTGTTTGTGCTTCAATTTTATTTGTTTCTTAGGAAATAGTATATGTGTTTGTACCTGAAAAATTGTATGTTCATGTTGGATTTGGAGGATTTTAAAAAAATAATTAATATATTTTATCTCATAAAAAATATAAGTGCACTTTAAAAAATGACATTCATAAAAAAAATGTTTCATGAAAATAAAGGAGTTTTTGAAAAATAAAACTTACTTTAATTGAAGGATATTTTAGAATATATTAAATAGAGTGAAAATATGTTATATTAATTTATATTTGAGACAAATAAATGTAAAAACTTTTTTGGTTATGTTGTAGACATACTAATTAATTTTTGGATGTAATGCAGGAGGCGTGAAAAGAATGGTGGTTGGTGTTGGCCTTTGTTTCGCAAACGCAAAAGCCAATCGAAAAAGTAAAAGATCGATGCCTATGATGAAACAGAGTACTCTGTGATTTAGTAGTAGTCATGGACTCATGGTACTTGCAAGCCTCATATGAACTCCTCTGAAAATCTGGTGCAAGTAATTTGAGAAGTACTAGTATTTCGTTTCATTGTAACTTCCAATGAATTATCAGACAAGCTTGGTTTGGGAGTTACTAAAAAATGTGTAAGAATTAAACTTGTACAAATATCATCATGTGTAATGTCAGGGCAGGGGAGGTCCCATGTCAATCTCAACTTTGGAATTTTTGACATATTTTCCTTTATATGTTTATTTGAAATAAATTAAATTTTTGCATAATATATTATGTATCTATCTCTGTAGCAGCGCTTCAACTATCTTTCCTCATGTTCTAGGTGCCTTGAGATAACATCATTAACTCTTCCGTAAGTCGGATAGCACTTGTATTTTTCCTCGTATACTTCGTGGAGATATAATTTAACTCGTAAGATATAAATAATTAATATATTTAAATTAATCTATTATTTTTTAATTAATTATAAAATATGAATGTGATATTAAAATTATTAATTTTTAAAATAGATAATATAATTTTATGAATTGATAAAAAATACAGTCATCAAAATTACAATTAAACCAATCTTTTTTATGATTGACTGAAAATAATTTTTTTGAGAGATCAAAACAAAAAATATTTCATTTAGTTATAGATTAATTGTCGATTATTTAGTTAGTTATGAAACTTTATTAGTTAATGTGTAGTTCATTAGTCGCACATTATAATCTATATTTAATTGGTAATTAATTCATAACTAATTTTATAATTTACCATGGATTATGTGAAAGTACAATAGATGAGGATGAATTGAAACTTGAAAGAGAAGAACATAACGTCACTTTCGAGAAGAAAATACTTTTGATTAAATGCTTGCGGGCTTTATAGAAGCCTTAATTCCCAAGCCCTACATAGCATATAACAAGTGTACATTGATCACCCCTTGTAATTGCTTGGAATCTTACTTTGAGGCTACATTTGTTAAATAGATCTATTTTTTATCATGCTTTTGTCAAACACACAATTTTTTGTTCTCGATTTCTTTATAAAAATAAAGATAATCTCAACTCAATATTTTGTATATAAAATTAACATTTATTAATAAATGTGTAATTTATAAAAATATTACAAATATACACACAAAATTATAATAATAGAAAAATAAAACGAGCAAAGCATAGAGATGATTTTAACTACTAAAAACTATAGTAATTGTGTTCTTTACGTTTTCTATTAAAATAAAAAGAATTTTAATCTATTTTTCTTTACTATACTTTTACTTGTAATTAAAACTGGAAGGCCTATATAGACCTTGATTGTATAATGAAAGAAAATGTTCGGGGATGGACCTGATGTAACAGTTTTGCTTTTCCAAACAAAAAATAGATTTTCATCATAATTTTTGGACTTTTTTCGTGCTCACCTATTGAATCTTCCATTTGTTTTTCTTTGTATGTATTTTTATTCTTTAGGCTTGTCTGGTTCTTGAGTAAAAAATAAACTTCTTTTTAGTAATAAAAAATAAAACTTGTTTGGTTCTATTCTATCACGTATTAATTGTTATTTAAATTGAAGGAAGATATATAACTAGTCTTGTGACCTCTATCATTAATCTAAATAAATCTTTCGGAATTAAAGGAAAAACCTTACATACCAATTGAGGTTGGCTGTAACAGAGGAGATTAATCTCGTGATTTAAAGTATTTTGAATAGGATTTATTTTCGTAGACAACCTATAATTTAAAAATGAGTTAAATATATTTTTATTTGTATATAATTGTTATATATATTTTTTAATAAATTTTTTCATACATGTTTATGATATTATAAAAAAATTCATTTACGAAAAATGAATTTTAAATTTCATTTGTAAGTTTATATTTTTATTATTTTGATTTTAGTATTTTAATATTTAAAAAAATTATATTTAATTAATCTAAAGTAAAATAATTCCAAAGTTTTGTGAAATTAATTTTTATAATGTTCATGAGTGCAAAAATTCATTGAAAGATTTTAAAATTAAAAGACAATTAAACATATTTTATTTAAGCAAGTATAAAAGTATTTAGATGATTTTATAGAGACTACAAAATGTATTTTTATTTTATAATAATTAATACAGAAAGGTCAAAATTTTAACTCAAAAAATTTATATTCAAACAAAAAAACATATCATATTAATTATTATTATTTTTAATAAAAAATGAAATTAAACTACAAAACCAAATGAAGGAGACCAGCTCCTCTTACATCATCATCTATAAATCTCACATCATGCAAAACAAAATTAACATAGATACAATAAAAATACTAAAAAACTAAAGAGGAATGTCATTGATTAGCAAGCAAGTCAGCATAATGATTCACCTGGCGGAAGACATGACAAATAGAAGTTCTTAAAAAAACTTTGGTGAAGGGAAATAATCTTTTGCATAGTTTTTTTTGGGGTTATATATGGTATAAAAGATAAAAGATGAATAAAACCATTAAGAAAAAATTTAGACATGACGAAGTTGACAACAAATATATCAATTTGAATAGTTCAAACTACATCGCTGAAGTGAAGCTTAATTTGCTATCAAATTCTTCTAGAAATCTCTCATTTTCATCTTGAACCAAACTACCACAAGTTGAGATACATGTTCTAATGAGAACCATTAACATTAATTTTAAAAAAGTCCACGTGAAGGAGATTTCTAAGACACCTTGATATTTCTCCTAGGATGAACAAAGATTCTCGTTAATTGTAATGCAATTGGAAGAGTTAACGAAGTTGGCATAGTTTACCAAATAGTAACTTCAATTTTTATTTATTTATTGGTAAAATAGTAACTGTAATTCAAAAACAATGTTTTGGTTCAATAGAAATTGGGCCAAATGCACCATAAATCCAAATCACACTCATCGTATGTTACCATTTAAATAGAAAAGAATTGTTCATTCAACTCCTTTGAAATCCATCCACCTTCCAATATACCATCAAAAGTTAAAATTTAATAAAAATTAACAAATATGGAATTTGAATGAACTGCCACTTTAAATAATTGACAAATAAACCTTTTATAAAAATAAAAACACTTTATTCGACATAAAAGAAAAAATCTTTTACATTTTTTAGTAATATCAAGTCTGAGCAGGAATGAATAAATATGTAAAATGATATCAATTTTGACAAGAAACACCGCTAAACATTGTTGAATTAATGCAATAATTTTTTTGGAACAATCTCACTAAATATATCTATATTAGTTAAATTTTACTTGTATTTGTGGCTAGCAAATATATACTGCATTCATCATTATATATATAATATTTCGTTGATTAAATTGCGATAATTTATTAAATTAATTATAGTATCAATTTTTGTCGGTAACTTAAATTATTTTTTTATTTTATTTTTGTTTAAAGAGAGATGATTAATTTATATTTTATCGTATAAAATAATATTAGTAAAAACAAAAGTTAACAAAAATAATAATTGATAGACTTGAAAAATGAAAAGAAATCTTATAAAAAGATTAGAAAACTATCAACTTTTTCACATGTATAGAAATAATGTACAATATTTTCTTTTGATTGAGGCAACTAAAAAAATTTTGATTGGTGAATCTCTTCACTACTATAGATTATTGGGTTTCTCAGCATTCTAATATATCTCCCGTGTCTTAGAGTGAACGAAGTATTTGAAAAATGTATAAATGAATAAAATAATATTATTTTTATCAAATTATCTTTACATGTATTGATGTATTATTAATGTTATATATGTACAAGATAATCTTATATTGAAAGTAATACAATTAATATTAATTATATAATATAATATAAAAAAGTACATTGAAATTTAAAGTGTCATATATTTTGAAATTTTTTTCTTTTCAAATGGGACACTCATTGCAATTGTAAGACATATATAGATAATACTAAAATTAAGAGTCAAAAATAAAAAACAAATCCCTTAAGATTAACCCGCCAAAAAATAGAGTATAGCTTATATATTTAGATAATCTAGTCGAAAGTATTGTTCCACTTCGCCTCATGGCGTTGGCGTCAAATCCACAAAAATAAATTATCTATTTTTTTTTAATATTATCAATTAATAAAGTCAAATATCAAAATAAAATTATTACTAATATAACAAAAATATAAAAATAAATTCATTAACATTAAACAATCTCAAATAAATATATTACTATATACTCATTGTTACATTCCACTAATAAATAAGATAGTATAAATATACAAAATGTATTATAATTAACTATAAAATTTAATTCTACGTTCTAAACATGATAATATGTACTAATATAATAATATAGTGATGAAACAAGATTACATGATTCAATTTTTTTTCCATCTTTATACAAAAAAACTCATATTAGTATTAACTGTTGTGTTTTTTAATTGAATTGGATAAACTAATAGATTAATTTTAATTTTTTAATTGGTTGAATTAATAAAAAATAAAGAAAAATAAAAGTAAAAACAAAAACAGCAGTTTTTAATAATTTGGTCCGAACGAGCCAAGTGGTTTCGCTTTGTGATCACACATGTTCCACCCGTTTTGCCACTTTATGTTTCATTGACCTTTCAATTTTTTGAAATGACAATGGCAACCTTATGATTCCAAATGACCAATCCTATGAAGAGGAAAAAAACAATGAATCCCTAAATCGAAAGACAAAACAATGAAAAACGCGCCGGTGACTTCAGATTGTTTCTTCCGTCTATAGCCAAGTCAAAATAGGAAGCCTGCCCAAATATTCTAAACAATTTGAGTTTAATATTTTAATGACTCTAATACCTGTCAGAAGAGTTTAATATATAAATTATTATTCTCATTTTAATATTCTATAGTTATTACATCGTATTTAACAATTAAACAACTACCACATATACTGCAAAAATGTAATCTTTTTCTTCTAAACCCATATTTGTATTAAAAACGGATTTATTATAATATGAAATCCGGTTGAAAGTAAAGAAAGTTTGAACATAAATCGTTCAAATTAGAGAATAGAATTATGTATTGTTAATATACTTTTTATATATAACAATTATCTAAAATTAATTAACTATTCAAGTTAAACTAATTTATATTTATTCAATTTAAGTTCAATAAGTATATATTTTTTCATAGAGTTTAAGACGATAATAAGATATAATATTATACCTGCTTTTTATTAACAGAATTGTTAATAATATAGCTAAGTAAATTAAAAAAAATAAGATAAAGATACAAATTAAAATTATTTAAAAAAAAGTTTAAAGATGTGGTTGTTACATATTTTTTCACAAACAATTACTTTTAAAAATTTACATAAAAAAATGAAAAATATAAAAATCGTTTAAAAAGAAAAGCTATACCTTCTATTATAGAAAATAGTTTTTACTACGATTATATATGACAACTTATATTCTTTTTGAAATGTATAAATGATAATCTCTAAATCATAGAATGTTTAAAATCAATTTTTTTGTTGTTGAAATCTATGACAATAAAATAAGTAAATATTTAAAAGGTGGTAGGAGAAAGATAATAGTAATAATTAGAAAAATAAAAAAGGGAGGAGATGGGAAGAAAATAGCGCAGTGTGTCGAGAAACAACAAAAAAGTCGGTCCCCAATCTTAATTTGTTCATTCATCTTCTCTTCTCTTCTTTTCTGAGAGTACATATTTATATATTCGATCGAAATCGCTTCTTAATTCCGATTCTCAATTCTTCTTCTTCTTCTTCTTCTTCTTCTTCTTCTTCTTGTTATTCTATTTTGACAGTTAAGGTAAAGTATGTTCCCTCTTCCCTTCTCTTGTTTTCATTTCCTTCTGTATCTGTAATATTTGTCATCGATCCTTCTCATCTATCTCTTTGGAAAGGTTTTAGGTCTCTTCCATCACTCGCTCCATTTCGATCTATGCATGCACGATACTTATTCTCATCTCTTCTGCCACTCACTTTTTCAACCACCCACTGTTTTATACTTTTCTCTCCCTTTTGGGGTTTATGTCAATATTTCTAGATTCATATAGTCTTTTTTATTTATTTTTCTTTTATTTTAACC
Source organism: Cicer pinnatifidum (assembly GCA_037974775.1). Lineage (NCBI taxonomy): Eukaryota > Viridiplantae > Streptophyta > Magnoliopsida > Fabales > Fabaceae > Cicer > Cicer pinnatifidum. The sequence continues at coordinate 65,869,679 of JBBPBR010000004.1, read as the reverse complement.
ATTAAACAAGGTTTCGATCACCTTGTAGTAGAATTACTTTTTCTACTTTCAATTCTTATGCTGATTATTTGACTATTTCTTTCTTTCGATCTCTCTCGTTTTAATTCCATTTTATACCTGTTTTGATGTTTTTCTCCTATTGAATTCACAGTGTGGACTTTGTAGTTTAAATTCTAGTTTACTGATCAGATTAATGGTTATATTTGATACCATGTAGGCTATAGATTTTGAAAATTGAAAGGGTGTATATTGATTTATGATGTTATGAGTAGATTTTTTAATTCATATTATTAATTTTTTTTGTTTGGATTTGTATAAGGTTGAAAGTAAAGGGTTTGACTTCATCTGAGGCGGAGAGACATGGCTAACAATGCAGCTGCCTGTGCTGAGAGAGCAACCAGTGATATGCTCATTGGTCCAGATTGGGCAATCAATATAGAATTGTGTGATATCATTAATATGGATCCTAGGTATTCTTCTGCCCACCTTTTGCTTGAAACTAACATCTGATGTTGGGACAAGCGAATAGCTTGGAGAATCAGAGCATGCTTTTTGAATTCAACATAGTAACATGATAGGAATGTTATTTTTCTGATTACCCTAAACTAGTTTCTTAGTTTGTCAGTATTATGCCAGAAGGGCTTGTACTATAGTTAAGTAAGTTCATTGATAATCTTGCACTCCAAAAATGTCAGAGTTGGAACTTTATGTTTTTGCTTCAGAAAATAAAGATTGTTCTGGTACTTCAGTTCAGTTCCCCTCTTTTCACAGTCTTGCATTGCTATACAAGAGTTCTCTGTTGCTCAAATGCTTTGATTTTTGTAATCATATTCAACAAACAACAATGTCACTTGAATACAAATAGAGTCATGTCAGCAGTATAGATGAGGAATTTAATTTGATCTATGACTTGAAAAATGTGTTTATAGGTGGTGGGTAGTCCTCACCTTACAACCCGGTTTTTTATGTATGAGTTAGACCAAACCCAAATTCGAAGAGTACTATGGAAATAATATTGTTGCATTTAGAAATAGGGATACTAAAACAAGAATTTTGTGAAAATAAGAGGACTAGAAGTAAAAACGAAGCCATTATTTGAAATTTGAATTTGTTTTTGCTTTGTAGTTTTGGATCTCAAATATGTTATTGGTATGATTTATCCTTGTTTTGTTCTCATGGTTATTAATTTATCAAATTTTCCCAATCTTCTATATTTGCAGGCAAGCAAAGGATGCATTAAAGATACTTAAGAAGCGTCTGGGCAGTAAAAATCCCAAAATACAGCTGCTGGCTCTTTTTGTCAGTGTTACATTTTTTTTTATTCTTGTATAATTGTTGAATATTTCATCTACTTAGATATAACGGGTTAAAGAGAAATGCTGGCAACACATACTCTTTAACAACTTTCTATTGTTGATCCATTCTCTTCAAAGTCAACACACTCTTTAAAAGGTGATCTTTTTACAAGGCAACTAAAATGAATTTTCATAGAACAAACCAATAGTAAAGGGTGTATTACTAGCATTACTCATGGGTTAAATCATGTGTAATTATTTCTATATTTTCACATGTAAGTTATGTAAAAAACTAAAAATCCTCAGTCATACTTTTTCGTATTGTTCCTAGATTAAAAGATATTAGGTGGAAGTAATTTGATGTAATGAAAAGCAGTGATTATCTGACATGAATACTTCGTATTTGATGTAGGTACTGGAGACCCTTAGTAAAAATTGCGGTGAAAGTGTATTTCAGCAGATCATTGAGCGTGATATATTGCACGAAATGGTTAAGATAGTAAAGAAGAAGGTATTTTTTTTTTTTTACACTGGATTTTTCTTTTCACTAGAGCCCTTCTGCAAATATATTTTGGAAGGGGAAGACTATCTTAATCACTGCTGCATTATTTTAATCTAATTGTACAGCCGGACTTAAGTGTGAGAGAAAAGATACTGATTTTAATTGACGCATGGCAAGAGGCGTTTGGAGGTCCAACAGGAGTTTTTCCCCAATACTATGCAGCATATAATGAACTAAAGGTGTAACTCATGTATCTGGATATTAGTTAAATGATATGCCCTAATAATTCTATTGAAGTATGTTTATACTGTGATAAATGTTACTGTTTTCACCCCAGTCATGTTAATAGTTTCTGCCAGCCTGGAACATATTTTTGTATTTTTTTTTTAATTTATCCACGTCCAACTTAGCCTGTGGTCATTGTTGTATTTTTCTGGTAGTTTAGTAAGCTGGTTAATGGTTACATTGTTGTACAAACTTCAAGCAACTGCATACTCGCATTATGGACTTTTTGGTTAATAATAGTTGAATCTTCACCTCAAACACACAATTTATCAAAAACCTACTGTTCAAAAGTCAAAACTAACATCTAATTGGTTGTTGCTTTTTGGATTAACAGGCTGCTGGAGTTGAATTTCCACCAAGAGAAGAAAATAGTGTGCCATTCTTCACGCCTCCTCAAACTCAGCCAATTGTTCATTCTGCCGCAGAATTTGATGATGCTGCTATTCAGGCTTCTCTTCAGTCGGATGCGTCTGACCTTAGGTGCTTTTTAAACTCCATTGTACACTTAGTGTTCTAATTCTTGTGTTTGTTGTGTGGGGCTAATGGGGTTATTGTACATGTGACATTATGTAAGAAATTAACAGGGTAATTAAGGACCTTTTTTTTTTTGCAACAGTCAATGTTGTCAGTAATTAGCAATGTAGTAGTTTTTCTAAATTGTTGGTTTTTATATTTTCCATTTACTGTGTGTCACAATAACAGCTGCCATAGCAGTTACAACCCACATGTTTACCTACCTATCTGCGGTAGTTAATCATATCTTTAGAATTTTATCGGACATTGTATACAATTATGTATCCCTTTGCCAAATACTTTTTTTTTTTTAAAGTTTTCCTACCCAGTTAAATATGGAATGGAGAACTTAGTTATGGTTTGACTTTTGCTTCGTAGAATTAGAATTTCTTACATTTGTCTATGAGCATATTTTGTTGTATATTTTATTGATTGGTTATGATGTTCATGTTTAATTTCTTCCATAATTGCGAGTCTCTGCCTTTGGATATTTCTGCTGTCTAATGGTTGAGTGATATTTTGGAGTGTAGTTTTTTCTAATCAATTCAACGTAGGATATGACCAGAAAAATGTTTAACATATTCCTTAAGCATGTGATGGCGCTGTTTTTTTTTTTTTTTTGGGTTCATGGGTTGAAAAGTAAGGGTATTTATGTTCTTTATTGGGCAACCTTAAGGGTTCATCTCTCATATCAGCCTGGTGCATTTGGGAGTATTAGTTCCCCTTGATGTTGGCCCACCTTAAGGGTGCATCCCTCATATAGGCCTGGTGCATTTAGGCGTATTAATTTCCCTTGATGCAAGTGCTGAAATAAATGTTGGGGGACCTTCTCTTGAAGATCTGCACAGGGATTTTGGAGCTCGCTTGAGCTAATGTTGTCTTTGACTCTTTTTTCCAGTTGTGTTTTAGTACTCTTCTGTCTGTCAAAGTTATTCCTTTATAAAAAAAAAGATCCACTAGTTTTACTTTATCTCTCTCTTACTAATTTTGTTTATTATCAGTTTACTAGAGATTAAAAATGCTCAAGGACTAGCTGATGTTTTGACGGAAATGCTTAGTGCCTTGAATCCGAAAGACCCCGAGGTGATATTCTTTTTTCATTATTTTTCCATTTCTGTTCAATCTATTACGTCTGTTTAGTTGTTCTTTGTTTATGGGAAATATATGTTTAAGCTTTAAAGTTGCTGTATTTCGGCATCATATTTTTATGTTCTGCTAGTTTCTGTGTTACATTGTGGAATTTTGGATCTGCAATTAATCCCATTTTGGATAAAGGAGTTCTCTAATAAAGTTCAATTCCTTCTATCGTTTCCTTGATACCAGTTGGTTCCTATACACAAAGGAGTTTTCTAATAAAATTCTGTTTCTGCACGCTTTCCCTTAATACCAGTTGGTTCCTTTATTTCTGTGAGACTCCAAGGTTTAGTTATTCTTCCTTCTCTTCATTCTCAATCTTTGGCCTTAGAGATCATATTTCTAGTCCCAATCTCATGATGATTCATCATTTTCAAAAGCCCACCAAGTTACTTACAAATTATAATCTAGTCAGTGTACAAAGATCTCGGATAGGAAAAGTCTAATAATTAGCATCAATTTACTTATAATAGGAAATAATGAAAAAATGTTTGGGTATACATTCAGGGCTTTGTATGGACCCCTTATTATCCCCCTCTGAACAGAAATAAACTCTACCCTTTTTCTAATTTAAGTCAAAACTTAATGACACAGAAATTTCTAACATCTGAATAGTGAATAGGCATTGTTTTGAGCGGAGGTTTGGGAGTAGATAGTGTGGGAACATTTGGGGCAGTAGGGTCCAGAACATATTGGATCTATGAAAACGTTCCTTGCAAAATGCAGGACTGAGATATAAAACAAACTTGCTGCTTTTCCTTACTCTGATATTCAATGTTTTTATTCAACAAAACTGTAGCTGTAAGTTGTTGTTTCTTAATGTTCTGGACGAAATATGTCAGGGTGTGAAGGAGGAAGTGATTGTTGATCTTGTTGACCAATGCCGTTCTTACCAGAAACGTGTCATGCTTCTTGTGAACAATACTACGTAAGTTTTTCAATGACTAAATTCTATTGTTTGTGTAAAGAAGAGCAATTGTAATGGTTACTTGGTTTGCTTTATTTTCAGGGATGAGGAGCTTTTAGGTCAGGGATTGGCACTGAATGACAGCCTTCAGCGAGTACTCCGACAACATGATGATATTGCGAAAGGAACTTCTAATTCAGTTGCAAGAGAAGTAGAAACTCCAGTTCTGCCACTTGTAAATGTAAACCATGAAGATGATGAGTCAGACGATGATTTTGGTCAATTGGCCCATAGGTGAACCCCAAAAGTTCTAATATTATTTTAAATCCTGTTGAGATAGTTACTCCTTCTTTCTTAGTGGGCAGTGGGCACTCATATATTTTGGTATAAATAGGTTTTCAGTCCAAGGCTGGCAAACTTTTATTCTCTAGTTGATACCTCTATTCCCATGATCCCTCCCCCTTTCCCTTTCCTCCTATTTGTCCTTTTCTCTTTCTTCTAAGTTTCATAGTTGTAATGATTTAAATACTGTAATTTCAGGTCATCACGAGATACTCATGCACAGAATCGGAAACCAGCCTATGACAAGGCAGAACCAGCAAGGATAAACTCACTTATTCCCCCACCACCAGCATCAAAGAAGCCGGTCTACTCTGGCACTGGCATGGTTGACTATCTTAGTGGTGATGCATACAAGGCAGAAGGATCCTTTGAAAACTCAGAACCAACTTCAGTTGCAGCTCCTCTTCATTCTAGCCCTAATCCTGCCTCATCAACTATTCCAACAGAGTCTTCACCCCATCCTCATGCCACTAGTACCTCTTCCCCAATTTTTAGCAGGCAGCCTATATACGATGACCCATCTCCTCCTAAGTCATCAGAACAGCTGCCTCCAGCTCCCTGGGATACACAAGCTCCTGTCGTCATTCCACCCCCGCCTTCAAAGTATAATCAGAGACAACAGTTTTTTGAGCAAAAAGGTTCATCTCATTCAAGTAATGGATCAAGTTCATCTCATGAAAGCTTGGTGGGACAAACTCAAAACCTCTCTCTGAATTCTTCATCCACCCCAACCAAAGAACAGAAGCCAGAAGATGCCCTTTTCAAAGATCTAGTTGATTTTGCAAAATCGAAAACCTCTTCATCTTCCAAACCCAATAATAGGTCGTATTGAGATATCTTGTTTGTATTGCTTATGATGGTGCAGTATGTGAATGTTCATCTGGTTTTAGCTTGAGGCGTCCATTTTATGGTTGTGTTTAGAAACCTTCGGGCATGCCCATGTGTGTACTTGGTTCAATTAATGCACTGTTAAATATATTGCATATATCCATGTATGTATATGGTTCATATTGATTTTGTTGACTCATGTTTTCAATAATATCAGATATCTTTTTAAGCGTCAAGAGTTTTCTTCAAATAATATTGGTTTGCAAAAAAGGGAGTAAATGGTTATTCACGGGCTATCTTTGTGGACCACATGACTAGCACAAGTTTGCTAAATACATGGTTCAAGCAATTCATTATTGGAAAAAAAATATTGTTCTGCTAAAATATTTATTTATTTATTTATTTGTGTACCATGCCTCTTCATGGCTCATCCTCAGTTCCAATTGCTATAACATGCAATTATTTTTCAATTTAACATTATGATGCCCAAGGGAATGGAAGAACCTTGCACCACATTCACATGCACAATAAAAGCAGGGGGAGATTCTTTGTCTGCTTTAGTGTCCAAGTTCAAGCTTCAACATTTTGTTGAAAAGACAATCAAATTCAATAAAAATCCACCAGTCTTTCGTTGCAGGATTTCAAAAATACAACAGGATGCATGAGTGCTTCAAAAGCTACAATAAACAATTAGCAGCAATGAACATAGAATAATAAAAGGTACGTATAGGATGATGGTTTATTACTGCTAATCTAAAAATTTGAAATACATTAGAAACAAGTGATAAATTTATTTAATAGGTAACAGCAACACTGCATCTTCCGCGAGTGTCTGAGGAGCATGCCTAATTTGAGGTGAACAGGATGCGGTGGCTGAATGTCCGCTTTATGTTTCCATACATGAAGATGAACATTCTCCTCTTGATGCTTCCTCTAACTGGAGGGAATGAGTTCATTTTTCTGCATTTCTTCTCAACTGTTGTTGATTTAGTTCGGTGCTCCATTTCCATTCCCGTTTTCTTTTCCATGATCGAGAATACTGAATAATAGTTAAGAGGTAGTAGTATGCTATATATTTATATATACACACACATACATTCATTCATTTATTTATATATGAAAACAAGATCGTGTGTGAAGTATAAAGTTAGAGTAGGAACCTTCGTGTGTTGGTGGCATCATCACCAACATAAACAGCCTACGACAATATTGCTAGTTTCATGCAAACCCAACTGTACGAACTAAATTTATTTGCGGCAAATTAAGTTTACCCATGCTACCTTGTGCGGATGTATATTTGATTCTTCAACGTAGCTTATCTCAACTTCAAGAAAGTATGTAATTTGAGTGAGTTCATAGCAATGCGCTAGAGTACTCACCTCAAATTAACATTTTAAGGGTAAGATAGCTCTCATTAATTATTTACAATTTTTTTTTTAATGATATTTCACCCAACAACTGATATAGTTAGCTTATATCTTTTGACCTTGGCTCCACCTTAGTTTTAGGCAAATAATTAAATAAAAAAAATTTATTTTAAGTTTAAATAATTAATACAAATAGTAGACAAGTTAAAGTAGATATACTAACATTGTATATTTGCTTATTTGCATTTTCCCCCCATTACAATGGTCTAATTATTAGTTTCTAAACAAATCAATGTAAGAGCCCAATAATAAAATGCAAAATAGGTCTTGCAAAAATGGCCTAGAATATTTAATATCTAATAATTTTTTAGGCAAAAATAGACCTATAAATAGTATGACAAATGACTTATTTTTTAGGAGGTCCAAAGCAAGAGATTTAGTAGCTCCTCTTGAGCTGACCCGGATAAGAAATTGAAAGAGGGAACCTTAAAAAAAAGGAAGTTGTAGTAGGATGGTGTGACATTAGTGATCGAGGAAAAGAAAAAGAGGCACGCCAAATAACTACTTAAATTATTACTTAATTTTTTTTGACAAGAAAATCACTTCTTAAAAGGTTATGCTTTTTATAAGTATTTTCAAGTTATGCTTTTAACACAACAGTTAAATAATTGAATCTCTTAAATATGCAATTATGAATTCAAATTTTAGTCTTGTGTATAAAAGAACATTTGTTTATCTCTAACTTTCAACTAAAGGATATATTAAACAACAACAAAAATAAATATTTTTAACATTACACCCTTAATTAGAAATCTTATTCATCAACTCAAAATTGTCGATTTCATTTTTATAAATTTATAACCCATCTTGGAAGCATTAATTAGAAGAACAGGAAGACTTATTAAAATTTACAAAAACAAAAAATAAATAAAATAACAATGAGTAAATCCCAAAGAATAAAAAATAATATAAAAGAACTGCAAAGGAAATACACAAAACTAGAATCGTATCATATTATATACATTAATTAAAAAATTTAACAGCAGTGAAAGAATAATCCATTTAGTTCCTTCCCTCCCTTTATTTTCCCCTTTGGCATGCATGTATTTACAACCCTTATCCTGCAGCTTTATAGCCATAATAACATAGGAGTCTCCCTCATACTCTTATAAGTCCTAATCCTTCATAGCTTTACTGAACAATAAAAGTGTAATAAAAATTATAATTGGCATCCACGTAATTTGACTCAATATTGAAAACAAATTTAGTGTGTGAAAGAGAGTTCTATTTATTACACTAAAAAAGTACATAAATTGTACACTCATATCATACTCATACCATGAACTTGAGTCTCAGTTAGAAACATAGAAACCTCTCCGTACTCAACTCAAGAACACAAACCATGCCACAGAGGATGGAGAGAGACCAAGGAAGCACTCAGATGAGTTTGAGAATATTTCCCACTCTGATTCAACCACAAACCTTAGCAACCAGGTAACTAAACCAATCTTGTCATTTTCACTCACAAGAAGTAGAAAGTGTGAAAGAAAAATTTCTTCAATATTGTAAAATAAATATACCACACTTTGCTTTCAACACAAAACATTGGTTGTTTATAACAGTGCAACACCTCTTCATTAGTATTCTTTATTACTTATTATCTCTAAAGGTTATTCTTCATAACATCTATGTTCTGTTACATTTTTTAGTATATCTCTAATAACAACATTCATAGGCATGCATCTACGAGTACTAGTTTTTCTACCATTGAACAGAACAACTATACATAAATAAAATTGTTAATTGTTAATTCTATCTACTATGAAACTTGGTGCAGGCATATCAAGTTCCAGAAGGTTCTCTAGTAGAATCCCCTTCAAGATATGTAGTACAAGTTGCTCATTCTCTCACCTTGGAACCAGAAATGGGACATAAAGAGGCTGAGAATGTTGGAAATTCAAAAGCTGGTATACCAGAGATGATGGACGAAGTAGGTAAGGTTGAGAAATTATTGTCAAATCATTCAAATCAAATGGTTTGACAGGATGCATTTGAAGAAGAAATAAGAATGTATCCCTCTTGAATAGGAGCCTTTGGCAGGTGAAATTCAAGCTTCAAATAAGTTTGAGGAAATGAGAAACAAGAGTCATATGAAGTCTGTTTCAATGGCTGGATGTTCTTCCCCATCTTTCAGCCTCTAACTAACTGAAATGGTTACCATGGTAGGTAATGAAGATGATGAGGTTGATTTTGTGTGGCCTAAAGACACATTTGGATACCGAGTGAAGCCTGAATTCATGCCTGTATTAAGAAAAATTATTGGAAAATATGGAAATATTGTTAAGAATTGTCCGGTGTTGACAGTGAAATATCGTTCAACGTTGGAGATGATATGTGAAATCATATTAGAGTTGGAGAAAAAATATGTTACTAAAATGAGAGAAGGTACCTTAAGATGTAAGATTGCTGTTGTTAATGAAATAAAAAATATGGAAGTGGAAGTTGAATGGCTTCACACGAAGCTAGCTGAAATACTTGAGCCAAGACAAATTTTTCAGCAGTATGCCATGAAGAAAGATAAAACAGATAACAATAGAAAGACCATTGAAATTGTTAAAAGTGCATTAGAAGAATGTGGAGCAGAGAAGAAGGAAGTGTCAGAAAAGCTCTGAGCAATATGCGAAATGGAAACTGTTTGCAAAGAAATATTGGCTAGAGTGGAAGATGAGTCTACCACAATATCTCAAACAGTCAAATATGCTAAATCTAAAGTCAGACGCTTTCTTAATTGCTCATTGGATGGTTTGCTTTAGTGTTGCAGTTTCATCTTCCTTTTATCTGTTTTATTCCTTCATGGTATTGTTTTAAGTTGACTGTTTTTCATTGCTTAAATCTTTGGTTAGATTGTGTTGTTTCCAACTCATGCATAACTTGCATAATTACACATGAAATTTGGTTGGCTGTGTAGGAGTATAGACAAGTACATATGCATGGTGGATGAATTTCCATTTGAATGAATGTGCTTTATAGATTTGCTTCTTCGGTGACCTGAGTGATCATTAAAAATGTTTGCATGAAATCAGTGGAATATTTAAGATTTAAAAAGCAAAATTAAGGATCAAATTTGATAACTCTTTGAATGGAATTTAATCCAATGTGATAATACCTTTACTCAATAATAATTACATAATTCTTAATAAGCAAATTTCCTTTGTTGCACAAGAAATATGCTTTTGTGCAATTTTACACTTTCTTTCTTCTTAGAGAAAAGTTCATTGTTGCAAGCTGAGCTTTGCTTTGTCTAAACCACCCGAAGTTCTGAGCTTTGGAAAGAATCGGGATATAAACAAATGAACCAAGTTATCCATAATACATTTCAAAGAAGAAAAGCAAAAAGAGCTTGGAAGATGGACATTGGACTTCTCCACTTTTCAGGGGGACGATCTCTGTTTATCAACCCTTGTAATTGATTCGCTCGGTTTCCCTGAAAATAGAAGAAACATAATCAGAAAGGAAAAAAGAAAACAGCCAGAGATATATGAAACAGAGAATAAATGGTGTCAAACTGTCAACGTATTTTCATAAAATGACTTAAGAAAAGGAGAAAAGCAACAAAAAACAGCAGTTTATGCTAACTAATAAAATTACCTATGAATCTCTTAGACATTGGACACGACATTGACACATTGATACTGACAATAATTTCAAAAAGAGACATAGTTAAATGTAGCTACATATGTCGGTTTCATGTCAATGTTGGACACCAACATGTATTGAACATGTGAACTCCTTCCAAATGAGGTGTTAGTGCTACATAGAAAATTACTAATCCCGTGTAAAAAAAAGAAGGTAAATTACTAATCCAAATAATCACCATTCGTTTCAGCATTTTGTAATATTACCTCCATGGCATCCTTTAAAGGCCCCCAACATTCCATTCTATTGTATTTTTTTGAGCTAGAATGAAAATATACTCGAACTATAGAATCCAGCAATTCTGGATGCTCATGGAAAAGTGCAGAATCTCCACATTGAATTGCTTTGAGTACCTACCATGGTCAACACAAGAATCCAACCACGTGTCATAATACATTTCGGCATAGTACTGTCACAATTTTTGTTGATAAAATTACAGAAAAAGTGAGAGACTCATCCTTGCAAGTAATAATAGTAACCAGAACAAAATAAGCCAATGATTTTGAACAATGATTTAGATACACTCTTTGAAAGCCTATCATAAAATTCTCCTTCATTTCCCCAAACTCTCCATTATTCAGTAGCACTTCATATAATCACTTTTTTTTTATCACAACAAGAAAATTAAATGAAGTTACCTAACATTTTTAATTAGTGTTGCTTATAATTTCTTTAGACCAGTCCTAGTTTTCAGATTATTTCTGTATTGATATGAATAGGATGCATTTCGGGGATAATATAAATTAAATGAAAACATACCAAAGGCATTTCCTTGGAGAATATGTGATATCTAAATTCAGCAGCCAGATCCAGGAATGGATTAGGACCACTGACAAAGCAATGAACATGTAGGCACATTTCATTTTTCACTTTCTTCCATTCAGCCACAACATCATCCTTCTCATACCACCCTCTCAACTGCCATTTCGCGAAGGAATGCGTAAATTAAGAGATAATTTATATCTTTGTGCAAAGGATCCTACTAATGTATACCTTAAGGGCACAAAGATAAAGAAAGACACAAACCTGGTCTAGTTTGATGACATTGGAAACAGCTAAAGTGAGATTAGCTGTTAAGTCACAGTGGGATAGAATGTATGTTCTTGGAATAATACTTGCATATCTATTTATCTGATCTTCCAATAGAACAACCTTCAGTTTTGAAGCTTCAAATTTTGTTGGAGGACCCAATAGCCTAACAGTCTAAGATAAAAATGAATATCAATAATGATACTCACATCACACTAAATAGTTCTAGTATATGAAACAACAAAATCCAAAATTGTAAACTAAATCTGAATTCAAGAAGGAACTCATTGTTTTCTTGATTATAGAAACAATTATTGACTACTTTGAGCCATCATATTCCAAAAGACAGATCTTCAATAGCAAGGAATTATCTGATGAAGGATATTCATAAACCCTAAACACTAGAAACAAAATAACAAAGATTAAATGCATAAGAAAGTGAAAGAGTACCTCAGAAACAAGGGAGTTGTAGGATGGTGTGGAAGAATTAGTAGTGATGGAGGATAAGAGAATGGGTCTGAATCTGGAAGAAGAAGAAGAAGAAGAGGAAGAAGGCTTTAACATGACAGGGAATACTGTGGTTGGTGAAAATGAAAAGGCATTATGACATGATGCCATTGAAGATGCATAATAATAGACGCCTATTCTTCATGTTTCAAATGCCACCATTGTCTTCTTTCCTTGTTGTTCTTTTAAGATAAAGAAAAGTGATGTGGGAATTTTGTGTTCTTGTTCTTAGTTCATGTGGACTCTGTCATTCAGACACCACATTCCAAAATCTCTCTCAATTCATTTCTTCCACTCGTTTTATTTCTTTAAATTTAATACATTTTACAAAATAGAAAATGCACAGACACACACAAAGACATTGCATTGCACTACAGAATGGGATTAAGCGTTTTGCCACGTCACCAAACAGCTCAAAATTTCGATGTCATGTGGATAGATAATATAATGACGTGGCTTTACTTGGGTAGTTGGCTCGATTCTTCTTCGACCCTTCATAGGAAATACAAAATAATTTACTTTACAATTTCTTTGAGTTATATTAACTTTTTTAACAGAATTAATGAGTCTCTCTTAAATTTTTTCCCGATATTTCTTAACTTATCGGCCAAACTATATTCGCAAGGACTTAACTGTAAGAGTGACTTAAGTGTTGAACTATGCATATTTGTTTATACTATCAAATAATAAATCTTATCATTAAATCAAATAAAATATAATAAAATTTATTGATTCAACATTGAAAATGTATACATAATGCTTCATTAAAAAAATTTAAATGCAAATTTATTTTACTTGAGGACATTAAATTAAATCATTTTTTTAAAAAATATTTGCAAACATCAAATTTGTGATGTTTGTTTAGTAATTTTTTTCTCACCACACTTTATTTCTCGAATTTTACGCACATTTATTATGTTTGTACTTTATATGATATCAATATACAATATTTTAAATAATATATTTTTTAAGTAGTAAGAGAGAAATTGAAACAACGATATGTGATATCATATATAATGCTTGTATTTTGTTTGATGTTAATATAATACAGTCATAAAAATACAAATAATATATATTATTTCTCAGAACTTTTTTTAAAGACGTTATTTTAACTGAGTTTTTTCTTTCTTTTGCAAAAGGCATTATTTTACTTTAGTTTATCATAGTA
>JBBPBR010000004.1:65844950-65855771 GCA_037974775.1 Cicer pinnatifidum | reverse complement strand
TCCTAACTTCAAACTAGTATCAATTATAAAGATTAGAGGTCTTTAAAAAAATTAAAAAATAAACCAAATTACATAATTGAACTGAAATAATTTATAAAAATTTAGAATTAAATTATTTTTTTAAAAATAGTTTATTAAACAAATTAATTTTAAAAAACTAAAATCGAATCAATTTTCAGTTCGAAAAACTAAATCGAACCGATTTTTAATTAAAAAACTAAAATTGAATTTATTTTTTAGAAGTAATTAAAAATAATGATGTAAATTTTAATTTATAAAAAAAAACTAAATTAAAACTAAGTTCAATAATAAATCCATTCACTGACTTATAAAACGGTTTGATTTTTTAAAATAAAATGAGTTGGGTTTAGTTTTTTCAAACAGTTATATAGTTTAGAATTGAACTGTCTATCCTTAATAAAGATAGAAAGGATTATACTCCAATAAATAAGGATTAATTATTGAACTCTAAAATTGATTGCGGTTTGCAACCAAACTTAGTTTATAGAGTAATAAGTTATTGTAATTGGCAGTTAAGCACAGCTGTTTCGCACAGACTCACCCATTCCTGCTTTACCCCAAACCGAACTGTTTCACTTTCACCTACTTGTCATATTTTTAGCTATCACATAGTGTACTCTTTTTTCTTCTAAGTAAACAAATCAGGGTTCATTGGCATATTCAGTAAACAAGCTTCTCCTCGCCTTTCCACTTCTACAAGTAAAACATCACAATCTATTCCATTATTGTTATTCTATCTGCTTCTTAGAACAATAACATATTACCAACATAACTAAATCAACTTAAAGTAATAAACTTTTGAGGAATCCCTCTTTAACAGTTCATTCATTCATTCATTCTCAGATGTGCTCTCTACTTCTACTACATGGGATCACAGAGCAAACTGACCATAAACTATAAGGTACATAGTTCCATCTCTTTATCTCATTCATGTATAGCTCTGAATAAACCCTTTTCCTCCTCCTTGCTTTGGATTAGATTTTTCACTTTTATACTTTTGTTGGACAAAGTTATATAAACGATATATTTTGCCTATGCATTTTCTAAGATTTAAAAAAAAAAAAGAAAAACAAGAAGTCATCCACATTTAACTGAGTTATAATGATTTCATTTGTAGTGAATATTTGCATTAGAGCTGAATTTAGCGAAATCATGGTGACACTGTGATTATGGTGAAGCTTCTAAGTGTAGCTTTTGTCAAAATCACGTGGCACAATGTGATTTTGCCAAAGTCAACACCGATCCAAATATACCCTTAATGGATTTGCTAATGCTTTGCTCCCCTTTCTAGGTGCATTTATCTTGAAACAGAAGCAACTAAGAAACATGGCGCTGGGGAAGAATTCCCGAGGCGATGGGAGGAACTTATCAAAATACTGTTCAACAGTCCCAGTAGCTGTGTTTGTTGCATTTTGTTTAGTTGGTATATGGATTGTGATGTCATCCATTGTTCCAGTTCAGGATTCAGTCATGCAGGTATCTGACACCATTATTAAGGTTCAAAATATAGCTAATCAAACTGGTTCGAGGCAATTCGAAGACAGGTTAGGCGATATACAAGAAGAATCAGCAAGGAGAGATACCCAAACCCCAAATTCTCAGAGTGAAAGCCATCCAGAAAACCAGGATGACCAAAATGAAACTGAAAAAGTGTTTGATACTACTGCTGAAGATCACCAGCAAGAGGGTATCCAAGACATCTCGGGTAGAAAGAATGAGTTGGAGAAAGGTCTTGGGAATACAATTGAGGGAAGTTATCAAGTGGAACATGTCAAGGAAACTTCGGATGAAAATAAATCTGACGAGAGTTTAGGTGATAGCGAATTAGGGACAGAAAACAGTATGGGTGAAGTTGCACAACAAGACGAGATTATCAGTGAGACTGAGGAGGAGAGAATCAATAAAAATATGCAGAGTAACATGGAAAGCCATGAAAACAGTCCAGCTTCAAAAGAAGGAACTTCAATTGAAGCTAGCACCAAAAATGGAGCTTGGTCAACTCAAGCTTCAAAGTCGTGGCATGACAAGAAATTGCAGAAGTCTTCGATCTCTATTGATAACAGCAAATATGAATGGAAACTTTGTAATACAACTTCAGGACCAGAATACATTCCTTGTCTCGACAATTTGAAAGCGATTAGAAAACTTCGAAGCATAAGTCACTATCAACATCGAGAGAGGCATTGTCCGGATGAAGTTCCCACTTGTCTTGTTTCTCTTCCGAAGGGTTATAGAAGTCCAATTAGGTGGCCTAAAAGCAGGGAAATGGTATGTAGCACAAAAATTGGATTTAAAGCTAGTTGTTACTTATTATTGAAATTCAATAACTGACCCGAAATAAATATTGAAATTCAATACTTTGGTGCATATTGTAGATATGGTACAAGAATGCTCCTCATACAAAGCTTGTAGAAACTAAGGGTCATCAAAACTGGATCAAAGTTTCTGGTGAATACCTTACTTTTCCCGGTGGTGGAACCCAATTTAAGTTTGGTGCTCTTCATTACATTGAATTCATTCAAAAAGTAAGCCTTTTGCAGGTTTCTATGTTGCTATCCTGCAATGCTTTTTCTCTAGCATGATTTTGCTTACCCGATTTGATCTTAATATTTTATCAATACAAATTACAAAACTTAGAACAAGATTAGTTATAGGAAAAGAAAAGTTCTTTTTGATAAATATGTTTTTAAATTATGACCATTAACTACTTAATTGTCTCAAAAAATTACTCAGTCCTTTCATTCCTGATTGACATGTCCTTTTCCCCTCTAAATTGGGTGCTGGTTTAATAATGCAGTCTCTTCCAAATATTGCATGGGGGAAGAGAAGTCGTGTGGTATTGGATGTTGGGTGCGGAGTAGCGAGCTTTGGTGGCTATCTGTTTGAAAAAGATGTTCTGACCATGTCATTTGCTCCTAAAGACGTGCACGAAGCACAAGTGCAATTTGCACTGGAGCGGGGAATTCCTGCAACTTTAGGTGTCATGGGCACTAAAAGATTACCGTTTCCTGGTTCTGTCTTTGATCTTGTCCATTGCGCTCGTTGTAGAGTCCCTTGGCACATAGAAGGTGCAATTGACATCTTGATTAAATTTTCTTCTCCTCGATGGATTTATTTTCAGCTCATGTTTGTTTCTTCTAGTTATTCTGTGTATTGTTTGTACAATGCAGGTGGCAAGCTACTCTTAGAGCTGAATCGTGTTTTGCGACCGGGAGGTTACTTTGTATGGTCTGCTACTCCAGTGTATCAAAAGGATCCAGAAAATGTCGGGATTTGGCATGGTAAAACAGTTAAATCCAAATTCTTTTCTCCCTAAGAGATAAACTTATAGGTTGATTTTATACAAAACCATTTTGTTGCAGACATGGGTACAATTACAAAGTCAATGTGCTGGGATCTGGTGGTTATTGCAAACGATAAATTGGATGGCGTGGCTGCGGCAATATATAGAAAACCAACCGACAATGAATGCTACGATAGAAGATGGAAAAACGAGCCACCGATGTGTAGTGAATCGGACGATCCAAATGCTGCCTGGTAAATATATTTTTGTTTTCTTGTTTCAATGAAAAACGAAAGAGTTAAACATCTCAACATTAATTGCTCAGTTCAAACTTGACTTTTATGCTAAGGAATTCATGAAGTTGGAGATTATTCCATTGCTCCAGTTTTCATTTTACCAACGTCTGTACCTTCAGGAATGTATCACTACAGGCTTGTATGCACAAAGTGCCAATAGGTGTATCAGAGCGCGGAACAATCTGGCCGGAGCAATGGCCACTGAGGTTGGAGAAACCACCGTATTGGTTAAACTCTCTAACTGGTGTTTACGGAAGAGCTGCTACTGTGGAATTCACTGCCGATTATAGGCATTGGAAAAATGTTATTTCACATTCATATTTAAATGGAATGGGGATCAATTGGTCTTCAGTGAGAAATGTCATGGACATGAAAGCTGTTTATGGAGGGTAAGTTAATATAGATTTTCTTTCAACTTGTGTATATTCATTGTGAATTATTACTAATTTTGCATTTTCTTGTGTTTTTAGATTTTCTGCGGCACTCCGAGCCTTGAAATTGAATGTTTGGGTAATGAATGTGGTTCCAATTGATTCTCCAGACACATTAGCTGTAATTTATGAGCGTGGATTATTCGGTATTTATCATGATTGGTGCGAGTCGTTTAGTACCTATCCTAGATCTTATGATCTTCTCCATGCCGACTCTTTATTCTCAACACTTAAAGAAAGGTATGTTCATTAATTTTGAAAATAAAAACTGTAAACAAAGAAATCTCCTTAATCCTTAATCCTTATCCTGGGTGTCTTTTTATATTTGGATTCAGGTGCAACATAGTGGCAGTGATTGCAGAAGTTGATAGAATGTTGAGACCAGAAGGATATTTGATAATCAGAGACAATGTTGAAACACTTGGTGAGATAGAGAACATGGCGAAATCTCTACATTGGGATGTTCGGTTCAGCTATGCGAAACTCGGGGAGGGTTTACTTTGCCTTCAGAAGACACTTTGGCGACCAAAGAAGGTTGAAACCATTGTGTCAGCCATTGCCTAGTTTATGATGCTTCAGCTTCACTTTCCACTCCTTCTTTTGGCACAATGGGTATTTTCTTATTCTTCACTTTTTATGCGTGTATTTATTGGACAATGTCACTTGTACTACTCTATGTAATGTAATATTTATTTATTATTTTAATGTAAATATCTGTGGTTTACTATTTTGATGTAGTCTCAGGGGTGAACCAATATCTTGATTGTTTATAAAAGTTACTAGTAATTTGAGGCACTCTAATTGTTTTCTTAACTTCTGGTATTTTCCGGTAAAAAAAAATCTGGAATATTCCAAAAATAGGAGACCCTTTTTTGGCCTTGATGTTTATCATATACTTTTTTGAAAAAATGACATTAGCACGGATCAAATTTGTAACTATAGTAATACGTGGCATTTCAAGAATAAACCACTCGAAAGGGTTAATGTTTTTTTTTCTTCTTTATATCTAGAGAAAGGGTTAATGTTATAATTGATTTTCTTTACTTTAGATATGCTACTATTCCATAGATGAGAGTTGAGACATTAGAATGAAGCAATTTTTAAGGAAACAACATGTAAAACCTGTTTGACAACCTGCTACGAGGAGGGAAAAGAATTAAAGGTAACGGTGGAGGTGCAGAGGAAAAAAAAAATGATATTTTGAAAAATGAAAAGGATCTAGGTGTTATGTATATGTTCAATAATTTTAATTTTAATTATTTATGATATTTACTGATAGTGTAATAGCTAGAGCCTAGAAGTGGAAACAATTTTAAGAAAACGATGAATCAAACTATTAAAAGAGTTGCAGGTAAGTGGATCTTTGAATCTAACATGTTGGGGGATTTTCCCCGTGTGTAGTCGTGGAGACAAATTTTTATTGTAATTGAGATCTATTTAAGAGTTAAAGGACTGAATTTAATTTATATGCACAATACTATAAAATAGTTTTAAACTAGTTTTAGCTTTTTAGTGCATACAATTTAAGCTATAAAGAATTTTACATAGAAAATAATAGTATTCTCACAGTTCAATATACTGCACGATTTTCTGGGAAAATATTTATATGTTGAAATATATGCTAACATATTATGTTTGTTTCCATCAGAAAATTAATAAATTACATTTTACAAATAAAACAACAAAAATAAATTAATATGTATTTTAGTTACTTGGAAAATACTGCTTCCTTAGAAAGCTTCCGTTATTTCTGGAGAGCTAGGGGATCAATGAAGCTAGCTAGTAGCCACTAATCAAACTTGAACCACCCTATAACATATCACTTTTATTTTTAAATATATATACCCCTTGAATAACTACGTGGCCTTTAAGGCTTTCACTAAATCACTGTTAACAAAACAAAGGAATGCTATAAACTATGCATACTTCACTCACACCATCATGCAATTATCTTCCTATACTTAATACATTGTTGTCGGGAAAACAGCATATAAAGTGTCAAACACACTTTTCTTTTGGTGGACACTTTTTTCATTAGTTTAACTTTTGAGCTATACATAACCACTGAAAATGAGCACTCTCCTCATGTTTGCATGATTATTAATTTTTATGAACAATAAACCTCTTCTTCATAATACTAATTAGTAATTATACACTTCAGAACAAAGTCTGTCTAACAACAAACAATATATAATAATAGTTTCATTATTTTACTGATATACGAATGTGTGTTAGTCCTGATTGCAAGGGATTTATGTACCTTAACTGTGTGTCATATCATACCTGTTATAAAAAACATAGAGAATTATATATCATTAGCATTCAACAAATAAGGAGTCAAAGTGATTATTATTTTATTCAACATAAATTTCTCACACATGCACACAGATTTTCTATTAGTTTATTATTACACAATGAGAGCAACACCAAGGATTCCTTAACAGCTTCTTAGAATTATCAAATACATCTTTGTCTGCCATTTAAGCATCCTTCCCCAACCAAACAAGTTGGCAATTTCCCTACATTACTGATCATGTCAGCTGCCAAAAAGTTCTCTAAAGCTGCTCCTTTTTAAACCAAAGGAGGGTTCTGTTCTGTTCACTTCCTAAGTACAGAAATAATATTAATATTAGTCTTAACTCTTAACTCTTACTATTCATCATCATCATGTCATGTTTTTGGAGGAGACAGTTCTTGTTCTTCATTCTGTTATCTTTTGTTGTTGTATCAGAAGGATCAAGATTTCCAAAGGTTTATTGGGAACAGATGCTTCCTAAGAAGCTACCAACTCCTTCTTCTTCTCCTTCCAAAGGCACAAACTTTGTGCCTTCCACATCTTCCACAACCTTGAAAACTGATAGTCGACCTTCATCAGATGGAAAGGTCTAATGAAAGATTAGTGCAGTTATTGTAGAGTGCTGATTTGAAGATAGCATCCAAGTTTTGTAAAGGAATCCCTTAGATGTATCTGACATGCTGCTTGTAAACTCAGTCACAGTACTCTTGTAGATTTATTGATCTGGATTTGAAGATAGTCCTTTGTAAAGAAAATTGAGTGACAACTCTTTATTGGATATAAGATAAGTTTAGTGGTGACAATAATTTAGCATGAATAAATATTGCTGGCAGGACCAGGTTACTTGTAATTGTAAAATCCCTTGAGAAGCATTTCAATTCTAAGATGCACAGATAGTGTTTTGCTTGTTTTATGTATTATTCGCAGAATCATAGATTTTTCATTATTCTTTGTTCTGATACTTCTGCTCCAAAGTACATTAAAACTGAGTTGTGATTTCATTCATGGTGGATGTTTACCGGTGTTTAAAAGTCAATCAAGACTCTAACAATGATCAACAAAAAACTCATTAACTTAAACTTTTGAAGATTGTCATCGGTCGTCATAAGATTTTCGGGTGATTTTTATGCATTTGTACACGGTGGAACACCTTAGAATTTTCCCAAAAACTTAGTCTAACTTCACAGAATCATATAAAAATGAAGGAGGGTGAGGATTGATGTTGCTTAGCTGGATAATGATATTGACGCAGTAAAAAAACGTTAACTTTCTGGCTTAACTTAAGGTTAAATTGATTGGATGATTCTGTATGTGTTTTATAAAATAAAATGTAAGGCAGAAGATTAATGTCTATATCTCAAGAGACAACACCAGCTAATGTAGTAGCAAATTCTGGGAACAATAATCCAGCTCTCAAAGTTTTAGCAAAAAAGTGCTATAAGACAGAGATTTCAATCTTCGGCATATGTATGTACAATAAGAACACTCTGTAAAAGCACTTGCAATGACATATGAAATATCAGTATTTATTATGAACGCCCAACTCCTTATCTCTCCGACAATGTTCCTACTTTTTGGTTGCTTCTCTTTGCCATAAATTGAAAATAATTGAGTTGCATACTAGCTTGTCAATTTATAAATAAAAATTAATTTTGACATCACACTCACTATTGTAAATAAATTTGATTTCGTATGTAGTACACAAAAGAAACACTATATTACATTGTAACTTCTAGAGATACCAAAACTAGAAACATCAACAAGCTGCATAGAAAGAAAATCCCGATGAGGAGAATCTTAAGATGCCAGTCACTTGAAATTGTAACACCCAATTCTGGCTTGAAAAACATACTCTCGGACAGCCCCTTACAAATAAAATCCATTTCGACTATCATCTAGTCCCGGTTAAAGATAGACTTGTTAATTACTAGTATAATTTAACAGTCAATATCAGCTAATAATCTTCACCGCACAATGACATTGCAATCTGGTTCATGCTATTAGAGCTCATGAAGCACATACACGACATTGATAATTGACACGTAGACACCAATAGTATTTAAAAAAAAGAAATTAATAAAATGTAACCAGATATATGAATGTCGAACACCAGACACACCTTTAATCTAAAATGTATATGCTATATAGGTCAGATTCATAAGAATTAATGCCACTTCCACCAACGTCGTCTTCAACATTGAAAGCCGATGGTACTACTTTGAGCAAGTTTTCAGACTCTTCTGCAGACAAATTGGAACTTCTCCATCGATGCTCTTCCATAACTAATATCCCTTCCAATTCCATCGCCACTTCTTTCATGGTGGGTCTTTCCTCTCGCTTACTCCTTAAACACCTTTCAGCAATATTGGCAACATCCTTTAGTTGTCCAACATTTGCCTCATCTCTTATGTATCTGTCCACAATATGAAGTAACCGACCCTCTTTCATTGAAGCAACCAAACACACTGCAAGGCTTCTGTCGTCCTCTGGCCTTTCGAAAGAGAATGCTTTCTTTCCTGTCAATAGCTCTGCTAGGACTACCCCAAAGCTATAAACATCACTTTTTTCTGTTAATTGGCTTGTGTGGAAGTATTCTGGATCAAGATACCCCAATGTTCCTTGCACCAAAGTGGTTATTTGACTTTGATCAAGAGGAACAATCCTAGAAGCTCCAAAATCAGAAACCTTAGCAGTGAGATTATGATCAAGCAGTATATTTGAAGTCTTCACATCTCTGTGTATGATAGGCATAGAAGCAGCAGAGTGCAAATATGCCAATGCTCCAGCAGTTTCTATTGCTATTCTCAATCTTGTTTTCCAAGTAAGTTTCAAAGATTGAGTTTCATCATGAAGATGCTCAAAAATAGTACCATTAGGAATGAATTCATAAACAAGTAATGGAAATTCAGTTTCTAAACAACAACCCAAAAGCTTAACCACATTCCTATGGTTGATTTGGGAAAGCACAATCACCTCATTGATGAACTGTTCAATCTGATTTGGGTCATTGATTTTGGACTTCTTTATTGCTACTGTCCTGTTATCTTGTAAAACTCCTTTGTAAACTGTTCCCTGACCACCTTGTCCAAGGATCTTTCCTACATGGAAATTGTTGGTAGCTTCCTTTAGCTCCTCAACAGTGAAGACTTTAGCAGTTTCAGTTGAGTCTCTATGCTTTGCCTGTTGTTGTAACAGTAAGCCACCGTTTTGCTGAAAAAGTTGTTGTTTAAGTTTGTTGAGTTTTCTTTTCTTGAATCTCCAATATGCATAAAAGCTTCCCACAATAAGTGCTATGAGGCTTACACTCACACCTGCTCATATACAAGTGGAAACATAAATTCATTTTCTTTCTGCTTTGCCTTGTTGACTTATCAAACCAAACCAAATCGAACTAAAAACTAAAAACTGATTCGGTTCATTTTTTAATCGATTCTAATTCGGAACTGAAATTTATAACCGAGAAAATTGTAAATCTCATCATACAATTTTTACATGGACACTTAGTAAACTTTTCAAACCCAAATATATGAAATCATATTGCATATATGAGAAGGGTAGACTCACTTAAAGCAATGATGAGTATGGGATTTGTGTTGGATTTGGAATTGGGAGTGCATCTTGTTCCATTATTTTTTCCGTCTCCATCATATCCTGCTGGGCATAAACATTGGTAGCTCCCAACATAATTCACGCATCTCGCCTCCTTAACACACTCATTGGATTCTATGCATTCATTAACATCTAAAACATAATTCGTCACTTCTTTTTGCACAATCAATAATAAACATAATCGAAATTACAAGAATAAGTAACGAAATAAATATCAAATTAGTGTTTAATTTTTGCAAATGTCAAAATAATTTTAATTAATTTGTTTAAAAAAGTTTATGGCTGTATTTGATTACATTAATTACACCGCATAAATATTGAACAGATAATTTAAAAACTAAAATAACAGTGAAATATAATTGGATATATATATAATTTTTTTATATAAAAATATATAATAAAAAAAAAGAATTAACTAA
Organism: Cicer pinnatifidum; assembly: GCA_037974775.1. Taxonomy (NCBI): domain Eukaryota; kingdom Viridiplantae; phylum Streptophyta; class Magnoliopsida; order Fabales; family Fabaceae; genus Cicer; species Cicer pinnatifidum. The sequence goes on along the minus strand of JBBPBR010000004.1, from coordinate 65,845,416 downwards.
TTTGATTCAATTAAAATCGCCTTTAATCGGACCAGTCAAATTTTTCGAAGAAACAATTTAAAGTGAATCCAACCGCATACTATTTTAATAATTGGATCTTATGAATTTTTGTTTCAAAGGATAGAAATCAAAAAAAAAGTGCGATGACTAGGATAGATGCAGAATAACTAAATCAATGTGATGACATCAAAGGCGGTGACAGCTGGTGTCAATTGTATCATCAATGGTGATGTGTGTGAGCGCAGATGAAAATAACGTGGATGGATGTGTGATTGAAAATAGGGCTACGGAATAGGAAGAGTCAAACAACAGTGAAAGTCACGTGAAGTTTTAATTGAATATTTTAGGGTTTTTTTTTAACTGCTCTCTTTTTCAAAATATAATATCTAAATGCCCATTTTTCAAATTTATGTATCAATCTCTCTTTTTTTTTTTTTTTCAATCTTCACAAGTCGCTATTGGAACG
>JBBPBR010000004.1:65780393-65797837 GCA_037974775.1 Cicer pinnatifidum | reverse complement strand
AATTCATCTTCTCAAAAAGAAGGCTATCAATCTTACTCCCCCATTTACTACACAGTAGAAAAGTAGAATAAAGAAGATTCCTTAATAAATACTTCTTAAAGTGTTTTGAATGCTTTTCAATTTTATCGAACAGTACTTATGCAAATGACCGTTTTCCAAATAAAAATTTGCAACAAGGTAAGAAAACGTTAGATCTGCAACAGTGCCTGAAAAATAAACATCATAGTTCTCTACAAGACATCGAAAATGGGTTGTGAGTTTTTTCATACAAGACCATCTTATCAAAATTCCTTTTTGAAAGTTAATGTGTTCACGATGTGAAGTATGAGATGCAACTACAAATCCTATGAAAGTCAACAATTTGTTGTAACCGACAAATTATTAGAAATTTCAAGGCTTCTTCACATAACCAAATCAATCCTTCACAAGCTTTATTAATCGCCAATGACTTTAAAAATTGTGTAGCAGCTCATCGTACCCTTAATTTTTTGTTGTGTAAAAAAAATGTGAGAATAAGGTTTAAATTTCTATTTGAGAAGATGGAAATTTTTCTTTTATTTCTTTCATTTTGGTCTTAGTAGAACGGATAAAAAATTGGTGAATTTATTAATTGTGCATGTCATTTTGGTCTTGGTGAATTGGATATAGCATGTCAAAAAATTGGACATGTCATTCAAGCTAATAAAATTGTAAAAGATATTTAATATGGAGAACTAAATTGATGAACAAAGTATTAATTCAGAAGTTTTAGAATATTTTTCTGTCTTTCAAAGACTATTATGACATTATCAATTACTTTAAATGACTAAATATAAATATCTACTCGATTTTATATATAATTATTTTTATGTATATACTATTTTCAATTTTTTATCATCTTTTAAAACTTTTATCTTTATATTTGTTTGCATCATTATTACTTTTGAAAATTTTATGTTCAATGTTTTGTTTTCTAAATTTTGAAAGATAGCTAGGAAAATATAAATCATTCATCTCTTTTATTTATAAATTTTGAAATTATTTATACACATTTTTTTAATTGGAAAATTGCATGTAAATGTTGAGTATGAAAAAACTTCATTTCACAAATTATATTTGTTGTATTTGATCTCCCAATATTTAATTTTTTCTGATTCTACCGTTGAATAAGAATATTTGTATTCGAAGTTACCTATAAGAGTACGAATACGACAATAAGCATTTTTCAAACAACTAACATAGAGATGAATACCACCCTCCCCTGTCCTTCATCTCTCTTATTTTTTTCCCAACTCCTTTATATCTTTGCTTTGACTATTTAGTGTGCGTGTTCAATAAATGAGCAGTGGGCTTAACTTTTTCTTTTTTAATGGTAAGATTTATTATAATTAATTTATATAATCGTAAGATTTTTGGTTCAAATTTAAAATAAAATATTTAATTTAAAAATATCTTCATTTGTTATTTGAATTTGTTATTTGAATTATGACTTAAAAATTGAGCTTAATTTTTTTTTAGCCTAACATATTATTTTTCTTCGGTGATTATTTATTCAATCATTTATATTTGTTTATTTTTATGATTTTTTATTAGATTCTAACTTTTAATAGTATAAAGTTAAGTAAAATATGTTCTAAACTAATAAGAGATTTGTGCATCCGCACGAGTTTAAAGTTTTAGGTCTAAATATATCTTGTAGAAAAAACAATTAATTAAATATTATATGAACAATTAGGATATGTTATTTTAGATAGTTGATTGAATTTGATAATTATATAAGTATATTTTTTTTTTCGTTTAAGTGTCGCACAAATATTAAAATAAATTATAATGTTTATCGTTAAACACTTATCAAAACAAGATATTATAACGCAAAAGCATACGCGGTCAAATTATTATGCAATAAAAACAAATGTTAAGTTAAACTTAAAAAGAAAATTAATCAAAAGTACAAATATAGTTTAAGTCATGATTGCTAATGAAGTTATCAACTCATGATACGATTAAACTTTTTACGAAAGTTGTATGTCATATACATAAGACACTTCATATTTATTTTAAAAATGAATTAAATTATTCTGATTAAGTATCACAAATTTAAAATGAATTTGATTTCTTAATAAGAAGTTATGAAGAAGTCTATATGATTCCTCCACAAGGAGTTTTTATAATCAGGGAGAAGTGTGTAAGTTAAAAAAGATTATCTTGATCTATGTTCCAGTGAACACGATTTTGCATTGTTTATAAGGGCCACTACTTATAGTTGCATTATATTTTCTTTGTATGTTGATGATGTGATTATTGCAGGTGATGATGTTAGTGGAATCAATGAGTTGAAATTGCAATTAGCCCAAACAATTTGAGATGAAGGACTTGGGAAATCTTCACTAATTCTTTGGAATTGAAGTTGTCTACTCTGCTAGAAGCTACCTTATTTCTCAATTTTAGTACATTTTCAGCATTCTTGAACAAAATCGTCTTTCTAATACTAGAGCAACATATACTTCTCTTAAGTTAAATGTGAAATATGTTCCTCAGATGGTGTTCCTTTACTAAATTCTACTTTGTATCGTACTTTGGTTGACAGTTTGATATATTTTACGATTATCTGGCCTGATATTGCTTATCATGTTCATGTTGTAAGTCAGTTTTTTTGTCTCTTCAACTATAGTATATTGGACAGTTGTTCTTAGTATAATTAATTATCTTCAAGAAACTCAATTTTAGAGTATTCTCTTTCCATCGTCGTCTTCATTGGAGTTATTGCTTATTCTTATGTTGATTGAGTTGGTGGCACCACATATCGTAAATCCACCATATGATTTTGTATTTTCTTGAAGACTTTCTTATTCCTTAGAAGAGTAAGAAATATAATATTGTCTCTCGCTCTTCTACATAATATCATACTATGACATCCACTACTGCTGAAATAATTTGGTCGTGTTGACTTTTGTCTGACATGAGTGTCTCTCTTTTTGAGTCAATTCTGATGCACTGCGATAATAAGAGTGTTATTCAAATTGCTCATGACTCGATATTTCATGAACGTACCGAACACATTGATATTGATTGTCATCTTACTCGTCATCATCTTCAACATAGAACCATTACTCTATCGTTTGTATCTTCTTCCTTATTTATTGTTGATTTATTCACAAAGATGCATTTCATTAAATGTTTTCGTTTATTGGTTGACAAACTATCGATGCTTCATGTTAATGTATCATGAGTTTGATGAGAGATGTTAAATAATATTATTATATATTAGTAGTAAGGGTATTTTAGATTTTTTTATTATCTTGCATATATATTGTTGTTTTTGAATTTCGAAAAACCTTTTGAAAAATAATTTATGCCATCAAAAATATTACTGGGTTGAGTCACGGACTAGGTCGCTCTCTTTAAGACGTATCGAGGCCTCAGAAACGTGCGCTCCAAAATAGCTGACCTCCTAAAACATGCGCTCCAAACTTAGGGTTTTGACTCTGACTTTTGATCGGGCACGCGTGTGTGCTTCTATTTGTTTGCGTTCTTCCTCCTTCACAAAATTAGGGTACCCTTTGGGGCCCTCCTCAAATCTCATACTTCCACTTTATATATCCTACTAGTATCTGATATCCCTCCTACGTGGTACTTCTTCATTTTTTCAATTCACAACAACACTAACTCTCATAAATGTCATCATTATTTTCAATAAATTTCCATTAAACCATCAATATTTCCAACATATACTTATTATAACTCTATTACCTTTATCTTTTGTTCATTTTAGTTATGAAATTCTAGTGGAATTCTTTCTTTTCTTTCTCTCTTATTTCTCTCTTTTATCTTTATGTTTGTTTATCTTTGTTAGTATATGACACTGAGAACACAAGTAGAGAACAACTTGGTGAAATGGGTAGTCTTGTTTATAGTATGGATAAAGAAATTCCGGATATTGTGTCTAACAATGTGGAAAAGTGTTTGATTGATGAACTTAGTTCGATTGGCTTTACTTTTGATGATGACGTTATTGATTGGAATAAGTTATTTTATGCTATTCATCATGGTGGATCACTTGTTTTGAGTAAGGTTGATGAGAAACTTGGATTGAGGGAAGACCAATTGAAGGGAAGTTGGAATATGTTGAGGGAATATGGGAATCTGTGGAGTTCAATGGTGATTTATATTGGATGAGGTGTGGAAAAGGTCTACGATTGAAGGGAAAGGGAGCACTGGGGAAGGGTTTGAGTGGGTATTCTGTTGGAGTTACTACTAATTGTACTCGTCTTTTTTGGTATTTTCAATAACTTTTTCAACATTACTACTTTGTAACATTTGATAAGTGTTTTGGGATATTAATGCAATAATGCTTATACAAGTTTTTGATTTAAAATTTTACAATTTTGGTCTTTTATTTTTATTGTTTGATAAAAATAATTGTGATGTAACATATTTTAAATAACATGATATATAATACAATTATGTAGAATAATTAACAATCATAAAATCACAATAAAAATCTCAAACAACTTACTTTTGAACTTCGAAAAAATTCATTTTTGTAATTTAAATAATCAACTAATGTATTTAGATATTTCTATATCATGAAATTTAAAATATATCAAATCGCCATTTGTTTTAGTTCAAAAATTTGAAAGAAGACTAAAATTATCAAATTTTAAAATAAGAGAACTAATTTCATGAATTGATGAAAATAGAGCGACCAAAATGAAGGATTCAAGTCAAAAGGGGTGAGTCCCCTAAAACAAACTACACAAATTCTAAATATCACTTCCTGAGTTAAGCTGTTAAGGCATTAATAATAAAATATTCGCGACCTATATTCACAGAATATGTTGGAGTAGGGGTTGTAAGTGGAATAAGTATCCGCACACAGTTTATTGATACAAAATTTTCCATAAAAAGATCGAGAACAAAGATAATTAATTATCATGTATCTTGAAGAAACATGTTTGTGGTATGAGATCAAAATAAATACAAAAATGTCATCAATAGATCAATAAATGTCTGAATTGGCTACCATCCAGAGGATACTGTGTCAGAGGCAGGGGATGAGATATTATTATTCTGGAACATGTCTAATACCAGAAGTTAAACGTGACCCAATTTCTCTTTAGTAAATTAACATTTTAAACCCGTGCAATTTTCCCACAAATAGATATGCAATCAGTGTTTTTTATTATTATCGAAATTTATTTAACAGATAAAGAAAAGAACTGCCAAGGCAAAATAACCAGTTCATATTCAGTTTATGATCAAAATCATCACACAATCAAACTTGGTCTAGACATCGAAAACAAACAAACATACACACATTATCTGCTCAATAACGCTTCCCATTTATATTAGTAGTTGCACCATGTTGTATAAAATGTTGTGAACACCATCTCAATGACAAACTGTATGGGCTCTCAGCCATGAGTATCTGTCGTAACTCTGCAATCGACTAGCCCTGTGGCTCTAGTTGGTACTCGTTCAGAAGAATCCTCCAAAAGATAGCCAATACCTTGGAAGAGAATTGTGTATAGAATAATGATACATGAATAGTAATCTTAAGTAGACATTTCATGTCATTTTAAGTTATTCACATCAGCTTTTCTGATTGATAATTGAATAGAGTAATAATGGTGGAACCAGCTTTCAATGAGCTCAAAAGTATAGAACCTTTCATCTAAGCAATTAAAACTACATAAACCAAAATCACCGTACCCCACTACACAAACTAAAAAAGCAATTAAACCTATCTTATTCTTAAGATCATTGTGGTTGTCTTACACAAAAAGTGCAAATATTCATTCACATTCCTTATATTCCCTCGAAGGAGTTGAGATCCTCTCCACTTATCAGAGATAGACAAATGAGATGTTTGTGAGATTGATTATATAAAATATCCTAAAAATGGATGCAACCAAATTTTTAGTTGTGTCTATGCCTCTCATAAATTGAGTCTTCATTTTTCTTTGACAAATTGAGAAGATCTTGACCCACCAAGGAAGCAAAACTGGCTACAAAAAAATTGTTATGCAGCTTCTACCCAACTCAAGACAAAACTTATTGATACATTATCTGCTAAACTCAAATTTGATGCAATTACAAAGAGTTCAAATATATGATCACAAATAATGTAAATAATGCACTTACAGTCCATTCGGTTGATGGCGAAAGATTACTTTAAATGTTAATTGTTTTGTTCAATTTTTTTTTGGGATAGAATGAGAGCAAAATCCCTCATAACCCATTCGTAGATCCCATCTAAAATCAGGGAAATTTGAACGAGAAAGAATATTCGTTTAAAACTTGGACATGAATGTCCTTTTATTTGATATGACATTTAATATTACAAAAATGAAAAACAGTAAATTTGCACTTCCCCTCTATTAAAATCCCTCCTCCCTCGTCCAACCAAATATATCTATAAAATTCATTTCCCCCCCTATCCTCATACGAAGAAAATAGACCCCTTATATTTAATGCTGCAACCATTTACCGACACATTACTAATCTTACCTAGTGAATTCCAAACTTCGGGAAAGAAACATCAACAAAAAAGAGCGTGCAGGTGTAAGGCACAGTACTGAAAAGCCAAAGGTCAAATGACCAACTAAAAAGGAGAGCAGCAATGCAGAACAATCTTTAAAAGGAAATGATAATGAAATATTGATTCCTTAATCTTTTGATTTTCAGCATAGATGAAATAAATTGTACAAATTTAAAGATATATAATATATTGTCTTATAACATCCCAACCCAAAATACTACACACTGCATGACACAAGCAAAGCAGTCAGTAAAATTGCATATCAACCACACTATACTACAGTATCTGACCTGCTTGCTCTTGCAGATATAGCACTTACAACAATTTCTGATTATGCCTTTTGCTTTTTACCCTCTATAGTCCCGTCTTTCTATGTGGTGTATCCAAAAGTCAGGAAATCTACCAGAGTTATACAGCCTACCAAAATATCAGTCATTCAAAAATGCACAAAATGTGAAATAGTTCGGTATCAACAGTCAACATATACGAAGTTAAAGTCATTAGTAACAGTAACCGAGATGCTCATAAAAACTTCATGAAAACTCATGTTCTCTGCTACTCAATCTGGTTTTCAGCCAAATTCTCTTCGAAATTCAGAGAATTGGCTGCAGTTAAAAGCATATCCATTCCTCCACCACTTTCCAATGCTAGTACATATTTATTGCTGAATTTGTTTTCATTATTGGCCTTTGGCTTTGAAACATTTTCACTTGTTCTCGACTTGTTTTTCTCATATGCCTTTTTTGCCTGAGATATTGCTTTGATTCCGGCATCACACTTTTTGCAGAACCATTTCCCTTCTGGAATAGAAGCTAGTGGAGGTTTCGTGCAATAGATGTGATATGCATGATCACAGCCATCACAGAGGACAATCTGATCATCATCTTGATCAGTGACGCAAACTTGGCATAAACAAGAAGGGCAGTACCAACAATTACCATATGACTTTAATAGCTTGCTAGTCAAACACCTTGCATGGTAGTATTTACTGGGGCAATAACTGTGACCACATATTCTTATTTTTCCACCCTCGACTTCATTTCCACACACTTTGCAATCGGGCACCTTTTCCCCACCTGTAGATATTTGAATCCCATCATAGCTGCAATTTGAATTCTCTTCAAATTCATGAAGTGTTTCCTCATTTGTAGGGAGGCTTTCATCACCAATTATTTTCTTGGAAATCTTTATGTCATTCAACCTCGTACATACTACACAATTCGCATGCGGAGATCCAATGCCATCTGTGGTGCAATTGGCACAATACCAGCTTTTGTGCGGTATTTCTTTCACTGCAGGCTCAATGCAGGAAAGATGGTACATCTTCTCACATGAATCACAGACCAAACAGTCCGTGCCATCTGCCCTTTCTCCACAATGACTGCAGCAGCATATTTTATACGTATCACATTCTTCCATCGGATCTGGTTTTATGTGAGAGCCGGATTCCTGGTAAAAGAACAGATTAGCGAGAAAAAACGAAACCAATTCCCATTACCATTTTAGTAAATATTTCAGCAAAGTCTTAATCATATCAAATGAACTGCATTTGGTACTCATAAATGAACATGCATTATTTAGTGCAACAGATTCTTTGCATCGTGGACACAGGACTTTCAGACACATCTTACAAACCAAACAAGTCCTCCTCCTGTCTTATTCAAGCAAATCCTTAAGGCTTGGGAATATGTAACAGGATTCTTCATGTGATTTTCTGTCAGCCAGAGAAAAAGGTTTTGAGGTAGAAAAAAATTTAAAAAGTATTTTCCGATATGTAGGGTACTAAGGGTTTAGTTTTTCCATTCTTGCAGCATATCCTATAATCACAGTTGGAATCCATATCTGTAATGAAATATACATTTGGAACCAAATAGATACAAATACAATCAAAGTTGCTACTTGTTAATATCATGTATCATCAGAAAATTCTTCTATAAAAATTTTAGGTGATCCTATCATGTATCTCAGAAAAACTTCACACAAAAAATATACTATTTCATATTAAGGATGGTCAGGGTAATAAAAAATAACTAAGATTTCCATACAATTAATTGCCTTTATTCACATTTGATCAGTTACGCATGGAACTGGGCATCAATAGACTATGGCAATATAACCATGTAATATCTCTGTGCTTCATGCCTTAGGGTCTTCAAATTTCAAAATAAAAGCATGCATACAACACAAGTGAAGAAATTTCTTATCTCTGGCAACAACAGGGAAACAGAGATTTTGATAGTGTAAGAATTACAGCCACATCCAAACAAAGCAAAACAGATAGGTATAGTTTTGGTCTCAGCTGTTATGCATCGGGTAATAGCCGATTAGAATCAACAGTCTATGTCTCTGCCATAGTTAATGGCATGTGACAGTTGTCATTGTTATTTTTCTTTCATAATTCTTTGCTAAATTGATAGATATATGTCTATTTGATTCCCAGCAATGAAAATGTAATCATTTTTAGTGTTAATTCATCTTTTCTCAATATATCATGTATCTTCAAAAAAAACTGTGTCTGACTAGCTGCCCTTGGTGCAATGTTTGTGGGAAAAAATAGCCAAATTTCAAACACATCTTATAGCATATCTGATACCTGAATGTGTCAGGTCAGGAAATATCAAAACAAAATTTTAAAACTCTTACCACTTGCTTTTCATCTTCAAATGTGCTTTGTGCTGAAACTCCAACCTGAAGGTATGGAAAAATGAAAATTTGTTGTTTACACAAAGGAAAGCAAATAGGAGCAGAGAAACAAACTCTGCTTTGACAAAAAATATTTGATTACCAGCTCACAGTAGGAAGTTCTTGACATGTTGGAGAGGCTCTTAGCAAGAGCGAAAATCTCATTACAAGTATCTTGTAGCTTTCTCCAGACCTAAATTACAAATCAAGAATAGTAGTACAAAATAAGAACCAGAAACTTACATGGAGCTGGCTAAGAACCTCAAACAATGCTAAAATAACCTTGTGAACCATATTATGATTTCTCCTAGCAGTGGTACACAATGAATCAACCAGTTCAAAACAACAGTTTTATAAATAGCATTAAACATTGAGGAAGAGATAGTCAAAAGAAATAAATACGTTATGCCCTAAATCATCAAACAAACTCCAAGGAGTAGTTTTAAGAGTAGCTTCAAATCTCAATCAAAATTTGTAACAAACCAATAAAAAACCATATAACTGCAACAGAAAGGGTAACTCCCACCATGGCATCAATTTAAGTCAGTTCACTGAAATACCTAGGATCGTCGTTCTAACAATATTTTCACTACCTCAAGTAATTAAACTGTTTAACAAATTGCCATTTCCTCCATCAACTGATTGAATACCCAATTTGGTCTAGCAATTACAACCCTAGCATCCTATCAACTTGGGTAGAAAGTAACTTCACTAAGACCAAACTAATGGTTCCTCCAACATCATCCAGCAAAAACTCCCTCAAGTAAACAGAAAATATCAATTCCAACAAGAAAATTTCAATCTGTATAATTTTAGCCATTTATTTGTCTCTCATAATTAGGGTGGGTTCCACTTAATTTTTCTCATTTTATCACAGAACAATGATGAAAAAGATATCATGTCAATTATTCATTTTCTTTACTCTTAATTTTCTATTCCACCAAACTAATGGAAATAACATTTCACCTTTTCTTTATCTACACTTTTTCTCCATCCAAGCAAATATTAAAGATTAACAAAGTCACGGTGGAGTTAGGAAGCAGGAGTTGAAGAATACAGCAGCAGAAATTTCGTCGGATACTAGAACTTTGAGTGGCTTTGTGATGTTTCGGTGGATTTTGAGTGCCTTCGAGTGAGCACTTTGCCAGATTTTGCCTGAGTTCTTCACTGCATTTAGGGAGTGTTTGTCGGAGAAAACCCTATGTGAAGTGGGGATTGAATGCAATGTGGGAGTTCAAGCAAAATGCAAAGTACAGGACCTGAGAAGTGAGACTAAAGCTCAAATCTTGAGCTGTGTTTCAGATTATTTAGATTCACTAACTCATGAGCAAACTCGGGAGTTTGAGCATGCTAGTACAAGTTTGACCAAGTCTGCAAAGATTCAATTCAAAGAGAGCTAGTATGAGTTCACGAGTTAACAAGCTAGTTTGACCACAAACAAAAGGAACCAGATAAACTGAAGATATGTTTTTTGCGAAGAGCTAAAAGTATTTATTATTTACTGTAAGTCTTCTTCTGAAATTGGTTTGCTATCGATAACAGAGGTAAGTGCATACAGATACTGCCATACTGGTATGAAATCACTTAAACAAGGAAAAAGAAACGCAATATCTCGCGCAGTTCAAGAGGCCTGTTTCTTTCCCACCATATTCCTCACTCACTTATTTCCTCCCTTTATCTGTCCTCTTTCCCCGCTTATAACCCCTTAAGCCCAAAATTCTAACACATGCTCAGTTACTTCGAGTTAAATTATTTGCAACATGTGCAGGTAGATGTCTCCTGTAACTTCCTCTTACTGGCCATGTGAGGTTAGATCCCCCTACATACATTTCTTCCTTTCTTAGCATGTTACCAAGAAGTATCACAAAATCAAATTCTTAACTTATCATACAGAAGCCTTTTCCTACTAGATGGAGTTAGCTTCGTGAATCATAGAACTCCCTAACGCCATGCCATTATTCAAGCCCACTGATAACGATTCAAATCCAAATCTCTAAATAATTTGGACAAAGACACCAAAGCCAAGCAACATAAAACAAGGTGATCAAGAAATATAAGAAAAGCTACATGAAAGGACTATCAAGTGCAACTGCAAACCATCAAAGCATTAACACATGTCAAATGTCAAATCATTTTGCAAATTAAGCACATGTACCTGCAGACACAACCCACCCACTGCCTCCTATTTTATGGTACATTATAGAATGTAATACAATGAATGGAAGATACTTTTTAGCATGAATAATCCCTTTGTTAAACCATAAACAAAATTACCAAACAACCTGGCACAGCAACTTTTACAACTGAAGTATTTATATTGACATGTGAATCAGTTTTGCTATAGTTTTATTGCTAGTAGAAAGAACCCTTATTTACTGTCTAAAGAAAGGATTTCTCTTCAAAGTACGAAAGTAGAAACTCAAAAATTTGATGCAAAAAGTACTAACAATTGAATACACACTAATTACAATATCTAGAAATTAGAGCAACATTATAGAGATAACAGATAATGCATAATCAACCATATGACTTATGTCCCCAACATCATCGTCTTAGGTAAACCAGACATTCAGTCATCTTTGATTCTCTACTTGCATCAAGCACCATATAGGAATAAATAAATTGTCTAATTATAAAGAGCCTATTAAAAGTACCTGTTCAATATCTGACAAGAAAAGTGCAGGCGATTGTTCATAAGTTTTCTGTTTCATCCTTGAGATCATAACACTAAAATCAAATACACTTTCAGGCTTCATTCCTTGGAAATTTTCAAATAAAGTCTTGCATAATGAGCTGAACTTTTCTGAGGTTAACATATTGCAGAGCACACGCTGACACATCTCAGTCACACCACGGCCATGGGGTTCACTAGAAGATCCATTTTGCATGACATGTGCATGCCCATTAGCTTTGGTCCGTGCTCTATGAGATAACCGATCAACTTGTGAAGAGAATTCTTGTCCATCTTTGTCAATTTTAGAAGTTCCCTGCTGTCAAAATAAGATGGAACTTAAAATTAAAGGAATCAAAAGTGCTTAGGATAAGTCAAGTAAGTGCACTACAGGTAATTCTAGCAGAAGAACCAACCATAACTGTAGTAGCACAGCTTATTTGAGTATGGTGAATTAGTGCCTCCCCTATGCACCCCTCTATTGCACCATTGCCATTACCTAATGACTGATATAAATGCTTTAGTACAGCATTTCCCCAATGTCTATGGGGACAATCATCTACAGTATTGCCTAAAGTTGCATCAAAGGGTTCCTTCACAACCTGCAATTAAAAAGAAAAGGAAACAAGTACAGCTTTTAAGAAAATATTAAGAAAGGGTACTTATTGTTTTTCAAGACATCTATCTGCAGGGCATAGGTTGCAACTAGACTCTTTATGAACATGCTAATGCATATATTACCATTCAACAGAATAGATGCAGGAGGCTATTATCATGGCAATGCCCAACATAAATGAAGCAAAAGTAATAAACTACTCCCCTCTAGCCATTGAATTTTTTAAGGAACGGTCCCTGATCAATAAGATCAAGTATATCATTTCCCTGGCATCTTAAATGTTAGGTACTTTGATATAAATTTGCAGGTTAACTAAAATGGTGCAGGTGCATAACCATTTACTTGTGAAAACAGTCAATATAATTTACTTGTAAAACAGTAAATATAATATAAAAGACTGATGAACCTAATTTTTGTGTATGGAAGTTCTCACAATAATTTTTCCCTAAGTTCACAAATTTGAACTGGCAGTGACCTAAGTTACCAAAATGTAGCTAGCTTACTCTTCTGAGCACATACAATGGGCTTATTAATTTCAGATCAAAATATACAAATATAAGCAACCCACAAACCATCTAGAAATTAAGGGCGTCGAAGAACAAATTGACACATAAATAACATGTTATTCTAATTAAACATAACCATTTTCTGGTTGATATTTCATTCTTTCAATCACCCATTTTGGAACACACATTGGATATCATAGGTGGTAAACTATACACATATTGAAAAACAAATAAAGGAGTAGAGCAAACCTGATCTGCTATGCGACTTGCTGTTTCCGCACATTTTCTGCAATCCTCCTGAGCTTTGCCTTTTGAACTTGACTGATCATGCTTTCGCCTCTTATAAGTTCGAAGACTTGTAAATCCACCAGAGTCCCCATCGCCAGAATCAAACCCATCTGAAATTACGATTCCATTGCTAATGGCTTCACTTTTCAAGAATCCAGCCCCATCAATAACACCATTTCCATTCACCCCATTATTCAACACTTCACTTTTCACAGCCCCAGCGACGTTAGCAACACCATTCCCATTGGAAAACACAGCCCCACCATTCATAGATTCGCTTTTCAAGCGCCGAGCCTCTTCAGCAACACCATTTCCATTGGAAATTACCACCCCATCAGAAATAGCTTTGCGTTTCAAACACTGAAACCCTTCAGCACATTCAGTGTTACCAGTATTGCTTATTCCATCCTCAGTTCCCATAGCAAAACAACTTATTTTGCAGGAGAACAAAATTAGGGTTTTAGATTGGAGTCAGAGAAGCTTCCAAGATCCAAGATTTTGGCCAGATTTGTTTACCCCAACAAATTTGCAGAGTGAAGAAACTCAAAAATGCAATGAAGGTTAAAACATAGCGTTGAGTCGCTCCTGAATAACCCAAGAAAAAACATGAGGAAAAAAATTGAAATCGAGGCATAAAAGTGTATTGGGATTGAGCGAAAAATAAAAAGTGATATGAAAATCATGTATCAAACAAACAACATCGAAACCGTATAATATTGAAGTTTCCTAACTAAAATGAATTAAATTAAAAAAATAAAATAAAAAATAGTCGGAGCAAAGACAGAGAGAGAGTTGTGTTTTTGCTCTGATGCAAGCAAGAGCGAGAGTTAATTTTATAGGGAAACATAAAGAATAACAAAAGAAGGTGGAAATGTGAGTAAAATGGAAAAAGAGAGAGAGAGTGTGAGAAACGGTGAACTTGCCTGAGTGTGAAGTGGTGGTGCAACGCCGACGGTGCTCTGCTTTGCTCTGTTGTCTGCTTCTCTTATCCGAGTTGTATTTTGGAACCGACGCCAACGCCTCCCTTTCAACTTTAATTTTTCGCGTTGCTGACTGTTTTAATATATATTAATTTTATTTTATTTACACTTTCGGACAAAAAGGTGTAAAATGCATTTACCCTTCTATTGTTACCAAGTACTAGTGTACTACTGCTCAATTAAGGTCTATCCTACGTGCCTCCCTTAACATTCTTCAAATGTTTATACTTCAAATTCCCCGATACCCAAATTTTAGGGTAGTTTTCAATTTTTGAATTTTTATTGTCAAAACTTAATTTTAAAAAATCATTATTTGGCTAAAATGGGATTTTTTTTGTTTTTGTTTTGAAACGTGAATGTTTTAATATTTTATCAATTGTCAATTGTTTCTTGTACTGTCATTTTAACGGTTGTTGTTTTAATGAGAGAGAGTTGTAACTGCAATAATACTATGACGGCAATGTAAGATGGAGAAAACAATATTTTAGTGAGATATGTAAAGTATTGAGTGAGTACATGGGAGATTTATTGTGTTTGGCTTGTAAAGCTAATCTAGACGTCGGGTTAAAAGGTAATCTTTATTTATTTTAAATGCAATTTCTTCTTAAAATTCAAAAATAAGACACCAATTGAGATGATTTAATGTTTGAAAGTTTCAGAAACTATTTATGTTTTGAATTTGGAGTTAAGTCACTCTATTAATCTCAATTTACTATAAATCTTTTTATAAAACACATTTGTATGGATTTATCCAATATAAAAATATTCATCATATAAATAATTAAAAAATATAAATAAAAAATAACTGATTAAAAATATGAATCATTTCGTCTAAAATATGTCAATGAGAACATTTGAATCTTCTCATCTTCTTATTCAATATACATAATTTTCATTTGGTATTGAATTTAAGACATGTTGCACCTATGTGTACGAACCTTTTAAATATGATCGATAAGTACTTTTTATTTTATATATTTGAGTAGAAATTGTGATATTCTTTTCATCTATCACTTTCAAACATTCAAAATGAATCTTGGTGCAAACTTATATTTTGTTATGTCATTAATAAATTTTGTTTTAAAAGTATTCACTAAATCGTGATTGTGTGTTCTACAACGAATATTGATTTTTCATCTTTCACTAATATTCAACGGTATACATTTGAATTTGTTGATTTATATTTTCCACCTCTTTCATATCCCAAAATTAATTTGTCTTTTTTTTTCCTCTCTGTCTAGTAGCCGTAACAGATCAAATGGTAACAATTATTATTTCGTGTTGTCTTCCAATTGTTTTTGCCCATTCGGATATAGCTTCTCGAGAGAAAAATATCTACAAAATATATTTTAAATAAAACATCAATATATGTCTATACATTAAAAACCAAAACTTATAAAATCAATTATAGATTATCTAATTAGTAGTGAATTTATATGTAGAATCTATAGTCGGTATTGTAGTAGGAACTTCACTCTCAACTCTACTGATACCTGATTTAAAAAAATATATTAAATTTAATTAATATTTATATTATAAATACAATATATTAAAATAAAAAATTTAACTATTTATAAAAAATTATATTACATCTCGAAACTTTCAGCAAAACTGAAAAATGTTAAAAGTTTCTAAAGTTTCGAAATGTCATCTTTATTCCAAAAAATTGATTTCTAAAACCTTCAAAAATTTAACTCGTTTCAAAATTTTGAAACTTTCGAAAGTTTCAAAAAATCTAAAAAAAAAATATATTTGGAAAGTTTCATATTGCTGAAATTTTTCATTTCAAAACTTTCAAGCTCTTGGAAAGTTTCAAAAATCTATAAATTTTGTATTTTAAAAGTTTGAAATATTTGAATATCACTTACTTTTTTATTTCGAAGATTTGAAATATTTAAATTTACGGTGATTTCTCTAAAAGTTCAAAAAAGGGAGTAAAAAAATGAGAGTAAAAATATTTGAGGTTTTTATAGATGATTAAAAGGGTAAAATTATATTTTCATATGAGTTAAGGAGTGACAAAGATAGCTAGAGGTGAGGGATAGAAAACTCTTCAATAGTCGGGCTTTAACCTAGTTCACA
Source organism: Cicer pinnatifidum (assembly GCA_037974775.1). NCBI lineage: Eukaryota > Viridiplantae > Streptophyta > Magnoliopsida > Fabales > Fabaceae > Cicer > Cicer pinnatifidum. Next base: position 65,781,492 of record JBBPBR010000004.1, on the reverse strand, counting down.
CATGAGTTCAATCCATTTTTTTATTACAGTCTAGTCCATAACAAGGATGAATGATGGGGTAAAATATGGTAAACATTATTTTCTTGATGGAGTTTGAATCGCATGACTTTATGAGTGTTAGACTTATCAATTTCATATTTAATCTTGTCTATGAAATCATTTATATATACTCGACTAGAAGTTAATGATGTCTGATGTTGTTGTCTCATTTATGTATATAAAACTCTCAATCTATAGTAAATTGATTGGACCAAAGCAGTGACTGAGAGATATTGCACGTACCCTTGAGCACTGCGTTTACTGACTCGACAATATTTGTTGTCATATGTCCCCATTGTCCACCTTAAGAATACACCATAGTCCATTGTTTTGAGATATACTATTGACCCATATTAAAGCCTCTAAATCAACTATGGTATCATGGACATATGATTTTTTAGATTTTTTATGAGTCATGTCACCTGAATCTCAAAGAAAGAGAAGTTTTATAAGATTAGAATGATTGAGAGAAACATTTTCAACGTTAACTTCAAATTCGTCAGACAAATAAATAATTATACATTATAGAGCGTACATTTTAGGATTGATCGATGACATATTAATGCCTAACAAATCTCACAATAAAGTACACATTATGTGGTTGCACTTGTTGAGAGATTTGCGAGATATGACATATTATAGTTGGGATTCAGCTTGTTTGACAACATTTTATAGAGAATTATATCGCGCATTTGAATCCAGTTTAATGACGATCGATGGAATTACATATCTACTTCAAACTTGAGTGTGAGAAAACCTCAATAATGTAGTACTGGAGATCACCTTCAACATTAATTTTATAGTAATTTTTGTATTGTTGTTTTTTATGAATAAATTTCAATAAATTATATATATATATATATATATATATATATATATATATATATTCCATTAACTTTAAAAACATTGGATGTAACAAGTCCCTTTTAAAAAAATCGGATATAACAAGCCTCTTTATCGACTTCTAACTATTTTTTTTTTAAAAGAGTAGTTTAATGTATAATTTTCAAAAAAAAAATCTAAGTAAATCACAAGAGTTCACTATAGTCAAAGTAAATAT
>JBBPBR010000004.1:65754302-65769024 GCA_037974775.1 Cicer pinnatifidum | reverse complement strand
TAAAGTTTCACCAATATATATTTGGATTTTTTTTAAAAAAAAATATATCGTTTTAATTTCTTACTATAAACTGCAAGACAATAAAGTATATAGTAAATATTTTGAATATAATTTAATAAATTATAATATGGATTATTAAAACTTCATCTCATATAGTCTTAACATTCTAAAACTAATAATCAAATATTCTTTTTATTTAGTGACACTAAATTTAGTGAGAAATCAAAATTTTATTTAAAAGACTCATCATCTATGACTGTTTACTATCATTAAGAAATATGTTTGACCGAAGAAAAAGTTTGACAAGACTATAACACATTTATCTCATGGGAGAGGAGTATAGGTTTTAAAATAAGATTGAGGGACAATAATCTAAATTTCTTTGACTGAGCATAAAACAACTACGTTAAATACAAAAAAATAAAAATAAAAAAATGAAACAATAAAAAAAAAAAGTTTTTCCTATTTGACATGCAAATTTTTAAAAACATAAAATAAAGTGACAGCTAAAAAATATTTTTATAATTAAAACCAAAATAAAAAGTATTTTCTGACACCAAAAATAATCTTAGAAAGGTGGAGCTAAAACACAAGATGTTACACCATGCTTTGCTTGTATATGTTTTTTTAAATCTTATGACTTAACCTATAAAATAAGTGAAAACTCAATATAATTATAAAAACTGATTAACAATCTTCATATTGGTTGGAGCTTAAATTTGAGGCGATAAATTATCAAAATCAGAACTATGTTCTAATTTTGCATGACAACATCATGAACGACCAAAATATCTTCAAGTTTGCATGACACACGTTAGAGACTAACTAATTCACTTGTCCATGCATACACGCATAGATAGGAAACTTACACCAAATTAGCTAAATGCTTTCTCTTACATTTTTCTCCCAACCTTCTTGTATGACTTTATGCTTTCAGTCTTGAAAGACTAATTTACTATTATACTCATCACCAATAATTTTTTAAGGTAATTAATCATACCCATAAAATAGGTAATTACAGTATATAGTATATATACTAATGACTATAGGATGCCTAAAGCGATCAGCATGGTTTTTAACTTTATCCAACATAATTGAACATTGTTTGATGTACATATTACCTCTTCTTCATATCCATATACAGAGATGATGATGCTTATAATTCAATTTTCAACCACACCAATATAAAGGGTTTCAGATCATTTACACCTTGCACAATATGAATGCAACAAAATTTTCTTTAATTAAATTGGAGCTATTCTTATGAACAAAAATAACAGTTACTTCACTCAAAAACCTATGTGAGAGGGTGCAATTGTGCGAGAAACCCTGCAAAACTTTAACATCGGTACTTAGAACATGTTATTATTACTAGAAAGGCACCCCCAAACCTATGTTTTTATTACTAGAAAGGCACCCCCAAACCTATATTTTTATTACTAGAAAGGCACCCCCAAACCTAATTTATAGCGTCACGTTACAAGAGAATAAAGAATAGATGATGAAAGCACGAGAGATAAACATTCTTTGAACAGATGCAACTTCAAGTTCAAGCCTTGAAGTGAAATTTGCCTGGCTCAGAGTATTTCGCTTCCACTTGTTCAACTTTGTCAAATTTAAAACCTCTGATTCTCAATACCTCAGGCTCCGAGGCATCTTTGAAGTCAACCGGTTCAAGAGTCCAACCATTGTTCTGAATTGAACCACCCACGTTTACCTATTTAATTTATATACATTAAAAAATCTCCCCATTAATTAAAAATATTCAATCAAACACAGCCATGGGCATTCAAGTCAATAGGATCAAGCTTCGATTATTTTTTGAAGAGATAATAGTGGAGGAGATAATCTACCAAACTAAACTCCAGAATTAAACAAAACTGTTTTTGGGCTGATTTGACTTATAAAAATTGAGAACTAAATTGCTTTTTCAGAAACAGTTTATTAACCGAACTGGTTTTTAAAAACTAGAACCAAACCAAACTGAATTGTTACAAAGCAAAATTAAATTTTATTGTCCATAAATCTTCCCCCTCTCCCTCTCCCTCTCCCTTTCCCTCCCCCTACTCTCTCTCTCTCTCTAAATAGTTTGAACTTACTAATATCAAAGTTCAAATTCTAATACCGTTCGAATAACAATGAAATGTAGCTAAATATTGGTGCTATTATTTTTAATTTTTACAGAATGAGTTTGATAGATTTAGCATTCAATATCCTTTAAATTGGATTATTAATTTCATGGTAGTCATAAACTTAAACTTAATTATTTTTATATGAATTTATTTGCATTGAATTATTTGATCAAAACTGTTATAGGATTTTCTTCAAACAATTTTTTCTCCTTCATTTAGAAAAAATGGTTTGGTCTAGTTGATGCAAAAGCAGTTCGGTTCGAATCAATGCATATTGTAACAGTTTAGTTCACCTCGAATAAAAGCAGTTAAGTTAAAAACAGTTTGGTTTGCAATTCACTGCATATAACCGGTTCACTGGTTTAAAAACCAATTCGGTTCGATTTAGGTTGAATTAGAACCAGTTCGGTTTGGTTCTTAATATGTGGAAATCAGTTTGGTTCAGTTTACGTTCAGTTTTGTTTCTGAACCAAATTTTGCCCACCCCTAGGTAGATTAATAATAGTATGCTAGGACTTAGATACAGGAGAGTTAGTTAGTAGAAGTAGTTAATTGGTTGAGATTGTTATAGGGATAATTAGGTGTTAGTTATACTGCAAAGTTGTTACTTGTTAGTAGGTAGTTAGGGATCCTTTGCCCCTCTTATCCCACGTGTACGTCGAAAAAAAGGTTTCAACCCTTATAAAAGTATTTTTTATCAACTTTAGAAATTGAGTGGTATAAACCATTGTAGGAGTATAACTACTCTTCTGTATCATTTTCTTTGGAGAATTATCTCCTATTATTTCATATCTTTTTTCTAAATATTAGTGTTTTTCCTCTAAATCTTTGGAATTCAATTCTTAGATTCCTAACATAGTAATAAAAATAATTAAAAATAAGAAAGGAATGGAGTACCTTTAGCATGTGCAGTCATTATTGGGAATTTAGTATTTCAAAGAGTACAAAAAAACTTCTGTTCCATTTTGGATAGCTTGGTTATCTAATTGGGTATTTATCAGGAGAAGTTAGGTTCCATATTTTTATGGATTGCTATGTACATTACGTTCCCAATCTATGTTATGGTGTTAAAATTGAAATTATAGCCACCCTAATTATGTTTTGGATTATTTTTTTACCTTATTATCTATCCCTTAGTATTATTATGTACTACTTTTAAAATTGTTATCAACTATTCAACAAAAGTTATTGTCCAAACCCAATATCAGCACCTATAGGCAAAAAACATAATTAGTTTGGATGATAACCCGTGCAAAATAGTTGATAACAACACTGAGGAATAGGGGGAGGGGTAGGAAGTAAGGTTACATACACCATTGTGCTGTCTTATATTAACTTGTAATGAGCAGTTAATATGCAAATGCAACTGTTAGAATATTAGAAAATATCTTATAATATCTTTTATATTATATTAGAGTATCTTGAGTTATTTTCTATGATCAATTTATAATCATAGAGAATCTTAGAATATCTCTCATTATTATTATGATTTATTCCTAATTTAAGATTTAGTCTATGTTTCTCTATAAATAGAGATTAGTATTGAGTCTATTGTAATCAATTCAGCATTAAGCTATTATCAATAATATTCAAACCTTATTATTTTCTCTCCTCCTTCTCTCTAAAATCCCACAACTTCAACATGGTATCATAGCCTATTTCGATCCTCCTTGAACGATATCACCTCTATTCCGCTGCTGAGTTCCCAACAGTTTGGGAATATAATCATAGTTTCTCTTTTCTAGTATGATCATTCCTTTTTCTGACTATTGTCACTTCTGCCCACAATCGTCGCTGCTGCCCTGTCTGTTACTGCCGCAGCCGCCGTTTGCTGCTGCTGCCTGCTGTCATTGTTGGAAACGTTTTCGGCAAACGACCACTCCATCAACTTCGCCTCTTCCAGATCAGCCCACTCCTCAAAGCGCACCGCAGAAAGCCGTCACACGCACCGCCTCTCTTCGCTGCGCTTGACGGCTTGTCCGACAACCGTTTTAGACGCGACCTTTCTCGTTGAACTCGTCTCGACCTCACGGTTCCAGATCTGCCCTTACTTTCAAATTTTGATCAATGGAAATATGTGTTATTGTTCAAACAGCCGTTATCTCTCCTGTTTTGAACGCATTTTCTTATTTCGTTGATCGATCATGACTTCGTTTCGTTAGAGTTGCGCTGCTTCTTCTTCGGTGTTTGTCATGCAATTTAGTTATTACTAATAGATTATAATAGTGGCTTTTATTCCCACCGACAATCATTATGGTGGTGTTTCTTTTTCTACATATGAATTATATTAGTGACGACTTCTTCCGTTGGTGGTTATTCTAACGGTGTCTTTTATTTTCATGACTTACTATACCTTGGCAATTTGTCCCAGATGCAGTGGTCCGATCTTTTTCCCATATGTACTGGCCTTGCCTTTCTCTCCTTGAAGCACGCGTCTCTGATATTATTGGTTTGAAGCTTCCAAATGCAGTTTTTTAGAAGGACGAACCTCGCTTTGTTCAACTGTTTGCCATGAATTTCTCTCATGCTGATGATCATTCCGGCTATCTGGCTAGACTGTATTTATAGCAATTCTCTCCGACTTCACCTGCATCCCTGAGTTGCCTTTCCATCTTTTTTAACTATTTTACGGAGCAAAACATTGTTTTCTTGTAACAATGTTTTCTTGAGGGGGAGTGTTAGAATATTAGAAAATATCTTATAATATCTTTTATATTATATTAGAGTATCTTGAGTTATTTTCTATGATCAATTTATAATCATAGAGAATCTTAGAATATCTCTCATTATTATTATGATTTATTCCTAATTTAGGATTTAGTCTATGTTTCTCTATAAATAGAGATTAGTATTGAGTCTATTGTAATCAATTCAGCATTAAGCTATTATCAATAATATTCAAACCCTTATTATTTTCTCTCCTCCTTCTCTCTAAAATCCCACAACTTCAACAGCAACAACACATGGTAAAATACCGATAAATTTTATTGGCGTACCTCTGCATCATCAACAGCATCTATGATCAGAGCCCCATCTACGGAAAGATTTTCAATGAAAATGTTTTTACCCTTGATTGCCAGTGTAGACCTCTGAGAAATGGAGCAATTTCCACTGACTTTGCTCTTGATTAAAGAAAAAGTCAGACCCCATTTTGGCTTCCATGTGATACGGGGCCACACTTCAACCTCTTGCCCATTGAAAGCCTGCAATACTGGATCTGCTACTTGGAAACCAGCCTGGAAGGAAAATAAATGCAGACAATTTATTACAATCTGAACTGTCAATTACAGTTTTAGCAATTGGCATCTAGGTAGTGAGAACAAAAGCACAAAAAGACATTAGAGAATGGGGGATACAAACTGTGCAGGAATCTCAAAAACAATCTGGAAACAACAAAAATTATTGGAATAACATTCTTAAGCTAAAATTTAAGTTGTATTAGTTTTTAATATTGCAAACCCTTTTGTAGGCATATTGAAGCTTTCACTTTGTGGCAAGTAAACAATCTTCAAGTAACTTTCCTAATCAGTATAGTATTCTAAAGGAAATTGAATTCTACAACAACAACGATCACCAAACCTTTTCCACTAGGTTGGGTTGGCTTCATGGATCAATCACCATCGTAAATTCTGGTTATGTATTAGGCCCTATGACTATTACCCCTCCTTAAATCTCTCTCAATGGTTTGATCTATAATTTGACTTTCCTTTGTCTCTTTCCATCTTTAACTATTGGACTATACTCCATCTCATCTATTCCGATCTATTATTCTCCTGACCAGTGTGTAAAATATGTTTTTTGTGTTTCTTGTGTGTTTTAAACAAGATCACATCTACTATTTATAATGAAGTTACAATAATTACATTCAAATACTAGGAACTTGTATTTGACTAGGAGTTCTACTAATGAACCTAGGAAGTAGTATAGTCAAAGAATAATAAATCATACTTTGAATTCTAACACAGTGTTTCTCCAGGTCTTCTCCATGCATGTCAAATCACCTAATACGAGATGATGGCATCTTCTCTATTACTACTCCTACCTTGATTTGTATGATCACTCATTCATCATAATGTACTCATGTTAGTCACATTAAGTTTAACTTCTTGCTAGTTTTTACCACGCAACAGGCAACTCTATGCAACATTGCAGGTTTTATGGTTGTGTAATAAAATTTTCCTTCAAGCTTGAGTGTTAGCTTTTTATCACATTACACCCAAAACATTCCTACATTTCATCCACTCAATTAGATCTTATGGTCGACATCTTTCTCCATCTCTTCATTATTTTGTATGATGGGCTTGAGGTACTAAAAACATGAATTGATATTCTATTGCAAGTATTTTCAGATTTCCTAAAATCAACTAATATCTACAAAACTAGTTCATAAGGAAATAACATAAAATCATTAAAAGAAAATAAAACATCAAAAGTAATAAAATTAACACCTGTGAAACAGTATTCAAGACTTACAGGTTGCAAGGGTAAAATCACTAAATTACCTTTCTGAGAATAAGGCTATTGGCACGGTAGATGGCCATTTCTCCAGAGGTAGCACTATGGTATGGATTTCCTTTTGGCACCTTGAGATAAAAAACAAGTACACGTAATTATCCATCTTGAAAACCTTTTAGCAAGTTAAGGGCCTATTTGGTAATTATCCATTTTGAAAACCTTTTAGCAAGTTATTGGATTTCAATATTTCTTTTACAAAACTTTGAAGATAGGAAATAAAGTTGCAATTTTTATAATTAAAAAAACGAAGAAAAAAGAAAAACTAAGCAGGCCCTAAGATACCATTACTCAAGACCTTTTGTACATAAAAAATTTCAATTAGAATCCAAATTTCTTAATATCACAAACTTGGGGCTAGACCTTTCCAATCTACTTTTATTCAATACTGCTTACATATAACTAGGAAATCAAACACTCACCATCTTTTTTTTCTACATGTATGAACTTTTGCATTAGAATTTAAGCACTACCTTAGCAGCATCCTCAGCATTATTCTTCACAGGTGCATAAGCAAACCATGTTTCCATGACCTACACAATTACATTGGACCAGTCAGGCAGCACCGAGCATAACAACCAAATACCCATGAATGACATCACATCATTGACTGACTCCATCTATAACTGAAAAAGATAATCTTGAAGGATGGGAAAGTCAAACTTGATAAGCTTTGATTTGCAAAAACTTATGTACTGCTCTCAAATAGATAGTTTACCGTGAAGCCAACCCTGGCAGATGGGGGCAATGTTTTTGGATAGTCTTGCATCATACATTCAAGTCGAGTTGAGGATTTAAATGATGTTTTGCTAGCATCTTTATACCTGCAGTGAGTAAATACAACATTGTAAATGTGATATATCAGGAAGAAAACATCAATAGTGAGAGAAAATTAAGACATCATAGATTTTTCCTCAAATTGTACATGAAAAGTTACTCATAAAATAATGCTAGTTCAATTACAAACTAACTGGAATAGCTCATACTGAAAAGAATAACATTGATCATCTATCTAGAAAAAAGAAAGACGAGAGAGGAAAGAAAAAGAGAAAACGAGAGAGGAAAGAAAAAGAGAAAGCAAAGTCTGATTCGACAACAAAGCATAGAATGTAATCAAATAAAACTGAAGCATGCTACACTGAAATTATGAAGTAATAATATAGTATAGTAAGTATTCGGAAGCAGAATTACTTTGGGTTAACGAACTCCTGTATGGCACCTCCTGTTTTTGTGAGCTCTTCAATGTAAGGACCAAGTTCTAAAATCAACTGGCAGAAAAAGTAAGATATCGTCACTATGCAGTCGTGGCGTAAATAATCATGATGCAGTTCAACGATGTCAGGATAAGATTTTACATAATAACAATCACGGCTGGGGGCAGGATGATAAAACTGTGATAAGTATGAAAAAATGATTACTTGGTTTATATTTCCTGGAAATGGGGAGTAGCCAGTCTCACTGTTGACATCACCGTCAGGGTATCCACTTGCTCTGAGAAGAGGATCTAGCTGATTGTACTCCACATTTATCACCATAGACCTCCCTGTCATTTTAATGATCATGTGATGAACATATTAATTCAGGAAAATTCACACAAAATGTCATTGACATAATGAAGTCAAGAGAGAGATATAATATTTATATAATGTTGATAAATTTTAATAAAACCTCCAAGGATGTAGGAATATACAATCAAATGTCCAGGATTTCGAACTGCGATCTCACACCAAATACTTTTTCTTAGAGAAAAGGCTCTACCCTAGCAACCATTTACTTGAACTTGATAGCATTTCGATCCTCAAATTGTAAAGAAAGAGGGAGTTCAAAACTATATATATGGCTCTACTTCTTCATTACAAATCGCATCAGTCAGAAACCCATTAAACTTGTATCTGATTATTTTTGTTTCTCTTATACTCTTGTATTTGAGTGTTGTGAGATGTAATTCAAATATTTGCTTCGGAGAGTGTGAGAGTGATGAGGCCATGGAGAGTATAAGAGAAGTCAATGTGCTGTAACCATTTTTACGCAATGTTATTCTATGGTTGTCATTTGACAACAGTTGTGGTTTTTTTTTTTTCCGGTTTTGATTATGTTCTTAAAATTTATCTGTCTGTTTTTCCAACACAAGTAAATCTTTTGAAGATCAGCATAAAAATGGTTTCAGCATTATACCTATGTGTTATGGAATAAATACTCACACCTTTGTATTACATCTGATTTCAAGACAAGATTGTCTAATATTGCAGTTTACTTGATCTGCCTGGAATCAATATCAGTGGATAAGTTCAATCATTAAAATCATTTTTGTTTCCACAAATAATAATTGTCTATCTGTCATCTCCCCATTAATTACGGCAAACTATAACATATTCACAATTTTCAGTTTCAAGCCACTTTACAGGTAAGAAAGAAGTTCTATCCACTGCAACACACCAAAAGAAAGTTTATTATTCCCACCCACATTATAATGTAACATATGTGAATCCATAATCAGCAATATTTTCTTTGTGTACGACAAATGAAACATTCAACTTACCATCAGAGTGGGTGAGCCTGGTAATTCCACCAATAGCTTCTTTTGCTTTCCGAGGTACTGCAAGAGAATTGACATGGTACTGTTTGGTAGAACTGACACCGAGTGCTGATGGAATTGCCTGTATCCACAAAATTAATACTTAAATATACCAATGAGAAAATCAGAGAGGATTAGTTGGAAGTATGAAATGCTAAAGCAACTAACCTTGAACAGAAGTCCATTTGTATCTTGGAAAAAGAGAACCCATTTCAACCCAGCATTATGCCTAACAAGTATAGGTTCAGTATATCAAATTTATGATCAAAGTATATCAATAAAATAGAAAGAGCCATTTGCTCTACTTATTTGTTAGGTTTTTAGAGTACAAGCCCATCAATTTATAGAATTGCAGCCGATATGTAAAGTTTTACATAACAACTTTTTTTGGTGCTAAAATATATTCAGAACATTCTTAAATCACTTAAATATGTACTGAACAGTTCTATCCAATGTCTATATATATCAGAAAAATGAAAATGAAGACATATAAACAGGTCTTAAGGATCAATAAACTGTTTTCATACCATACTTTCAGAATACCGCTGGAATGAAGAAGTGAATGCACATCACCATGTCCATGAGGCTTTGTCTGCCCAAAGAGAGAAAGTTAATAGAATGCACTTTGCTTGAAAATCCAATGAGGTTAATACTTATAGAGCACATTTCTATCTCTGCCTTTTGTTAAATCACTACAATCATAACTGTATCCAATAATACCTGAATTCTGTATCTGTTTTGTGGATCCAATGCAAGCCTAGCATCATTATCTTCTAAGCATGCAACTTTTTCCTGAATAATGTACAAATTTAATAATTTAAAAAAATAAGTTAAAGCCAGATTAAATTTTCCACAATACATTAAAAGACATACCTGCTTTAAGAGTGTTACTTGTGTGGGTTGCATGCCAAAGTAAGAATTTGATTTTAATAGCTCTAAGGTACGCCCATGGGTGTCATCAGAGGTCATAATAACAAAAGGAATCTGTGTTTGGCTTTCACCTGAAAGTTGAAAACACACCCATTACTAGAAAATACTTTGAATTATTAATATTATAGTTATATATCATAGTTGATATTCGTAACCGCAAAGTATTTTTTTCTTTCCCTGGTGTGGAAAATAATTTTTGCAAGGCATTTTGTCAGAAGTAAAAAAGCATTTTGCTCAAATTCCTATATTTTCTGTAGCAGTCAACTGTTACAACTCATTTTAGGAGGGAAAGAATACATGTCATTTCAAGAATGTTGTTACATAATGCATAAAAAATTTCTCACCAAAATATAATTTTTTTACTCTAGTTTTTATACCGTCAAGAGGCCCAATAATATACTAAAAAAATTTGTAGGCCTCCACAAAATTTTAATTCCCAATTTGTTGCATAATCATTATTTTAATTCATAGCTATCTTGATTATACTACTACTCAATCAAAATCATAAAATGGCACACCTATTTAAATGCATCTATTTATGACGTACCATTGGAAGCATATTATGACATTAAAGACATTGTTTTTCACTAAAAAAGTTTTTTAAAATATCATATTGAAATTTTCATCATAAATTTTGTTATCAACACGAGAAAACAATTGTTTTTTCACTTTGACTCTACTTTCTAATTCCTTATCTAAGATCAACCATTTCACAAGAAAAATGAAATGAATTAGCTTTATAATCGACCGAAAAAGAATTGTTAAACGAAATCGATTACAATAATTTAATAAATGATTTTGCAAAAGATAAATTTTAAATAAAATATTAATAATTTATTTATTAACTTTGAGAATGCCCCGTCTGATAGTTTCGCTTTAGGCCTCATAACGTGTTGGACCGGTCCTACCGTCTACACAAGTTTCTCTAAGTCTTTTGTTTTACCACATATGTAACAAAATCAGATGGATAAATATGACTCTATACAGAAAAGGAAATTAATACTGACCTTCCGAGCTTGCTTCTTGAAGGGCCAATATGGATTCAATGTAGTGTTGCAAGAAACGTGTTCCAGTAGTTGTTTCTGCTGGAAGAGCAACCTGAAAGAAGAAGAGCAGAAGCTACCGTTAAGAGTTGGCAATGAACCCCTTCTCATGCTCGAATTGTCCACATGCAAACACGGCACAAAAAGCCTTCTATAAGGTATCAGAAATAGAGGTAAAGCTATGAAAAAGCATCAGTCATTATATTACCATATTAGTGTTAAAACTAGGAAGTAAGTTTCTTAGACATACTTGCTTTTACATACATTCCTTATAATAATTTGTTTTGGGAGCTGGGGAAAGGAGAAGATTCTATTGTGCAAATAAGATATAATTTTTGGTTTTCAAAGTACTCCAGAATTCAAGTTGATAAGCTCACAATGATCACCAAACAACATAAATTAGATGTTGATTGATTTTGACAAAACAGCAACAGCCTTGGTCCTTCCAACCCAAAAGTGTGTATTTAGGGACAAAGTGATTTTCAGGAACCTCTATGTATATATATATACTAGAATGAAAGAGCAAAAAAATAATAAATGAACGTGTACCTTAATCCCATTGTATCCTAGACGCTCCCCAAGACCGCCAGCAACAAGAACAAATGCAGCTCTCCGAGCTTCACGCACACCTGTTTCCTCAAATTTGATGAAATTTTCATCCCCAAATGTCAAGGTCTCACCAGTTGGAACCTTCAAAATCATTACTAAACAGTCTTACATATTATTCCATTCCATGGACATGTACATACAAAAAATTTGAAATTCAGAGTGTTGTTCAATAGCGGCGCTATAGCAATATAGCATAGTCGAATTTGAACAAATCACTATTGTTTCACAATACGCTATTTAGTACAAAAAGTTGTCAGTAGAGGCTATAGTGGCACTATAGAACTTTTGCATATCAAAATTTGAGCAAACTGTTATTTTCCGGGATCCAAAAAATTGACAATTGACAACACCGAATTCCCACACAATGTTGAAAATATAATAAAGAGGAACAAAGAAACAAGCAAACGAATATGACAAAAAAAAATCATATGGAGTTAATTGTGACTTACGGAAGGTGTGAAGCCATCAAAGGGATTATTTCCGGCTTTGGAATCAGCCAAGAGTTTTCTAGCGTTATTGATGTATGCTTCCAAACCACCAGGGTAACTCGAATCGAGTAGAACAAGCTAACCAAAACGCAATGTCGTTTAGAGAGACATAAGGAAAAAACAGATCTATACGTGGGAAATTGAATGGACGAAAGCAAACCTGATCGAAGAACGCTTTCTTCTCGTCGTCGTCGACGCCAGGGCCCGGCCAATCGCGAAACAGGTGGTCTTGACCGTTATCCAATAACCTCTTCACCAACTCATGCTGATTCGAGGAACAATAATCAGAATCAGAAACAGAATAACTTATTGAAATATGAAAAGTTTAGAGAGAGAGAGAGGAAAAGAACCTGTTTCGGAGAGAGAAGGTTGGAATTGTCGCCGAGGGAAGAAGCCATAGAATTGGAAAAGGAGAGTGAGAGTAGAAGGTGGTGACTGTGAAATGTTATTAAAGGTGGCGTGGTGTTAATTATGTGGATCTGATTACTTATTAAGCTTAATCTTATAGATAAATAAATGTAACGTAAGTTTCAACTTATGAATTCAATCTCAGTTCAACTGCGTCTCAATCTCAATCTCAGCTGAACCCGCGGTTCACCTGTCACTTTGTTAACTCGACCCACACCCCGCGCGTGGCACCCGCACACAACAACAAATTAACCACCACAATTAATTATATTTTTACTTGTCCTAATTTTTTCATCCGATAGTTTAACTGATTCGAAATTTTAAATTAATATTTTCTTCGATAAAAACATTGAAATTAAGATCAATCCTCATGTTTAATTTATGATTTAATACACTTGACAGATTGATTAAATTTAGTCAAACATAGTTAACTTGAATAATTTAGTCAAAAAAATGACTTAAATTAAAAATTAGGTATTGAATTCATGACTCATTAAATATTACTAAAATAATTTATTTTAATAATTTCAAGCAATTGATTAAAACTAATTATAATATGTAACAACATACTTATTTCCTTTGTAACTTCAAAAGTTTAAATTCTCTTAAAGATAATTACAAAATGGTTATTAATGTTACTTTAATTAGTAATAAATTTTTTCTATTTCAATTTTTTTTTAAAGTAAAGCAACATTCTTAAAAAATATATAATAATTAACATTAGTAAATTATCATTATATCCTGTAACAAAAAATATTGTTATTGTTAAAAAGCGGATCATATTTTTATTTTATTTTTAACTTATTTCTTATCTATTATATATATTTAAAACAGAATTCTGCTGTCACTTAATACTATTTTCTTCACATATGTAAATATTTTTTACGTAGGCCGAAAAGTACGTCTTCATATAGCCTCTATTCATTTTCTAAATAGTTTTTCCCCAGATTATATACATCATCCACTATTTTATATTATATCTCGTGTTTAAATATTATTTCATAACGTATACTCAAAATATGTAAATTAATTTTACATTATTATTTTATAATGTCATATTATTATTTCATAACATTTGCCTAAATCTTTCACATTAAATCTACATTACTACTCAATACGTTTTATTTTTCCGCATTAATCAACTTTACATTTTCGTCTCTATCCGTCATCTACTTATACTGTTTTTTTTAGACATTTTTGTTTTTACAAATATATCTGAGAGAGTTCATTAGAAGAAAATGCGAGAAATTGCAAAGAGGGAGAAGAAGCGACCTGACTTTGAAGGTCCGAGGGAAAGTTTTATTAATAGCGCTTCCGACTAACATGGCTGCGAAAATTATTGATTTATGTCTTTTCTTGCATTGTTATCAGAGACAAAAAAAAAAATCTATCAATTTCAACATCGAGTTTAGTAGATTTCTTTAAACTTAACAATTGTTTGTCTTATATATTAAATGAGAATATTTTTTTTATAGATATTTAAACTCAAATTTAATATATTATCAGAGTCTGATCTGTTCTCATATATCAACTCTGATGGTAATAGATACAAAATTATATACTTAAATATTGAAACTTCAATATAGAATGCTTATAAATTAAAAGGTTGTCTTGATTTGTGCACTGACAATAGGTTTTATGTTGAATAAAATAGAGTTGTGCTCTTTCTCTGTCAGTTAGTTTGTGATGAAAATATTTGAAACTTTTACTACGTGACAAAATTATATTATATGAGAAATTTAATCATATTCATCTCTCTTTCTAAATATGTAGAATTCTATCAAAGTATGAATCATTGTGATTTAGGTATGAATAATTATGCAAAGAAAATAGATTTTTCCCTTTCTATTCTTTTTGGATTAATAAATCAAGATACAAATCTTAATACAATATTTGGTATTAATTATTCGAAAAAATTTAGATATTTTTTTAAATTTATTTATAAAAAATTGTGATTTTTAAGATGTATTTATCGTTTAAATTATTTTTTTATTTAATATTTATTTTTTAAATATTAGTGAATGT
>JBBPBR010000004.1:65735777-65753926 GCA_037974775.1 Cicer pinnatifidum | reverse complement strand
ATTGAATTTAATAGCATCATCCACTATATCTTATACTATATCTCTTATTTAAATATTATTTTATAACGTTTATTCAGAATTTTCTAAATTAATTCCACATTATTATTTCATAACGTTACATTATTATTTCATAATATTTGTCTAACATCTTTTACATTAATTTCGCATTACCTCTCAATACGTTTTTTTTGTTTGCATTAATAAACTTTACATTTTCGCGTCATTTACTTAATCTACTTATTTGCTAGCAATTATATACATCTTTTCAGAATATATAATATTGAACTTAATAACATGATAAATTTCTTTAACTTATTCTGAATTGAGAGTACATATTTCTCTCTTGTTTACTCTAAAATATATTTCAACTATTTATACTTGTCTCTTATTGTTAGATATTTCTCTTCTGTAAATTACATTGATAAAATTGAATGTATATTATTGATATAACTATTTTATCAATAATCATTTGACAATTAAATAAATTAAAATATACTCGCACAATGCGCGGGTTAACGCCTAATTTTCATAATTGCTAGAAGTTAACCTATGAACCTTTCATATCTAAAATTACTTATTTTTAGTTGAGTTAATTCTAAAACAATCTATTGAGAATTGACCTACTCATTATTATTTTTAATCCTCACTCAAATCAAATTTACATAAAAAAAATGTTTTCTTTTTGTTTGACAATAAATACATTGATTAAACAAGTACGTTGATTATAATAAAAAAAGCACTACAAAAATAGATAATTTTAAGTCAAATAACGTTATCACAATGTAACGTAAATTTAGCTAAAGAATGAAATGCAATTCTTTTCTAATATGATCAACTATGAAATAAGAAAGGAGTATAATAATAGGAAGACAATCATTAACCACTATTTCAAAGTAGGACATATCAAAACATAAATTTTTCACATAACAACAGCTAAAACAATTCTCTTATGATGGAGAGTTTGATGGTTGATTAAGGTCCGAAACCACTTACGTGTTGATGTTTAATATCTATGACATCTCAAGATTTATTGAACAATATGAACCGCCAAAATAGATATATGTTTAAAATAGATTTTGTTGCGAGTATACTAGAGGCGATAACATAAAGATAGAATATAAATAAATAACTCTAAAGGAAAGTTAGACCAAATATTACTATTAACTCATTTGATGTATTTAGCTAAAACCAGTGGACAATAATTTGTGCTGTAATGACATTTAGTTTTACATTGGTTTTGCTCAACCTCAAAAAACATCTAATCTTAGACAAGAGTTTTTTTATAATATACAAATTAAAGAACTAGTGACTATAATAACTTTTCTTAGTGTGTTTGAAAAATGAATTGTCAAGTAGTAGTAGCATCTTCAGGTTGGATATCATTGTTGAAGAGGATCCGTGGTTTCCCCATGCTGAAATTCAGAACTCTTGCATTCATATTATACTTGACTACCCCATCGTATAACAACTTTCTTATATAGTGCTCAATGTCCGAACCAATCAGGCGAAGTGTGTATTCGTTCAATGGAGCACCCTGTTTTTAATCATAAAAAAAAGGTTAGTTAATATTTCACCATACAGAAATAGCTTGTACCAGAATCAACACAAATTGGAATAAACCAGTATTCTTATATATGTTTTAATTGACTCAAAACTAGCACATCACTAAAATATAATACATTTTTGGATTAACAACTAATTACAAATATTAAAATTATAAAATTGCTCTATATTATTGATATATTCTAATTCTAAGACAAACAAAACTATTGTATATTTGATTGTTTTTAAGGAAACTACCTCGTAGTGATCCACAAGCTCCTGGAAGTAAGAATAAACCAAGTTACAAGAGTCAGGATTCCAAACAAACTCATCAGTAGGATCAAGAATAAGGGTGAGCTTATCCATCTGAGTCTGATCAAAAGCACTAGTTTCTGGATCAATATAAGCTGCATAGATTCTCACATGACGTGTGGCACAGCTCAACCACTGTCCACCATATTCCCTACTCATGTTTTTGTCTTTTACATTCACCTGAGGTTCAACTGGTCTTGGTTTTGTTCCTTTTGGATTTATTTGCTGATTTTGTGGTCGTTCTCTTTGCTCTTCTCCTATTTTCACTCCATCTGTTTCTTTAACATCGGATGGTTGTTGAGCTGAAATGAAAAATGGTGTTCTGTTTCTTACTTCTTTTCTTCTTCCTGTCCAACCTAGTATGGATAGTTTGGTAGAAACCATGTAGGAACAACTTGTCGCCATGATTATTAAATGGAAAATTTTGTGTTGGTGTTAGCTTTGGAATGTGAAGTTGGTTTAGTTTTGTGGTGATTGCCTTTAAGGGCCAGTACTTCTTCTACGGATAAGATTTCTTACATAATAACTTGAGGGAAATGTTTTGTGGCCAGAGAAGAAAGAGAGAAAAAGAAAAAACAGTTTCTTTCATGGACACAGCTTTTCCAATTTTACCCATCCACATTCTTTAGTATGAGTTTTAAAAAATATATTCTTTATTATGAATAGTATTTTAAGAATAATGACATTAAAAAGCAAGTTAGATTTTTTTTTTTAATAAAAAAAAAACAAGTTAGTTAAAATTTGCTTATAGTTAGTTAAATCCAGCAAATTAAGACTTTTTTTGCTTATTGCATTATTACATAAGTTTTCTAGCTTTCTTTTTACTGTTCAACAACCAGAAGTAACAAAATAAAAATTAACAAACCATATAAATTTTTCCTGTTTACTTTTTTGGATAATGTACAAAAATTGCATTTCCAAACAGTTTTGTAATTTGGCCAGTTGCAATTTAGTGCCCAACATGTTTCAGCCAACAAGGATTTTTATTTTTCATATAAAGCATACATAACTGTACAATTCTACAGAACATATAAAGTAGTATACAAACATGAGACATAGCCGATGAGGGAGACATATTGAGATTACACGTGAAGAGATAGTAAGGCAACAGATTGCTGTAGTATTATTAGGATTAAGAGCCATGATCTTAATGTTCTAAATTACAACTTGTTCATCCTTTTACAAAACTTGATGTGACAAAAATAGACACCATTTGAAGTATAATGAAAAAGGAGAACTAGCCCAACAAATTAACAAGTTATAGTTTCCTCATTATTAAGGTAAGGTGGAGGGTACACACAAAACAACCTCTCATCCAAAAAACCCCTTTAATAAAAACCATGAAGATGCCAAAAGCTTATGGAACATGCACATAAAAAACTTTATCTACAAATTTTTGGGATAAAAAATGTTAGAAGGATAGAGATTTTCTTGTAGCAATATATGCTTGTATTTGAATAGTTTCCTCAGTCAAAACTTGATGATCTGCTGCTCCATCTTCCTCTCAAGTAGTCTTCTAATGACACACTTTGCATAACACTGCACATGGAGAGTGAGTCATCCTCCACATCAAGCAGTGCAAGATTAATATGTGACTGTAGATTACTAAGTGGAGATGCTTCATTGTCGAGCATTTCACGTGCTTCCAAGGCATTGACTTGTAACCTTGCCCACTTGATTGCATCAGTATCGCCTTGTAGGAGCTTTGATACCTGTGTGGTCCAATAGAATATATGAGATTTGCAATAGATAAAGGACTAGTGGAGAAAATGAGAATATTTTAATGGTGCTCGAACAAGAAGATAAAGTCAATGAGTATGCTATAGAATGTTCTTGAAGGTGTAGTCCAGTGACATGGGTTGGGACACTGAAAGAGTATTTATTGAGAAGGATGTCTAGGGTTCAATTCCTTCTACTAACAAATTACTCCTTTCCATAACAAACTAACCACTAATATTTGTCTATAAAAAAAAAAAAAGTATGCTATAGAATTTCAAGTGCTCAATAAAAAGTATGCTATAGAATTCCAAGTGCTCAATTTGCTATAAAGATGATAGTGGACCACTTACAATGCTCATTTGAGGTCTAGCTTTTGGAGCACGTTGGATACAAAGAGTGGCTGCTAAGACCATCCTCTCCATCTCCTCATGATCATAGTTATCACCCAAACTAGGATCTAACAATTGTGACACCTTTCCACTATTTAGAAGTGGACTTGCCTGCAAAAGTGATTTTCTATTATTTATTCCATAATAATACCTGATGATTAGGAAATAAGAAGTAAATGAGGAGAGGTCATAGAATAGGAATATAGGATCTCTGCCACGAACGTACCCACATAACAATACTCTCTTGACCTTTTGGATAATCAACACTTATAGGCTTTCGACCCGAAAGAAGCTCAAGCAGCACAACACCAAATGCGTACACATCGATCTTATCGTTTACTTTGCCATACATGAAGTATTCAGGAGCCATATAACTGCATAAACGAGCGCAATATATGATTGAGGATCATTCTAAATACAATTTCTGCAGCTTGTACGGATAAGAATGGATGGTACTACTAAGTTATGCTAGATTTGAAAGTACTAACCCAAAGGTTCCAGCAACATCTGTGCACGTTATATGTGATGACGAGGTCGATGCCCACGTAGCCAATCCAAAATCTGAGAGCTGAGTAAAATCAAAGTAGAACAACAAAAAGATTGATCAAAGACAAATAATTTAAAATATTAAAAGTCAATCAACCGAAAGATAAATACCTGGGGTTCAAAATCTTCGGAGAGTAATACATTAGATGATTTTACATCCCGATGGATCACAGGCCGACCATCTTTACAATGAAGATAATCCAAAGCCTCAGCAACACCTGTTGCAACCTTATATCTCTGAGTCCAACCGAACTCGCGTGGGTTTTTCTCAGTCCCTAATTTAGCATGGAATAGAAAGAAGTTAGTAAAAAATCATTTGGTCACATAGAAAACCTAAAGTGTGTGTTGCAAGGTATATTTGTCTACCATGAATGTTTTCTTCAAGGCTTCCTCTTGATAAGAAATCATAGACCAGAAGAAGTTTGCCATTCTCGAAGCAGAACCCGAGGAGTGAAATAATGTTTTTGTGATATAACGTAGTGATGATTTCTATTTCCAAAAGAAACTCCTTCAAAACATCATAAGAAGGCTTTAGGATTTTGACAGCAAGTTCCTTGCCATCACGAAGCCGGCCTCGATAAACCTTACTACTGCCTCCTTTCCCGATCAAGTTCTCTGAAATCATATTTGTAACGATGTTGTTAAAAATAAAATGGTTTTGTTAAAATTGAACACAGCCAAACTAGTACTAGGAAACAAACCAGGCAAAAAATTTGATGTCGCTAATACAAGTTCTTGGTACTCAAAAAATCTGCAAGTTGACGAGTACTTCACATGAAGGCTCTCCAATTCTTTAGGAATGCTTTTTGTATTGCATTCGGGGGAAGAAGAAGTTTTCCATATTTCCGAATCTACTGGAACGAGAGCACCGCTTTCACTATCCAAAGCCACAGATTGATCCTGACCCTGATCACAAATACTAGGTTGTTTATCATTATCAACACCATACAAAATATTTCTACGCGGCAACCTCATCGCCCACTGGACCACAGAGATCTGGTGGCGTGGCATGAACGGTTTATCATGTAATTGTCTATCCGATGAAATCTTACGGTGTAGTAGTGGCCAACCGGGTTTTAATTCAGGGGTCTGTACAGGTACTATTGCCAAAGAATTCTCATTGCTACTATCACCAGAAGACCCTTCCTCAAGTTGGTGACAAGAAGTGTCTTGCAATTCGGAGGTCGATCCACAAATCGAGCAACTCTGATTTCCAACATTTTCTCTAGAATCCAATAAAACCTTAGCTAAACTGTGATCCGAAATTCGTCTACTTCCCTCATCAGCATCAGCATTTAGTACTTTTGAACTCTTACTAAATGTCCAATGAATTGAACCAAGCAAACCATTTCGTCGATGACCATCAAATCCTAACAAAAAAACAAAATCAATAACTTTAAATTAAACCAAGTTCATGAACAATGAGATCCACATTAAATCAAAATTAAGTAAAATCCAAAACCTTGTACATCAGCAACAGTTGATGCCAAGCTGTCACGCTTGAACACAACTTTCCCATTACTAACAGCAAGAACACAACACTCCTTGGATAACTTTCTAGCACAATACTTAGCTACTGAGGCAGATGACCGAATTCTATGAAAGCCAGTTCCAACCATAACATGAGTTGCAGAATAAGCATTTGCTTCTCTAACCAAAATTTTCTTCACCGAAGAACCACGGCAAATTTTTAGCTTAAGATCCACCTACAAAATATAAATAAATAAAAAATCAAAATTATACAGTTTCAATTTTTCATAAACATGAAATAATGTAACTGAAATTTCTTGTTTACTGGGATTATAATTGGAGGTGGAAATTTTAAATTTTGTGCGCTGCATTTAGAAACTTGAAGAAAGAAATGAATTTGAATATCGAGTTTTAGAAATTGAACCTGTTTCAAATTGCAGAATCCTTCATAAACAGCAAGAACAGAGTCAAATGCTTTGACAAGAGAAAGCAGCGAAGATTTCCCATCTCCGTTGACAATTTCTATAGAAAACCAAATTTCACCGATCAATCTTCACGAAAATCAGTAACAAGAAAAAGAAAAAAATAATAATCGCTTACCATTGGTACCAAGAACATGCAGAGCAACAACAAGATCACCGGGTTGAGCAACCTTAACTAAAGCCCAAGTTAGAAGCTCTTTGCTGGGGGAATCCATTTTGACTCCGACCACCACCGTCCGGCAACCGGAGCCGCCGTCGGGACTCATATTTTGCATTTAAATTTTAGTTTATTAAGGGGATCACAATCAGAGGGAGAGTAGGATGTTGTTGGAGTGTGAGTGAGGTATTCTGATATAACAGAAGAATTTTGTGTCGCCAACAAATGTTTGGTTTAGAAGGTCCCAACTTACTTACCTCTGCTTAGGACAGAAGCACAGGAATAGGTAAGGAAGGAAGAGGAGTGACACGCTTCATTTCAACCATAATAACTTTTTTTGGTTAAAACCATCATTAAACATGTGACCTTTTTAACAAGAATCTAACAACAAATGTTTCATGTCCTTCAATTTCATCTCTCTACCCTCCCTTCCTTATTGTAAATTCTGAAAAATTGTTTACTTCATCTATATTTAATATTATTCATCTCATTTAAAATTATTACTTTAGTTACTCCTCATCTTTGGACACAAACTGAAAAAATATACATCATTTAAAAATATATATTATTTAATTTTTTTTTCTTCTACCTTTTTTAGTGTGTTTAAATATTATGACTAAGATTTATACTCACACAAGACTTTCTCCTTATTTAATTGTATTAAAAAAATTGGCATTAAGTGCACCATTAATGATTCTATTTTCATCCATTTTTGGAGTAGGTCTTCATTTTAAAAGTAAATTTTTTAAATTAAAAATAAAGATTTGATATATTTTAAATAATATGACATACAATTTTATAATATATGCATTAAGTATTTATATGTAATTAATTAAATTACAAAGATAAAAAAAATTAAGAAATTAAAAGTTAAAATTTTGTATGATTTTATTGTGATTTTATAGATGTGAAGTAACAATGTCGATTTACAATAAATAGGAGTTTGAATTATAAATGTTCTTATTTAAAATTTCATGTTAAAAATTAAGAAAGTAATTTAAGATTGATCTTGGTTGTGAAAACATAAAACGGATAACGTTCTTGGTTTCTGACCAGAAAACGAAGAATGTTATTGGTTAATTAAAATCAACAATTTAATTTATCTATTTAACTAGATAATCAAACAGACTGAAAGTAAATAGATAAGAGAAGACATACCACACAAGTATATATCCTCGTTCACTCAACTTGAGCTACGTCCAGTATTTACAATTGTGAGATTTTCACTAAGTGTTAAAACGAATAACAATATTGGTTTTACACACCCTGTTTCAGATCAACTTTGATCTATTACAAACTTCAATCCTTTCCACTCATAAAGGAGTTCAATCAGGTCACCTATCAACTTTGATAGAATTTCTTACAATCTACCCAAAGTTTACTAAACTCTTATAGTTCGAGTTTTACAATAATTATGAGATTATTTTGTTAGAATATGAGAAGGCTCAACACTTATTTGAGTTCTGATTATTTGACAGAGAAATACACGATAATGACTCTAGAAATAGAATGGAAAAAAATTAGAATTTATTCAATGTATGTGAGTGAGAAAAATTCAAGTATGATTGAAATGAGTAATGAATTGCTTAATACGTGAAGCTCTAATTTTTCCTTGAGCATGACCTTTCTTTTATATGCTTTTTAGAGCATTTAATAATGGTCAAAAAAGAGGTTGGTAGTACTGTCAGATTTGACCAAAAACCAATTTATATGAATAAAAGTATCCCATCCTTTGAACACTCTTGAATTATGTTGACTGGGCTAAGTTCTTCGATTTTTTTATCAGATTTCATTTGAGTTTGATGATCCTTTGTACTTTAGATATGTTTGTTAATGTCTTTGATTTTATTTGGAGTTGTGATTCAGTCAAAATAGCTTGGAGAATGATGATGAACTTCTGCAGAATGTTAATGAAAATTCTGAAGATTGTTAATCAATTTGAAGGTTCAGTCTTGATCATTTTGGATGTCTTCCTGATTAATTTGAATGTCTTGTACATTTCAGGATCGTTTATCTTTCTTGACAGTTTAAGCTGGAGAGAGTTCAAATTTGCTTGATCTTGCTAATTTGTGATCTTCTCTCTTTGTAATTCAAATAGTTTCTTTGAATCTGATAATATCAGTTTGTTCCTTATCAAGTATTGATGATATAGATGTAAAAATCAGAGGCTAAATTAGTAATGTGCACCTTTATGTTTTTGACAAAAAAAATCAACCATCATTTTTAGAAAATACATCAATGAGGGGACAAATATGTAAAAAAATTAAAATTTATTTATGTCCTTACCATATAAAATGAAATCTATAAAATTACTATTTAATTTTACTTATTTAAAATAGTAAAAAGAAGTTTTTTTGTCCAAATAAAAAACAATACATGTTGTTAATCTACATCTAAATATTAGAATGGGTAGATTAACAACCTACACCTAAGTCATAAATTTATATATATATATATATATATATATATATATATATATATATATATATATATATATATAAATAAAGTTGTACGCAGCTGGAGAATATAACATGTTTCCGTTCTTACATTTTTTACCAGAGAATATAATTAATTTAAATAATCTCTCAAATCTTAAATAGAAGAAAAAATAACTAAATCTATGTTGATTAAAAAATTGATGAAGAAATCAACTTGTATGACCGACACAATTACACAACCTTGTGCACGTTCGTGAAGAGTGTCGCTCAAGAAACACATGTTTTTTTAGCAACAACAACAACAAAAACATGTGTCTAAGAGGAGCCAATGGCCTTGAATTAGCACGAGGTAGGTTTTGCTAATTCATAAAGAATATTTATTTTAAACAATTAAAACTATTTTATATTAGCTATCTCTCAAACAAACAAGTCTGTTTTGTAAAAAAGCTAAAAGAAATAGGAAAAACAAAATATTGTCGGAATTGTTTTGATGATTTCAGTGTCTATAACACTTAAACATAATTTTATAAACAACGGAAGTTGTTATAACACGACTTAAAAATATTTGAAGACTATAAGTTTTATTGCAATTAATTTAATTATATACATTAAAAGACATTTCTAGATTATTTATAATACACATGATTACATACGAATTTGACTTTTAGAGGTGTCTTTGAATTTGATTTTATTAAATTATGTCGTTAGATTTTTTTTCTTTTATTTCTTTTTTTTGCTTTAACTTACGTTTTATATATAAGTGGAATTGATTGTGAATTTTAATCTTATGGATTAAGCTTACTATATTTATTTTTAAAATATATATATATATATATATATATATATATATATATATATTTTAATCTTGGTCTCTCGTAAAATTTATGTGAGCAAGACGACCTAAATGGCTTTGGAAATCATTGTCCCAATGTCGAGCACGACCAAGAATATCATTTGACAGGACAATGTGATTTCTTGGCCTTCTCATTCTTTGTTTTTTAGATTAGGCATAATCGTGCAACAACTTACACAAACCGTGCAAAAGCAAAAGCACATAACATTGTATTTTTTTAATTAGAGGTTTATTAAATAAATAGCCTCCTCTTTTCCTTTTCTCATTGGATCTTTATTTTTCTTGGATAATCTTTGAAAAGAAAATGAGACTCATGAGAGTGACCTTTAGTCTTCGACGACAGGTGGGATCATCTCCAATTAATTTAATTTATTACTTTGATTATGGAATCTAATATGAATTAGAATTATAGTTTTTCTCAGCTAAGGTTGTGGTAGATCCTATAACTATAATTATATTTCCCCCTTTTGATTGATTATTTATCATTACCTTATTACTCCTATCATTGATGAATTGATTATAGTGCTGGAATTGGTATAAGGTATAAGTGAAAGTGAATGATTTTGTGACACTATTGATTGGTTGATAAATGTTATGTTGTGTCAAGTGAAACCGACCATATTAGTATGGGTGTTTAATGCACGTGATGGGGGTGTTGTTATGACCACATACATCATCAAGTCGTGCGGGTCTACCAACACAAATATCAATAATCACATTCAGATCATCGTTGGTTAGTGCCTTTTCTCATTTGTGTTTCTGCGTGATCCACCACTCAAAAATCATTTATTATTTAATTAATTAATATCACAGCAAGCAACTATGGCCAACAACAACATCCGCCGTCGCCCGTGCTTCGTCTCACGGGCCAGTTCTCATGTTTCATTTCACCATACTCTCTAATTATTATGTAGACACACATATGGACACATAAAAAAATTAAATAATGTTATATTTTAAAAAAATAAGTTAGGCGTCCTGCTAACAGCATATGAGTATATCATTGACAATCATAACCAACAAAGAAGAAGTATGATTTACAAACATAATATTTTATCAACATATATGTCGTATGGTGAGATGTTCCAAAATCAAGAGTACATATGGAAGGAGATATATTTGACAAATTAGAGGAGTTTAAACTTTTAGTAGATGTGGCAGATATAATATTTGCTTGAGTGACAAGAAGTTTTTGAAATTATTTTGCGATATCATATATTTGAAAAATAGTCTCACATTAATATAGAGAACCAGAACTAGAGTCAATGGGAGGAGGAGCATAAACAACAACACTGAATGATGATCTCCTAAAATTATTCTGATGTGATCTCCCCAATTTCAGACAACGTGATTTTCAATGATTTTTTTCTTTGCAAAAAGCACATTCATCATTACCAAGTCCAACTTTCCCTTAATATTTTCATTTTTGAACAGGAGCAACAAAAATAGATAGATGAGTTGAGAGAATTCTCTTATTTAACACAACAGAGTGGTCATAGTGTTCTACTTAAGGGTCGTAATATTACTTTTCAACTGATAACGTTATGCAAAGTTAAATTGAACATAAAAACATTTCAAGTGATTCCAAATCTCTTTAGCAATATCATATTTTGCTAATCGCACTCCTCGACAGCTCAACAAAATTATTAATTCAAGTAATGATTTTTGAATTTCTAACATCATATGTTTTCAAATCTTTTGAATATTTAGCTTCATCTCTTTTATTTGTAGGTTTAACAAAAGTTCCATCAACATAATCCTACATATATTTTTCAATTAATAATTCTTCTTATTTAATAATAATTTATTTAAAAAATCTTAATATAATATAATTTTTTGTATTTTAATGAATTGATTTATTAGTCATGAATGATGATTAGACAATAAACTTAATTTAGTATTGAATTTGCATAAACTAAATGTAATTAATTATTTTTTAATATATATGCGTAATTTGATTAATTTTACTTATATGAAATATTCTCTAATTGAAAAAAAAAAGTATATACGATAAAAATATAACATAGAAAGGAAAGTCATTTAGTCTATAATTCAATTATGATTGTGGAGATCGAATACATACTGAAAGGGAATCGAAATTCAATTGGAGGTGAATTTGTGGGGCTAATGCCCATGTGCCCTAACATGGAGAGGGAGACACAAGCAATCCCATTAAACTAAAATATTTGTGGGGTTAATGCCCATCTGCAAAATATAGTATAGTAATAAATTTTATAAGTACACATATTGAATATATTAATATTTTTTGTAAATATTAAAAATTATAATTTTATCTTTATAGAAAATAATTTTTAATTTTATTATTATTTAATAATTACTATTTTATTATATTAATTATAATAAATATGATTTTTAAATTTATAATTTTTTATGTATGAATGGGTGCGGGTGTAGGCGAGAAAACTCGAACTCTGTGGACAGAAATAGGGGTCTAAATCTCACCCATATAGAATAGAAGTGGATACGAATTTTCTCCAATTAATGAGGTACATAGGTGGAGGAGGCAAAACTCGATTTGCTATCTTCCCTTGCCATGCCTAATTTTATTTGTGTTTAGAGTTTAGGGTTTTAAAATTTAGGATTTTGTGTTTTATTTTCAGCGGCAACATATAATCTCTTAAGTTGCATTTTGTTTGAGAAAAATTTGCACCCGCCATTTGCTTTACCATAAATGTAGGCTACTATTTATTTCATCAGTAAGTTGTTTAATTTTTATTTTTCTTTGGATCATTTTATTTTGTACAAATGAGATTAATTTGTTGTCTAATATTTTGATTAATTTAGATGTCAGAATATTAGAATGTGTTGTTATTATTAATCTGAATTATGTAATTACTATTATTAGATTTAGTTGAGATTATTCTTTATTATTAATCACTTCTAATATTGGGTTATATGGAGAAAATAGCATTCATTCATTCATAAACTTGCACGCTACAGAGCCTAATTGTTTTGGATGTAATTTACTTTAATCGGCAATTACAAGCAACAGAGAGAGAGAGAGAGAGAGAGAGAGAGAGAGAGAGAGAGAGGATTAGGGAATATAGCATTGAAAACATTAAATATATACTTAAATTTTAATAGGACACAATTATTTAATTTGTTTTATTTCCTAGTAATTAATTAAGTCTGGATTAATTTGGAATATGGTTAATTAATTTGGACATAGATCATTGTCAACACTGCCCAGAGGTAAAGGGAATTGTAAGTAACTTATGGAACAAACAAACAGTACGCTGATCAAATATTATGCATAATAATTGAAAGCAAGAATATATATAAGCTTAGAATTTACAACTGTGAAGGCAGTTAGTTGCATGCAATGAAATGGCTGTTAGTTAAGATGGGGTTTGAAAACCAAAACGACATATTAACCAAAATAAAGGTAGACATGACAACGGTGTGGTGGGGGCAGATTTTGCATCTCCCACCACATCATCCAATTAATTGGAGAAAATTTATATTCATCTATTTTTTATTAAATGTAAAATTTGAGTCTTTAATTATGTTTGAGTTTAAAATTTCTCGCACTTATATTTATTCATATATAAAAATAATAAATTAAAAAATTATATTTATTATTATTATACAATAATAAATTTAAGGCTTAACTGTAGTTTTGATTCCCTATTTTAGGTGAATCACGAAAATAATTTTTTCATTTTATTTCTCTCCGGTTTTGATCCCCAAATAGAATTTTAATTCAAAATTTGATAAAGTGTTATTTTTTTAATTGATGTATCAACAAACACGTGGAAGATTTCATATGAATTAATTATATTTTATTATTATTCTAAATTTATAAAAACAAATTTTCTATTTTATTACACATTTCCTAATCAAGAAACCCTAATTCTAATTTCGTTCCTCCCCCTTCTCCTCATCTGAACCACTATTCATGTTCCATTCTATCTAACCTACCTCCGTCGTCTACAGAAATGTGATTCACCCCATGAAAGTAAATCTATTTGCATGCGCTTATTTAAGTCACATTATGTCTCAATATCTCGTAGTGTAACAATTGTACCTGAGATCTATGATCATAAATTATAACTTAGTCAAAAGTAAATAATCATTTTCAATTGAAACATGCATAGGACAGTAACTTGTTCAAAATCTGGTAGATTTCACTCTCACACACAGAAATTTTGTGTTTACCCTCAAAGTGATATTGGATTGACTTGATTCACTATTTGTGGTTTATTTCTTCTTCTTCTATCTTCTGTTTTTAGTGTGTTTATGAGAAATGATCTTGAAGAACACCATAAATGAGAAATTGAAAGAAAAGGTGAAGAAACAATATGAATCGTGACAAGGAGAAGAACAAGATGGAATGAGATTAAAGTTATGTTTGTAGGGTTCCCGTTTTTAAACTCATGTTCTTGGGTTCTCAAGAAATTAGGGATTAGAATAAGAATGTATATGTGTTTTTTATAATAAAATAATATAATAAAATAGGAAATGTGTTTTACAAATTTGAAATAATAATAAAATGTAATTAATCCACATGAAATATTTCATATATCTATTTTTTTTTATACAACATTAAAAAATCATACTTCAAGTTTTTGATTAAAATTTTGTTTGAAGACCAAAATTTAGGAGAAATAAAATGGAGATACTATTTTCGTGATTCAATTAAAATAAAAGACCAAAAATGCAATTAAGTCTAAATTTAAAATATTAAAATTATATTTTCTTTTAAAAAAATATTATAATTTTTAATATTTAAATTAAATATATATATATATATATATATAATTTAAAAATAACAATAATATTATCAACACAATAAATTTAGCAGCATATGCATAATAAATGTCAATATCTTAAACTTATACCCACTTTGAATTTGAATTTTGAAAAAAACTCATTGTCAATCGAAACAGATTTTTTTTTCTAGTTAACGGGTTTCCACACAAATGAGTTGTATTGTCTTTAAATGAGAATTGTATTGTCTTCATTGTGGGTGATAACAGCAATAGCTATTGAAACCTCACATCAATTTTATTATAAAGTAATTTGCACATTCTTAACGACACTGAAACTTAGCTTGTCAAAGTTGGTGCGCTTACTTTCCATGATAAAGACACTAATCTAAGTAATACTTATTATACAGTAATAAATAATAGTCCCGTTATTTGACCAATAATAATAATCCCGTAAACAAAACTAATTGATCAAGTGGATGCCAAATTAAATTACTTTTTTCTAGAAAGCCAAATTAAATTTCTTGATTGTTTGTAATGTATATTTGTAGGTTGGGATGCTAACAGGTATTCCCAGTATTCTACATGTTGAATAAAAATAATATTTATACTCTGTTTATATTTATACAGATAATTGCTTAATAGATATTTGATGAGTTTATAAATATTCGTGAGTATCAATAGATATTTATAATTATTATCTTTTAAATAAAAAAAACATTTATGTAGAATTATTATTATTTTGTCAACACACAAAAATATCAACACATATAAACATTAATACATTAACAATAAATAAAATCATAAAATTTTATTATAAAAGTATTAATACATAAATAAAAATTATTATAACATATCAATTTTATTAATTTACTATCATATACGAATATTCATGGGTACATATATTATTACATATGTATTTGTCTTCATTAACTAACGAATAGTCAAAATATTTGTTCATTTTATATCCACGAAGACCTGTTAGGCTATTTGCATGTCCGTCATAGATTTTATCTATAGATATTTGCAAATTTGTTTCTTTTTTATACTTAATTGTAGGACCAACAAGACACTTTAAGATATCAAATTGAAGGATACTAACATTTATTTATTTTGATTAGAATCGAGTTTAAAAGTCTACTCAAATGATAAAAAAATTGTTAAAACATTTGATATATTGAGATGTGAATCCGAATCCACAATAATCAATTTCTTTGTACTTAACATGAATGTAAAATAAAGCAAATAATTGAATTTAAATGATTAATAAACATTAATTAATAACAAATTTTTGCTCAAAGGTTTATTGACTAGATTTTAGTTATCTTTTCACCAAACTTTAAATTACTAAGATCACATTTGCCTACAAATCAAAAGATTAAAACCAAAAAATTTGAATGTGGATTTTGAGACTAAGAACTTATAATTGTTTATGACAATTTTTGTGTGTGTATAGTTTAAGCAGAAGGCGCCAGCAACTTTAATTGAATCGGACATATATGATTTTTATTTTAGTGTTTGGTTTGTTCATATTGTATAAAAAGATATATGTAAATCTATTTTTATTTTTTTTAATATTGCATCTCTATTTGTAACGTGTTAATACTTTGAAAAACATAAGTTGTGGCTTGTTTTGATCCTTTGCTCTCCGCAGCCTATCCCAGATTGGGTTGAGCTTCGCAACCCAATTAAAAGTGTGATAACTCTCAATTGATGTCATTTGTTTGATGGTTGTTCATACTTCTTCGATTGTTCTAATTTATTCTTTTATTTGCATTTTTAATCTCTTTATTTTAAAAATTAATAGTTTTATTTTTTTAATTAAAAAATGATGATATGAGATATTTTAAATAACGTAATATATAATATGATTATGTAAAATTATGAATACTCATGAAATTGAAATAAAACGTCGTAAAAATTTAAGTTTCGATTTCGGAAACTTTTCATATTTTTAATTTAATTAATTATATATAAATAATTAATACATGTAAATAGTTCTATATCATATAATTGTATATTACTCTCATTAAAAATATGTTAAATCTTCATTTTTTTAGTTCAAAAATATAATGAAGGGATTAAAACTGTTGACTTTTAAAATAAGAGAATCAATTTCATGAATTTGTAATAATAGAGAGACCAAAACTACAATTAAACCTTTAAAATATATTTAAAAATAATAATAATAACTTAACGTTTTTATCACATCATTAGTATTTTGCACTATTAGATTAAGGTTTTACACTACCAAAATTTAGAGTCGTTAGTCAACCAGAGATTTATGGGAAGAGCATCACGTAACTCATTTATGCATTTTGGTTCAATAGGTTAGGTTGTTCCAATTGACAACTTTAGTTATTTTTCTGTTAATTGTCATAATCAAGTTATAATTTTGAACTAATTTTTTGGTAAAAAATAGATATAATCCACTAACAACTTTAAAGATTAGTCTCCGAATTCTAAAGAACTACAATGAATACCAAAAAAGAATTTGTTAAGAGTTTTTTAATAAAAAATCTTTAGTTAAGCAGGAAGACGTACAAACCATCTTATTCAATATATTTGTTAGATATTACTTTTTTAAGTAAGTTTATCACTTGAGTCGAATTTTTTTCATTTTCCTAAAAAATAACTCTACTAATTTTCATAAACATTGTCTCCGTGAGAGGTTATATGTTCCTTAAGGGCCGAATGTGCTATGAACTTGTGAAAAATGGACCTCTTCACTTTTTAGGACTGACAATCCAATTCGGACTCGGACGGTTGCCTTTCGTACCCCCCAATTAAACTCCTACCTCTCTAATTTAATGTTTTTTGAGTGAAATATTCAAAATATCCCTAAAAAATTCAGTAAAAAAATAACAAAAAGACAAAAAAAAACATAACATTCGTACGAAACAATTGAAAATTCCGAAAAAAAAAATTTTACCGGAAATTTGAAATTTCCGGTAGTTCAAATACAATACCGGAAATTTGAAATTTCCGAATGGGTTACTGGAAATTTCAAAAATGAAATTTCCGGTATGTATTTTTAACTACCGGAAATTTGAAATTTCCGGTGAGCTTCCCGAAAATTTCAATAACAAACAGATTAAAAAAAATATTCAAAAAAAAAATAAAATTAAACTACTGGATTTTTGAAATTTCCAAATTGACTACCGGAAATTTCAAATAACCAAATTTCCGGTACACAAAACAAACTACCGAAAATTTTAAATTTCCGGTATTCAAATTAAAACTACCGGAAATTTCAACTTGCAAATTTCCGGTAACTACCGGAAATTTCATTTACGACAACTGCTTACTGGAAATTTCAACGAGGGGTCCAATTTTGAGGTAAATTTTTTTTACTGCTGAAGTGAAGGTATTTATGAGAGTTAAAACTGAATTTTTAAGAAAATGGGGGTAGAAGTCTAATTAGGAGGTACGAAACGCAACGGTCAGTCTAATTCGATTCACTCTTTTGACAAAACAAAAACTCCTATGCATCTCAAACACACACATACAC
>JBBPBR010000004.1:65715826-65735556 GCA_037974775.1 Cicer pinnatifidum | reverse complement strand
CACCCCCCACCCCAAAACCATACTTCACCACTACCTTTGGTGTTTCAATATACATTAAGCTTATGTTTGAATTTGTGGTATGGGATAGAATGAGATTGAAAATAAATTTATGTTTCTTTATTTGGATCGTTAAAAAGAGAATGACATGTGGAATACAATGAAATAAATTTCATTTTATTTTATTTTATAACTTACATTTATTTTTATTCCCTTTCAATTCAGGAGGAATGAGATGAAATCTCATTTTATATTTCATTTGATCATAAAATATTCGAACAATTGAGTGAATGTTTTATTCGATCCCGCTTCAGTTCATTTCACTCATTTTTAAACATGTGCCAAGTTAATTAGATGATTTTAATTATTAACTAGTAAAAGATATGTGCACTCTTACAAATCTCGCATGTTTGTATCCTTTTTAATATTATTATTCATTGTCAATGTAATGTTTGGAATTTAGGAAAATATAATTAATTTAGTTTTAGAAAAATATTATTGAAAATCCTAAATAATATTCACCTTGTGATTTTTATATTAATTTGTGTCATATTTTTTAATAGTTATTAATGACAAATATCTTTTTTAATATTAATAAGCGACAAATATTTATATTGTACTATTTTATGTATCGATCGTATATATCGTTCAGTAATTTTTTATATTTATCATTAATGTACATTTGTCACGTATTTTTTTTATGTATTAATTATAAATATATATTCATTATTTTTAATATATATTAATAACAAATATTATCTCATATTTTTATGTATTAATGTCAAATATTTGACTAGTATTTTTTTAAATTATTAGTGACAAATATATATACTTTGTTTTTATATTTCTCTTAATTTTTTAGTGTTAGTGATAAATATTTGCCTCATATTTTTATATATTAGAAACAAATATGTATCTCTTATTTTTTATGTATTGATAAGAATTATTATGAATTCTGAGTATTTCACTTATAGTAAGAAAGAGGAAATTATTTAATAAACGTTCTATTGATGAGGTTGTGGAAACTGGATGGAGTTACTGTTTCTGTTTTTTTTATGTTGTTTTGCTGTTTGAGTGCTTCCACTTTAGTTAGACATTCTTTTTTTGAAGTACAGGACAGTTATTTAAGTGAAGACAGTTATATAAATTCTGTATTATTAATGATTTAACTACTAAATTATTTTCCTTTAATGATCTAATGTTACAACTAATAAGAACAGTAATGAACTTTTATTATTGTTAAATCGAGTGTATACACGTGTCCATTATTATGGCGAGTACACGTAGACATTTTTGTCAATTAATCTGCGTACCTGTTTCACGTTGTTGTTTGTCTGCAAATTAAAAAGAACCTTCTTTTTGTTGTCTCTGCCCCATTTCTCCTCACTCCCACAATTCCACTTTACAATCCCTAAAAAACTTCCTTCTTTTCAACTCTTCTTTATGCTTCTCGGTAACTCTCTCTCTCTCTCTCTCTCTCTCTCTCTCTCTCTCTCTCTCTCTCTCTCTCTCTCTCTCTCTCTCTCTCTTTATTTGATGACTATGTTGTGCTTTCACTTGTGTTTTAATACTATTTAGCAAAGATGTGTGAATCATCCATTTTCTGATATTGGATTAGTAGTCATGTTCTCATATATTTTCCATATTCTAGTACTGATTTTAGACGCCTCTTTAGTCTTCAGTTTTCTTTATGTTAGGTCACATGTATATTGAATTTTAACTTAGTAATTCCTTTGATATTTCTAGTATTAATTATGATTAAGTGAAACAATGATACAAAGCTTTAAAGCGGATGTCCAATTAAGATTGCATGTCGAATTTTTTAAATTGGAAATGATACTAATACTTATTTGATATTTCCATATGTGGCTTTGGCTTTTTCGGTACCATACCTTCATAGGATGTATATAAGTAAGCACTGACCCATGTAATTACATTTAATTATTTTTCCTTTTTTAAAATTATTACAAGTGTGAATATGTCAATGCCGGTGTCATGTTTGTGTCTGGGTCCGACTATCAGTGCTTCACAGATTCATACATCAATTATGAATTATGACTTATTATATCAGTTCTTACGTGGAGTCTTCTGTCACATTTTGCCTCTTGTTACATCCCTGCTAACTTGCTATTTATTTAGAGTCATTAGTGAGAGATGGTTATAATTTCATGATCCTTTATTAGATTGCTATTATATTTATTTGTAAGCTTCTATGCAATAATTGTTCCTTAACGGACAACTTGGATGTTTTGCAGACCTCAATGTTCTGATTGATTTCTGCTGCTGGTGCAACTATAATTAACTCGTAGAAATACAAACCAGACACTTCTTTCTAGGTGTTGATAATAAAATGCAGTTACATCACCATCCATTTGATTTGGACAGCCAGAAAGTGAGACTTGCATTGGAGGAGAAAGGCATTGATTATACGTCTTACCATGTCAATCCCATAACTGGCAAGAACTTTGATTCCTTATTCTTCCAGATGAACCCCAGTGGAAGTCTTCCTGTTTTCCAAAACGGCTCTCACATCATTTTCAAGACTATTGATATAATTCAGTATGCTCCTTTCAGACCTTCTTCATCATTCTATCATTACTGCCTTGAATAGAAGTTTATATTTTGATGAACTTCATTTTGATGATTTAGGTAGCAACTAGCGATATAAGTAAACGAAAGAGAGTTTTTTTTTTTTAAAAAAAAAAAAACAGAATTTGATTTCTAACCAAGCAAATTTCTGCATATTCATCAGTACTCTAAACCGATTCCCCTGAAGCAGCCTATTGTGTATATGCTACTTTGTATAATAAAGTGGTTTCTATGAATTTTTATAAAAGATTAATCACTAAGCACTCAGTCCACTAAGAATGAAATGTTGAATTTGAATTTATGTTTTAAGTGACTTTGTTACAAATGGACGTTTTATTATCATGGATTTTCAGGTACATAGAAAGAATTGCTGTAGTCTCTACAGGGTCTGAGGATATCAGTAGCAGTAGGAGTGAAGTTATTGGATGGATGCAGAAGATACAAGAGTGGGATCCTAAATATTTCTCCCTTTTCCATATACCAGAAAAATACCGAGTTAGTGTTTCCAAGTTCATAAGGCGGGTGATAATAGCTCGTATGTCGGAGTCACCTGAATTAGCAGGTGCATACCATAGAAAATTAAGAGAAGCCTATCAAACAGAAGAAAAATTGAAAGACCCTGATGTTTTGAGAAGGAGCAAGGAGCATTTGGTTAGACTGCTTGATGAAGCAGAGAGCCAACTGAGTGAAAAGCCTTATTTGGCAGGCGAAGAATTTAGCATGGCTGATGTGATGCTCATTCCAGTTTTGGCTCGTTTAGTACTCTTGGATTTAGAGAATGAGTACATAACTGGAAGGCCAAACATTGCTGAGTATTGGGTTTTGGTTCAGCAGAGGCCTAGTTATATAAAGGTCATTGCTAAACATTTTGACGGTTGGAGAAAGCACAAAACATTGTTAAAAACTTGGTGCTTTGTTTGTATTAGAAGTTTGCTTAAGCGGTACTAGCGAGGTTTGTATTAGGATCTTATTCCGTGGTTTGGTTGAATAAGTAAATACATGAAAGAACTTTTTCTGATTTATGAGAAACCGTGTTCTTTTTTTATTTTTTTCTTCTTTTTCTTGTTCTTGAAATATAAGGGGAATTCTTTTATCTTTCTCCCTTACCGCTTGGTGATGTTAGGTACTGAGCTAAGCTTGCACTTATTCTAGAATGAAACAATCCATTGTTGCCATCTTCCTTCATTGTCTAAAGAAGAGGCAAATTTGTGTGTATTCAATCAATTAGCAATTTCCATGAAATGTGTATATGATACTGGAAGTTGGAACACTACCTTCCAGTAAGGATTGCTGCTTGTTATGTGTAACACTAGTTTTGGTTTGTGTAACACTATTAAAAGCTACAAAAAAGTTGTTAGAGACAATAAGAGGTAATGATGATCACTTAATTTCACCTGAAATATATTTTTGTCCTCACTTTATTACTAATCAAATGTCTTCACCTATTACGTATCATGCTTAATGAATTTAGATTTCTTAAAAAAGGATACATTATACAAGAAAAAAATACAAAATTTATCTCTTATAGGACAGGATTGTATTTTTCATAAAGAAGGTGACACTTGAAAATGGTGTATTAAACACTCATAAATTTAATAGTTGAATTCATTGAATGATGTAAATAAGGGGTTTATCACATGGATAAAACAGAGTATAGTAGATACACCACTACAAATATTACCTCAAATAGTTTGGAGAGTTCTCTCTGCTTCAAACAACCGGAAAGGAGAAATCTTATTAACAAGTGTCTAATTGATGCTGATTAAAAAATCAAGAAAGGAGAAATATTCATTTTTTAGAAAAATATAGTGAACTAAAAGACTAAATGTCATGTAGACTCACCAGAGGCAGGAGAAGCCTCAAATCTCAAAATCTTATAACGAGTTATTTATAAATTATTCAGCAATGAGAATTTTACATCAACAACTGAATTTAAATTATCATCTTTGTGGATTATAAATCACGTTGTCACCAACTAGACCAATATTTATTGGCATAAAAAAATGCAGCCAAACAGAAGAGTTGTACACAAAACCCAAAAAGATGTGGAAAATATAACGGCCATCATAAAATCAAAACATCCCATCCTATTACATGCACGACTACAATTTTGAAGCTTACGGACTAACTTCGCATCCATGCATATACATATATAAATAATAAATGGATGAATAGATACTAGATCATCAGATGAATAAGACAATAGGTAAATAACTGATCTGAGTTCAAATAATAAATCAGACAGAAGTATTTGATAGCAAGGGCATTAGTTCATTATTTTTATGAATTTTTAAATAAAAATGAATAATATCACTTTACAACTCTAGGCACCACTATCAATCTGAGCAGAGCAAAGGGACAACACTTCCCCCTCCCACAACCGCTCAGCTTCAGTCCATTAAACGGAAATGCAAAATCATCGGTCACAGGTTTTCCATTTTCTGCGAGGATTAAGTCCATAGAAACACGTACCTCTTCAAGGTTTGGACAGAGATCAGTATTCAGAAGAACAGCAGCCCGGGTACAGTGCAGAAAGTGGGGAGTGGGGAGAGTAGTATGGTTCAAATAAGTTTGCTTTCGTCCACAGATACTAAATTTCTAATAACCATTGATGTAAATACATGATTAATATGACAATGGCTACTAGATATCCACTCATCATGGATCAAGACTCATTTGGACTTTACATATTCATCCTTGAAAGTGGAGAAATGCTGAAATTTAATAAAATTTTCATTGAATAATAGATCCAGGAACAAATGAATTGACAGTACATTAATGTATATGGATGAAAAAAGAAAACAAAAACAATTTCTTTTTTTCCTGTGAACAGTAATGATTTTTGCTGCTGTGAATTCTAATAAATATTATTTTCCACCTTTCTCATCTCTACAGATTTCATCCTCCTCCGAATAACTAGTAACTTTTGATTGTTTTGACACATCTCCTACATCTATACTGCAAATATCACCACTAGAGCTGTTCCCATTACATTTCCATGCATCCCTTTTGAACCATGTTCGATGTATTTTTGAATTGTTCCATTTCTGCTGTCTAAAGTACTTCTTTCCCAAATCATCGGAATCATCACCCTTCAATCGCTTAGCATCGTGTTTAGCATCCTCGCATTCAAGGTTCGTGTCTTCAGAATTAGCACCTGTTGTGCTGGGAATCATATCATCTGAGCAGCAATTAACCGGACCACTGGCATCCGATTGCTTAACTTCAGCAGGCTTATCAATTTCCATACTGGAAGGTTGACAGTCTTTGTTATCCCGTGGATATGGGGGTAACGGAGGAAACGGGTTGAAAGGCATGCCAGGAGCAGTGATCCAACACCCTGTGATTTCAGCATGAGGAGTTCCATATTGTTGCGCAACAGACCATGGCAATCCATATGAAACAGGCAAACGGGAATTGAATTTCTCTTTTGGCTGACCAATAACTAAACTTGAGGGGCATCCAGAATGGCTTGCATTTTGCAAAGCAGGATTACCGGAGTTTAGTGCACTGTTTAATGAACGTATTGGACATGAGAATCCTGGTGGAACTTCTTCGTGAACGTTCTGGCTTTCATTAATAGAGCTAATGATAGCATCAGAATATGAATTTGTTTCTGCTGGTTGATCCCATCGGCTTTTGCGCTTACGTTTTTTTGCCCCGTTGATCTCAACTCCATCCAAAGATGGTGTAGAGGAGCCCTCCTGGGCTCGCGCATCTACTGTTGCCACAAGCATTGGTTGCTGACCACAATCAGTTGCTTCCTTAGGTCTTAATCCCTGCTCGTGCCTATGACTGTGTGATACTGAAAATCTGTTGGAGTTGAAACCTCTGTGAGATTCCATCCTGTTATCATCCCTGTCCATATAGCCATGTTTTCTGCCATGTCTTGGAATCCATCTGTCTCGGAAGCTTCGAGCAATTTGATGGACCTACATGTGCAAACAACAGTAAAAATATTCAACTTCTTACCCATAAAACAGAATAAAAAGCAA
This sequence comes from Cicer pinnatifidum, assembly GCA_037974775.1. Classification (NCBI taxonomy): domain Eukaryota; kingdom Viridiplantae; phylum Streptophyta; class Magnoliopsida; order Fabales; family Fabaceae; genus Cicer; species Cicer pinnatifidum. The sequence goes on along the minus strand of JBBPBR010000004.1, from coordinate 65,728,975 downwards.
CAAAAATAACAGCATCCCATTCCCACCAGGCCAAAAAACAGATACAACCATGGCTAAAAAAGTTATCTAACAGCATATATTTGGAAGTGATTATACACATGACTTGACTAAGCTAAAATCAATATACAATGAGTGAGCGTGGCAATACCTGTTTATCATCATGCTCTGTCAGAGACAGCATTGAATCCCTAAACCTGAACATAAATCTAATTATTAGTAAAAGAATATGAACTTATAGAGAAATAGAATAGTTCCAACTAAGCTATACCAAAGATATTTGTGTAATTAATTTGCAGGGAACAATCATCACAGCTTTTGTTCAAGTCAGAAAGAAAAAAACGAAAGCAATTTGAAGACTGGCACATTCTTCCATATTTCAAGCACAACAGGAATACTATATACTTATGGATTCTGAACAAAAAATGCCACATCAATATAATGCTTACTCTTTTGAGTGTAGTTGTACTAGTAAAATACCAATTTTATAAAAGTTATACTCATCCCGTTGTCTAAAATATCTTTAGGTCATCATACTTGAAATAATCTCAAGTACTAAGATATTAGGGGTTAGAAACAGCCCATCCTTTTTAATTTATTCCAGGATCAAGAATACAATAAATAATCAGAATTATGTTCCCTACGCTCAGGAAAATATGGAATAGGAAACATTAAAGTAACGCATATCATACTTCTAAGCACTAAAAAAAACATATTTTTGACTTTTTGTACCTTGCATCGATCATAATAGTCCAAACAAAATAGGTTATGGAGAAGAAGTCAAATTTAAAGCTGTTACCTAATTTATCAATTTTTTTTCATTTGCTTTAGTAAATTTGGGGAGAAGGGATAAAATTTGAAATTTTCTGACCTCTCCATTCCATGACAAGGAGGACCACCATTGATATGGTCAGGAGTCAAAATCTTGCCTGCTGCCAGGTACTCTAAGACCTGTAAAAGAAAGTTGTTTAGACACGTGTTCCATAATCTTTTAATACTCTTTTGGAATAGGGCCAACAATATGGTATTTTTGTTCAATGACATGCAATGCAATAATTTGAAATGGATTGAAATATACATAATCTCTCAGGAAAAATGAAGATAACAAATAACTAAAGTATCAGCAGTTTCCCATCTAAGCACCTTAAGAAGCTTTCGTAGTATTGGAATTTTTTTGAAGTCTTGCCTGTACTGTTTCATGATCTTATGTAACATCTGTAAACCTGAAAACCAATATTATAGTTACTTTAGCCAAAGGTGTGATGAGTCTAATTCCTGATATAAGGGAGAAAATTGCATTAAATACAATGTAAGTATAGATTACCATTTTTACTAATAATATCATTTAGCACAGCTCTTGATTTTGTTTTCAAAAGAGCATCAAGGATCATGGAAAGATCTCGGTTGCTGCAACCAAAAGATTAAAATTTCTATTAGCAAGTATTTACATGCCCGGAAACAATGAACAAGTCTAGTACAAGTCTGTATAACTATAATATGTGCTTAATGAAGTAAGAGTAAACTAATTAAGAGGAAAAAGGCAAAGAGAGGACCTCTGAATTGCTTCACCATTGCTTCTATCGCCTGATGCCACGGTGAGAAGCAAAAGTTTCAAGTAGCCTTTGGTGGCATCCTGTGACAAGAAAAGGGCGGGGTGAGTCAGATGGTGAAAACTGAACGATCATAAAACTGCCCAAGTAGCAAGCCCAATACTAATTCCACTATTAAGACATCAAGAAACAAAAAAGAATAAAGGAAATACATAATTGTCTAATTGATTATACAATACAGCAAACATAAATTTAAGATACTATATCAGTATTGGTTGAAGTTTCTTGCTTTGTTACAGGTACACAGATATGAACTAAAGGAAAAAACACCAAATCCCACATACATGGACAAGCCTTCAAATATATGCACCTACTTGAATATATAGAGTACTTACTTTTCTTTTGCTTATTCCTCCATTTCCATCCAGCAACTCATTAAGTTTTCCCTGAACTGCATTAAGGAAAACATGTATCCATTATAACCCATTTTAATAAGCATGTTATTACTATAATAAATAACGATGACAAACCTGCTTCAAACCGTCCATTGGAAGAAGCTTCTACTTTTTTGTGTTTGATAGATGATACTGGCAATCGAGGGGCCACCACCTCAGCTGTAAGGGCATTTGCAGCATTAGCACTGACCTTACCCTTTTTAACAGAAGCATTTAGTCGAGGAGTCTTCACAAGCAGATGTGATTGTGAAAAATCATTCCCGACTTCAACCATTTCAGATTTGGATTCTTTATTACTATCAGTAGAATTCGGCAATTCTTTGCTGTCAGCAGGCATGGGTTTGCTTGTTGTATCCTCTATTTGTTGAGAAATTTCTTCTATTCGATCAGAAGATGGTAAATTGTTTTTTGTGTCTTCCACTTCAACTGAACTGTGCAACAGGGAAGCAGCAGAAGCAGGGTTCGTAGAACTGTCTTCCTCTGGAGAAGCATCTGCATATATAGCAGTTGTACACGTGTCCAATACATCCCTATCTGTTATTAAATGCCTAGAAGACTCTGTATTAACACTATCAATGTATTTGGGCATAGGTACGCTGTCGTCAATTTCACCATCTTCAGAAAGCATCATAGGTTCTGGAAATTCATCATCTGAATCACCTTGAACTATAAGTTCACCATTATTTAGATCCGCACCGCCTATATATCCTCGACAGTGAAGTGAACCACAATAACACTTTTTGGCAGCAGCACCAAAAACCCTTACATAGTTGTAATCAAATGTCAATTCTTCATCCTGGGGAAGGTGGTGGAAAACAAAATTCAGCTTGCCACGAAATAATTCTCACACATGCTTACAGCCAAAGAAAGGAATAAACAGCTAAGTTTCACATTCCAAATTCAGAATCTAAGGAAATAAGACCTCCAAGCCTCCATACAACCAACACATGTCATCTAACCCACCCTCCAAAAATCCTCACCACTAATCTTTTCAAAGTTTAAAGACATTGTATATATCACATAAAAGATAATTAGAATTCAAATTGATCTATTTTATTAACTGCATTAATTGTTTTATATCTAACAACATTCACAAATAATTATGGGTTGGAAACAAATTTACATATATCTACAAAAATAGTTAAACAAAGCATGAAGCAAACAATTTTTTCTCTCTTGCAAATTAAAAATAAAAAACAACATAGCATAACCAGGGTACTGACTAGCACTGGCCAGGACAAGTGAGAAATAAAGTACATCTGAGTATTTTTGTTAGAATGTAATGTTCAAACACCTGGACTCTACACAAAACTACAGGGAAAAAAGAGAAAGTGCCACAAGCATTAATAAAAGCCTTCTCAATTCAACTAAGGATTTCTATGAATAAGTGTGACTTAAAAGACCAAACATTCATATTATTTCAAGGGTAGAGGAAGGGGTGAGAAATTCAATTGTTTTCAGACTCCTAGTCTGAAACTAAGTAAACAAAATCACATTTTCCTGCATGATTAATAATAATAATGCATACACGTACAGGAAAACAAAATGACAACTGTTTGAAAGACACAAAACCACATGAAAGTAATAAGTGGAGGCTGAAAGCACACCTGCTTGATATTCCTCAATGCAAACAGTCCAATACAGATTTCCCCATTCACCATCCACTGTTGAAAAAAGGATAAAACATGAGGTCAAGTGACATGAAAACAAGAGAAGAAATCTGAATTTCATGGTCCAGACACTGTACAAAATGACATTAAGGATTTGTTCTAGAAAAGTATAAATCCAAAATGACAACAGTGCGTGTTAAAATTTGCAATACATGTATACGCTAATAGCATGAATATAGTTCCCAACGAAAATGCCAAAAAATTAAGTGTCTCCAATATCATAATAATATGTATTCACCTTACTTAGAAAACTACAAAGAATGCAGATGACAATGTATTCACCTTTTCTGTTCGACAATTAGGATCACAACTGTGATTAATGAAACGCCCCAAATTTCCTTTTGCACTTGCATCTATCACCTGTAAATAAAGAAATGTGAATGTAAAAATAGAAGTAAATAACAAATTGAATATCTGGAAAAATTAATACTAACGACAACAATAACATATCTAGTTGAATCAACTAGACAAGTCACAACTCTCAACTGCATGTTCATCATCATAATAATAATAATATTAATAACAATACAAGCAGCATGATATGAAAAAGTTATAATTATGATAACTATCCAAGCCCTACTCTCCAGATGCTGTCCAGCATGTGGATACAAGCACAATATAAGATGAGTTCTTGTAGTCAACTACATCGGTGGCTTAGGCAGTGTATGGTTTGTTTCCTGTTTTCAATTAATGACTACAAAAATACTACTTTGCTTTAAGTGTTTCTTGTTTTCTGGAAGATATATTTGAGTTATTCATGCCTGCAGTGCTAAATAATCTTGGTTTTTGTTTGTAATGACTTTTTGTCCAAATAGAGAAATGGAAATTAAGAGGATATTCAGTTAGTTTTCTTTTTCAATTTCAAATTACATGTTTTCATTCATAGCTACCAAAATGCCAACTAGTTCTCTCATTTTGTTTCCAGTCATCGGTAGTTTATGAATGATACGGCGATAACACTCTATATTCATTTGTAAACAATAAACAAAATGAAAATATGACGGCACATTTGTAATTATCAGAAAATCATATTAACTGAAAAAATAAAACAAAAATCACACCAAATACCCTCTTGATTTCCACCTCATCAATAGGACAAAAGTCAAAATAACACTTCTGAGATTAATCAACATTAGAGGCACGGATAAATGAACCCATTTTTTTGTTGGTTTTCAATACTATCTCATCATTTCCAAGATCTGAACTTTCAATATACAGTGTCAAAGACAGGAGATACAATCTCCTCAACAATTCATCACAATCCACATGAGTTATCAGCAGAAGCAAACCAGAAAAATCCACTTAACATACCACTAACAGCAGATTACTAAAACTGTTACATTGATAAGTGCTATCAAAACAAATTCACAATCAATTACGATATAACATGACACAGCAAGTTACCGTTTATCAGATATGGTTTTCACATTGAAGTGAATTCTTGGTTTCCATAATTTTTTAAGGATATTTTTCTATGGGGGAGGTGATAATAATATGTGATAATAGTTTCTTCTAAATTTTCGTAGCACCTGGAAGGTATAGATATGTAATGCAAAAGAGAAATCACTTAACTGTTTACATTGAAGGGAAGAGGAGACTGCTTCTACAGCATATGCATATGGGATGCATTTAAGACAAAACCTAACTACAATTACTATCTACTGTTGTAAATAATTGCATTATGTGGCACTATCAAGACAAACAAATTCATGTATGTTTCAACTAGGTAACAAAGATCTCAGCACCACTAAAAATAACAAATAAGAATTTCTTATTAGGTAAAAACAAATAAAGTTGTTTCCATTAAGTATGCAGATGTAAGTTAAAGTCATACCTCACTGCCGTTCAAGGTCATAAAATAGAAATGTCTATGACCCTTCAAAGCATACTCTCTCTGGCGTGCCTCGTATGCATGCACGTCAAGCACCTGTTTAAAACATAAACCAGATATTATTATGAACATAACAGGCAATGATTTGTGCAAACAACATTAGAGATCAATATAATATTCTTTGATCACTATTCACCTAAAATCTGCAATGGCTCTTCACCACTATTTAAAGAACAAAATCAATTGCTCAAAAAGAAATAGATCATACTATCTCTCCTTAATCTCAATGGCGCATGGTAGTGGTCAACTTAAACTAAATCAGTCCATTCCTCACTTATTTTCAATACAATTCAATTGATCTGCAGCATAAGTCACATTTTTTTCAGCGGTAAAAAGAAAATGACAGAAGGATGAGGATTAACAAGAATATCTAGGAGGGAAGAAAGAACGGAGGAAGAATAAAGTGGAGAAATACAAATCTGACTTGACTTTCACCTATGATTCTGTTAAAGGTAAATGTTAATCCTTCCTCCCCCTAAATTTTCAGCTAATAAAGAAACCAAACCACAAGTATGATTACAAAAATTCAAGGTGCAGCTTCAAAACTCAATATTAAATATATTGAAATAAAATAGTGTAAAAAATTTACATAGATATAGGAATATAATAAAAAGGAACAAAAGTATTGTCCACGTCACCTCTCCAACGTATTCAATAATAAACTGGCCTTCAGCTACACGCTCAAGTGCCTTCAGTCCATAACCTTTTTTCCCGCATTTAAACCACTTCAGTCTGGAATAATTGCGTTTTTGGAACTGAAATTGAACATATAAATCACAATCATTAGCAAGGCCTGATACTGGTATATTTTTAGAAGAAAATGTGTAGCTTATAAACCTGCTGATTGGAACAACGGTCCCCACATGGGCAAGTTCCTTGCACACATTCAATGTTAAGCATCCGGTTTAGACATTCATCCCCACATCCCATCTTGCCTTCTCGAGGTGGCTTGCAATGGCAAACCATTACCTACAAGTTCAGAGGTACAATGAGTAAGAGATATAAAATTGATGGGCAAATTTCCAAATTCTGAAAGCTTAATTGAAACCTAACTATCAGCAACTGATGTGAGAGCAAAAATGAGAAAGCCATATATGTAGTAATTACATTACTTATGCAATGCATACAATTGCTCCTCATAAATAATTGAGGGCCGATAACCATCCATCCTCTGCAAAGCACATCCATTATTCCATTGTACACAAGTCCAAAAGAATTCGAGAATATTAAGGTATAGGCTATTTGTGGTGATCCACTTGGATTCAGATTTCACATGGATTGCCATAATTATATACCCAATGTGTTCAGGGTAAAACTATTATTAAAAGGAGGGAAACTTAGAAGAAATGAGGGAAAAGAATTTTAAAAACAATAAGGATCAGACATTTAATATCAAACATTGACAAACAAACCAAAGGTGGATACTATAGATACATCATAACAAATAATGAGTTTGTTGAAATAACAATTACTACTTCGATTCCTAAATACAAAACCCTCCTGAGAAAATTGTCCCTTTCGACAAGACACTCTTTTGAATTTTCAACTGCATTAATTATTTCTTTACTAATATACCCTTTTATTAATTACATCTTTTTCTGCAACCAAAAATAAATACTATAATGCACATTAACTAATTCTCTCTAAAGAAGAATAAAATTGTAAAAACAATATCAATTGTCAACACATTTAATACTATTATCAACTTTCTTAATTCCCGTTATTTGACCAATGGAAACTACAATTGGGGACAAAGGTAGAATTGACTTTTTCACTTTACACTTTACTCACTTTGGAGGAAACAAATTCAAAAAAATAATGCACATGTAAATAACAAAGAAAGAAAGAACATTTGCTTATCAGAGCTCTCAGTCCTTCCGCAAGTCTAAAAAGCAATCTAACGTGACTAATTTTTACTTGTACTCCTTCTGGACTCATATATAAGCAAAAGTAACCAACTGCACAATAATTAAAAAAGTTGGTTTTTTTGCACAATTAAAAATGTTAGTTAACATCATTTAACTTATTGATGTATTAAAATATATATATATATATATATATATATATATATATATATATATATATATATATATATATATATATATATATATATATAACTGTATTCTCTAAACAGCCCTTTCTCTACATTTAATTTGTATGGGAGCTTGTTTCATGAGAAGATTAACTAAAGGATATTTTAGAATGATAACATTAAATATGATGGAGTTAGGATCCGCTTATATTTTAATCTAACAAATATAACTTGTACTTATTTTTTTGCTTATATTTTAGTTCGGAGGGAGTACGGTGTCAACCCAACATGATCACGTGTATGCCAAAACCAATTTGAACTGAACCAAATAATGTGATATGATGATTACAAGTAACAAACAAAAAATTACAACAATCTGGTACCTCATCAATAGTCTGAGTTCTTGGGTTACGATGCAGAAATTCATTGGTGAAAATGCGAGTAAAAGTTGACTCTTGGGAAACTGCAATGGATAAAGCAAAGTGAACATCAGACAGCGAGGAAGATTAAATGGCATTCCTAAGAGGCTAAAAAGAAACACTTTCTAGCTTAAAAAAACACACCCAAAGGCAGTTGATATTCCAATTCCTTATGAGTTTTGGAGTTTCCATATGCATCTTCTTCACCAGAGGCGTCTGATAATCCTAACTCTGCATTAATCTCTGCATTTGACTTTTCTTGAGGGATAGCACAATCAGCATAGGCTTTATCACTGCTGTCCTTGCAAGTCCTTCAAAAGAAAATCATCCATGACAGGATGCAAGTTTTTAAAAGAAACAAGGAATAATATGGAAATAGTATTTACCTTATGTACCTCTATATGTAAAAAAATTAACATATATGAATCAAGACCAGGAAAATTAAAACTTGTAATTGAAAGCCAGGCAACAATTGATGTATCATAATCGATTAATTAGAACTAAGTGCATCGTGAAAAAAAAAATCTGTTTCTAAACTAACCCTTTCACACAAATACATGTTTATATCATATTCTTTCTCTTCAGCTTCTATTCAAGAATTACAGAAAAATGATAATGAGTAATATGAACAAAACATTGTATACCAGGTGCAGTTAGTTTCATCAATCTGGTCTGCAAGCAAAGCTGGAATGCGCCGCCACTTGTGACAGTCATCACAACTCACCCATGCATTACGAGGTGACTGGTGCTGTTCTCCCAAACCAAAACCAGGCATCACATCCAAATTAGACACACCGACTGGTACTCTGTTGTCACCGCTATTAATTTTTCCAACACCAGCCAACTTATGATTTCCAACTATATCTGCTGACATGACACCAAAAATGTTCAATTGCAACCAACATGTAAGATTAAGAAATAACGATAAAAAGCAACACTTAAATGGTCAAGAAGGAAACGAGATATGTCAAAGATGATTCCAAATGCAATAATAATAATAATAATAATAATAATATCACAATATGATGCAGTCTATCTGACATATAAAGTAACCTGGATGTGGGTGATCTTCCACTTCACATGTAACTTTGAGAGAGACATCCTTTGCCTTTACTTCACTTCTGTTAATTGGCTCTTTCTGTCTCTCCTTGGGCCTAGAAGTAGGCTTTTTCCTGCTTGTCGAGTCAGAAGCTTTGGATTTACCCTTGCTAACTTTTCTAGGTTCAAGACTTTTAGGTAGTTTACGACCCCAAGGTCTTGTAGAAGACGGTAAATTTTTTGAACCCTGGAGTTCAGTAAGACCATGGTCAGCAGATGATTTGCCAGCTGTCTTGACTATCGCATGACTTTTAATTTTCAAAGACTCGATAGGGCCTCCAAGTACAATATCTTCAGAAAGGGGCAATGATTTTGCAGACAATTCTTTACTCTGTACAGATTTGCTTAGCTCAGTGGAAATAGGCAGTTCTAAAGAGCTGACCACATCACTGGAGGTTCTCTTACGTCTGTGATTCTTCGAATGCTTAGCTCTATTATTCCCTGGTTGACCTTGTGATCCATCTTCAGTGATGCAATTGCCTGAATAAATAAGCTTGTCTTTCTTCTTCCCTCTATTCCTGAAGGTAACGTCCATATGAGAATTCAACTCCTTAGAAGAACCTAACTCAGAAAAATGTACATCTTCATGTTTTTCTCCAACCTGGACTTCAGGAATTGAATCAATGACTTCTGAATCAGGGGACGTTCCGGGATCTATAACTGAATTATTAATTGGCTTAACTAATGCTTCAACCACTTTCTCTGGAGGAACTGCATGACATGGTTCCAATGCATCCCCATCTGACTTCTCCGTTATTTTAGAATTTTCTAACTGGCTATTTACAATTTGTCCATTTAGAACAACAAAATCCTTGTCCAGGTCATTTCTGAATGATTCTAAATTGCTTAAAGCCAATACTTCAGAAAATTCATCTGTAGCATTGCTGGCTACTTTCCGGGAACCTGGGTCCGACTCCAAGTAGGAAGCAGAAGCCAAGCCACCAACAGACTCCGGAATCAAGACATTTGAGCAACGTAAAGCATTTTCTTTTCCAAACTTGATCTTCAGACGAAAACGAGTAGTTGAAGTTGAAACATTATCCTTTTGAACTGAACTTAATGAGCTAGAACTTGTAGCATTCTTAATCATTTCCCCACCTTGAGACTTGCTTCTAGTTTTTACCACATTCTGGCACATGGCTTCACTAACCTCCAGCTCGTTTTCGTGCGGAAAAAACTGTTCGATATTCCCAAGCAATCCCCAGACAGAAGAACGAGCAGGTTTGCATAAACAACTTCTTTTCTTTCTAGCAGCCTCTAAGTTCATCTTCATACCCCCACCTCGATGTGTCATACTGGCTTTGTTCTTGGATTTTCTAGAAGCCTTTCTGGTTTGTGTCTTACTACCAAATTTGGTTCTTTGACTCCTTTGAGAAGGTAACAGTATGTTTTCAGTGATATGATCAACATCTTCTTTTCCATCATTATTTGTCTGTCCAGGATTGTCTACAGCACAATCATTGTTGATGGAAGCACCATCGCCCTTGGAAAGGAGATCCGGCACATCCTTTGGAAAGCTATTGGTGAGTACAACAAAAGAGGACTGACCTGATTCTGGATAAAATTGTTTTCTAATGGTAGAGTTGGCAGTTCCATCTGCAGAACAATCCTTCAACGTACAGAAATTATCTTCTGTTTGCAGTATGCCATTCTTCAATTCACCCCCTGGATCCATCAAGATAGGCTGACATTGTGAATCAATTACAGGTGAAGTCCTCAGGGTCCTATGGAAATCTGGCAAGGACGATGCTTGTAAATATGAATTAACAGTTGATTCTTTATCAAGAAAGGCTCTTAACTTTTCTTCACAACTACTTTTATAATCCTCGCCATTTTTCTGATCATGTAGCTCATCACTTGTGCTCTCTACTTTTGTATCTGGTGAGGACGACGCTTGTACATATGAATTAACAGTGATTTCTTTATCGACAAAGGCTCTTATCTTTTCATCACAAGTACTGTCACAATCCTCGCCATTTTTTAGATCGTGTAGCTTATCACTTGTGCTCTCGACTTTTGCATCTATAAACAAGACACCTGACGGCACTTCAAAATTTAGTGAAGGAGATATCTGCCTGCAAGAATTGGCTTCTATACCATCTAAAGCGTCACAATATTCCACAACCTTTGGCCAGCTATCTGATTCCAAATGCACTTCAGACTGCTCAACATCAAGCACACAGTTGACAGCACCAGCTAGTAAATCAGCACCATCGTTTTTGCCTTCCAAGACTGTCAAATCATCTCCTACCGAGGACACAATAATGTTCTTGCCATCCTTCTGCTGACCCTGTTCAGCACAATGCTTCTGCAAATCATTTGAGGTTATGGACTCCAACGGCAGGTCAAGGTTTCCTTCATCTTTAAAATTTCCTTCTAAGCACAATCCACCACTTTTAAGACCGGAAACTTCAATGTCCTCGGAATAGATCCCCAAACTATTCCAACAACCATCTTCAGCAGTTTTCTCCAATTGTGACATATTATCATTTTCACATTCATTTGTCAAAGCATCTCCGGACCCCTCGTTAACATCAAGATAGCTTGCAGAACAACCCACTTCACCCTCTCCCACAAAACCGTCCACCATACCAGATATGTCTAAAACATCGTAAGGTTCTTCTGAAAATGACTCCTGCACAGAAACTTGTGCCGGAAAACCCGAGCACAAAGGCTGCTCCAATTGTGCCGGATCACCAACGATTACTGGTTCACCACACGAGCCCATCCCAATCACAAAACAAATCGTTCAAAAATTTAGCACACTACCACTAACCCTTAACTCTCTGATTAACAAAAACAGAACTTCAAAACAAGAGTCACCACCTGAGCTAGCACAATGCGTCAGCTTGAAGAATTAAAGCGAAGCATAAAACACTACCTGCACATGAAAATCATAGCACATAATGAAAACCCTAGAAAACGGCATTATCATGAAACCCTCTGCACGGAATGAGAGGAAAAAAATCAAAAATTAAAATTAAAAGAAAAAACCCTACTTTCAGAATTTGAGCATAATAATGCGGACGGGAAGACGGGTTTCTAGGAACAAATGCGATAAGAAAAACAAAATAAAAAAGGAGAAAAAAAATAAAAATAAAAATAAAACTAAGAATTAAAATTGAAGAGCGAATTGAATAGAGATACCTGGTGAGGGTGCACGAGATTGAGGATAAGGAGGCGTGGCCTCTTCAACAATGGTATCTCAAACATAAAAATAAAAAATCAAGGTTAAAAATTAAAAAAAAAAAAAATATTATTCTTTTCCCTCTGGCCGAGGAGAGAGAGAGAGAGAGAAAAGAGAAGAGAGTTGGGTCTGCGTCGCGCGCAAGGGGTTATTGAGAAGAGAGATGCGATGGTTGGTGAATCGTCAACGAAGACAAAAATAAAATAAAATCAATACCAGAATAATCAATATATTTAAAGGATTTTCTTTATTTATTTTCTTTTATTTAATCAATTAAATATATCATTAAAGATATTTTACATTTAATCAAAAAATAAATATTTTATGTGAAATTAAAAAATAATATTTAAATTAAACTTCAATAAATTTAATTATTCATGGGAATTATTTTCGATTAGTTTAGATAAAAAAAATCTTAGTATTTTATGAAAAACTAATATTAAAATTATGTAAAGTAAATAGAAAAATTTATCAATAAAAAATATAAATTAATAGATCTTTAGAAGTAGTTTTCATAAAAATATGCATAAATTCTTTGTAAATAAAAAATATGTATAAATTCTATATTTTAAATGTAAATATTTGATTTAAATTATAAATAATTTTTTACTTTTACATATATAAATATTTTTAATTGATTGACTATGAATATTAGTACTTTTAATTTATAAGGAATGTGTATAACAATTAATCTCTAATTTAATTATATGTTAGTTTAATGGAGATATTTTTTTCCCAAATAAGAAAAGAGATAAAAAAATGTGTTCTAAAATAATTTTATAAAAATTTATCATTTTAGATACTAGTAAATGGAAATTGTTATTATTGTTATTGTCCGAAAGTACTACAT
>JBBPBR010000004.1:65666767-65690829 GCA_037974775.1 Cicer pinnatifidum | reverse complement strand
ATTTTACATCGAAAGTAATAAAAAATTTACTTACAATAAATATATACAATTTAGTAAAATAAATTATCTCTTTCTTCTAATTATTATATTTATCAATACATATACAACAACCTTAAATGATATTTATTATAAAATAAAAAAATAATTTATTATTCTTAAATAATCAATAAATTATCATTAAAAATAAATCTTCAAAAGAAACCATAATCGATCTCAACTAATTATTTTTTCAATTAGACTTATTTGATTCATAATTTTTTTTTTTTCAATTAAACTTCGATTGTACTATTCTTTTGGTAGAACTCTAAATTAATAAAGTTATATTCCTCTAAAAAAAAAAAGACAGAAAAAAAGTAAAAAACCTGCTGGATTCAATTTTGAATTCGGGGTGGATAGGATCCGGAAATACACACTACCCGCTCCGTTTCCTTTCCCTTCTGGTGATGTTTTCTCTGAAAAGAAAGAGCAGGAAATTTTTTACAAGCTAGCTCGAATTTCAGTTAAAACCACCAGAGAGAGACAGTGTCAATTTAATTTCATTTTCCATTTATTTTATTTTCGCTAATTAGTTTTTGAATCCCGCCCAATCTATCACGAAGCAACCAATTCCCTTTTCGTTATTCATCTAGGTTTTACACTCAACTTTCTCCCAATTTCCATTTCCATTTTTTATATGACACCCTAATTCCACAATATCGATATATTCGACTCCGATGAAGGAAGATAAGAGGGCTTCTTCATCGTTCGTCAAGAAAGGTGACCGGCAAACTTTCACGGTCGAGCTCCGGCCTGGAGAGACCACCATAGTATCGTGGAAGAAGCTGTTGAAAGACGCTAACAAGCATAATGGATCCGCTTCGACCTCTCAACACTCCCCAATCGCTCCGGTGAGTTTTTTTTTTTTTTTTTTTTTTTTTTTTTTTTTTTTTTTTTTTTTGTTTTTTTGTTTTCCCTCAATTTCACTATTTTTCTTTCTGGATTTAATTTCCGCGTGCATTATTGATTTGCAGCCATATGTGAAGTATTTTCAGTTTTTGTTATTGCGATACTTTGCATTGCAGTGGAGTGTAGTTTTTGGATCGAATTTTGGGTTTCAAAGGGTTTTGTCTTTATTTTGGGCTCGCCAAAAGCTTTCCTATTTGACCTCAATTTTATTGTTTACTTGCTTTTATATTCTGGTGTGATTCTAGTTGCACCAATGTAAAATGATCTAATAAGAGTACTGAAACATGTGATATGATTTAAGAGCTTAGCAATTATTCTGTAATGTGATTATTGATGTTTTTAGGAACTAGTATTGGAGATAAGAGCATGGAATGCTACAAATGAAAATGATCTAATTAGTTTCATATGTAGGATTCCTTCCCCCTCTTTTAACAATCATGTGTTTGTTTTTCTGTACTTTATGTTTTGTTTTTCATGTTCGGCGCACATTCGCATCTGTGAGTTTTTGGGATGTTGAAAAATGAAAATTTTCCGAGCTCAGTTTTATATGTAGAGAACAAGATACAACTCGACCATCTGTGATCTGATAGTCTTTAATACTCTATAAAGATTTAAAATGTAAAGTTTAGTAGTTATTTAGTGGACACTTGTAAACACGTAATTTGGCAGTATGTCACATGAGCTTTATGTGCGGCTTATTGTTTCACTATTTTGACAAGTCTTTGTCATCTTTTTTAGGGACAACATGTTGAGATTGAGGAACAAGATCCAGCTCAGCCACACCGTTTCAGTGCTGTAATAGAGAAGATTGAACGCCTTTATATGGTGTGTGTATATTGCTTGCTGAATTGTTACTGCATGCTATGAATAAGCCTGATTTAGTTCCTTTAACCATTGGTTTAAATTGTAGATGCTCGTTTAAGTATTAATTTGTAACTTCTTGAATGTTGATGAACTAGATTCTGAATCATTTTCAGGGTAAAGATAGCAGTGACGACGAAGATCTGCTTGATGTTCCGGATGATGATCAGTATGATACTGAAGATTCTTTTATAGATGACGCTGAGCTGGTTGGTATTCGTGTGTGCATTACTTGATATATAGGAATATCATTGTTCCTTATGACAGATGTTTTTGCTTATATATTACTTTTATATGTTATGTAACTGTTCATTCTGCAGGATGAATATTTTCAGGTTGATAATTCCACAGTCAAACATGATGGATTCTTTGTAAATAGGGGGAAATTGGAGCGCACGTAAGTTTTATTTTGCATGAAAAATATGTTTTGAATATTCCTTTTTTTCACCTTGCTAATCACATATGGTTAAAGCAAATCATAGAAAAGTTTATTTCCAAATTACTTAATTGTTGATTCTGTTTAATTGCTGAGGTTATTGTTACCATTTTCTATCAAATAACATCTCTTTTTAGTTGTCTCAATTTTTTTATCAGTTATAAGATTTTGTATTTTTGAGATTCCTAAAAAAATGCCTCTTTATTAGATGATTTAATAATGGGTTAGATAAATTTTTGGTCCCTATAAAGTTAACTAAATTTGATTCCGGTCCCTGTAAGTTTCTTTATATGTTTTTAATCCTAAAAATACATAAATTGCGTGCTTTTAGTCACTGATAAGAGGATGGAGGCTAACAACACACCATTTTTGTTAAATGTAGGGACTGAAAATGGATAAAATTTTCATAGATACCAAAGTCAAATTTTGGCAAATTTATAGGGCTGAAAACACATTTAACTCTTAAATGATATAGCATTTCAAGTTCTTTCTGTGTTCTTGACAACATTTGGACATTGTCATCTTGGCTCATAGCTAAATACTATTTGCTTAACACCTGTCAACAAATTTTGTACTGATTTAATGAGTTATTTAGTTGAAGATTGTAGTAAAGAAATTGGGTCTTACATTAATGAAGTATTATTATTGATTTTTTGTTGTTTCTTTGTATATTGCAAGTGATGAACCTCCTGTATTACCCAATCAGCAACCAAGGAAAAGGCGCAAAAAAGATATATTGAAGAATCCAGGTCAAAATAATGATGATCATGGATCAAATAAACATGTAAAAGCGGGCAAGGCAGCATCTGGGAAAACAGCTTCCATACAGGCAAAGAATATGTGTAATTCCTCACAGAATTTGGTTATACCTGATGAACATTATGAAGACTTGAAACCTCAGAATCAATTGGATATCTATGGAATTAGTTCCAAAAAGAAAATTGCTGATATTAAACCAATACCGGTCTCTTCTGTCTCTTTGAAAACATCAAGTTATGATGTCCCTGCTGCCATGCCAGAAGCAAAAGATGCTGATAAGAAGAAGATTGGGCCTTTTCAATCTAAGAGCACAAGCGGATCATTTGATGCATCTCATCAGAAGTATCATGAAAAAGGTGCCTATGTACAATCCAAATCCCAACCTGGAAGACCCTCGAGAAGTATTGATGATTTGGAAAATATCAGTCGGTCGAAAGAAAAAAATGGCATGCGTGAACTGCCGGATCTTAATGTGGCACTGGGAAAGATTTCTACAGTAAGTTTTTGTTTTGTTTTTTGGTGTCCTTTTTTAATTTTGATTTGATAAATACTTTAAAAAACAATACCTGTAAAAAGAGGTTTCGTGCATTGCGGTTCATTCATCAATTCCTTTTGGTATTAAACAAAAAGGTTCTCCCACGCTTAGTCTCAGACCATAAGTGCCCCATGATGCTTCAGGAACTGCCTTCCAAAAAATAATTTTTCTTTGCAGTACCACTTTCCGTTGTCATTGAGATAGAGTTCTACTTTGACTCCGAAGGATTACATGTTGTGTGCTAAATGAAATGAAAACTAAATTCTCTCAACAATAAAAGGAATATGTATTACTGACTCCATTTCCTTCTTGTATTTGCATGAAGGACAACAATCACGTGAAAGATGTTTTTTAGGTGTTAACATGAATTCTGTGTGCAGCATTATAGACTAGTCATATTGGTTGTCATGAGGCATGCTGTTTCATTTAAAATGATAGCTACTTAATTTTAAGGACACTGACATTCATTGGAGCAGGTATGCTATCTTTAAAAATATTTGATAGGGTTTAGTAAAAACAATCCTCATGTGGTGCTGTTGGTGAACTATATATTTACTTGTTCCACCTAATTTGAACAACACAGTGTTATCAATAGCGGATTGTGGAAAATAGTGAAATACCAACAATCCGCTACGTGAAATAGCGGAGGCCACATAGAGGTTGCATTAACTAAATTACATATAAAAAATGGTACGTTGAATACAAATAAAACAGGGAATGGAGCCATAACATAGCATATATATTGAAATTACACGTATTATAGTGAATCAAGGAGTAATACTCACTAACTCTTTAGTTTCTCTATTATAAAAATAGGCCATGTTTGGCACTCATGCAAAATCTTTAGTTTTATTATTTTCTAAAAAACTAAAATTCTTATTTTTCCACTATTGCCGCTATTTTGGCTAGCAGAAATTGGAATAGTAGCCGCTATTGTCCTAATAGTGAAACTAGGATAGCGTCGCGGTGTTCATAGCGGATTCACCAAAATCTGCTATATGCTATAGCGCCGCTATGACCGCTATTTGACAACACTTGAACAACGATGACGAAAGTTGTGCATATGGATTATGGATTGTTATGCATGAAATTATATTTGTTCTATTAGTTCCTGTCCGAGTCATGGGTTTATTTGAATGTTATGCAGAAATCTGAATACATTCACAAGAAAGATGGGTCTAGTGTTAGGCCAAAATCTTCAATGCTTGAAAAGGCTCTTCGCGAGTTAGAGAAAATGGTTGCAGAGTGTAAGTCTCAAATTTGATATTTCACACATCATAGATAAATGTGGGAATTTTTGCTGATGCTACTACTAACTTTTTGACTTTCTTTTCTTCTCCTTTTGTTAATTTTGAATAATATTACAGCAAGGCCCCCTGCAGTGGAAAACCCCGAGGCTGATAATACATCCCAGGCAGTCAAAAGGAGGTTGCCTAGAGAAATAAAGCTGAAGCTTGCTAAAGTTGCTAGACTAGCGGTACTGGCAAATGCTGCTTTCTGACTTACATGCTTCTAAGGATATATAATATTCTATATATTTTTGCTCAAGGGATTTGAACTTTATAATATCAACTGTACGTTTTTGTTGCAACAGGCAAGCCATGGGAAAGTATCAAAAGAGTTAATTAACCGTCTTATGAGTATTCTTGGGCACTTGATGCAACTCAGAACATTAAAGGTATTGCAGCTGTTAAATATAAACAAATAACCCTTCACTGTCAGTTGTGTCAGATTCCAACTTTAGTCCTCCCTGCACCACTTTTAGGGTATTTCAGAGAAACAAGCATGAAGGGTTATATTGTCAGATTCCAAATTTTAGTACTCTGAGTAGTTTTTCTAACTATTATTCTGTTTCTATTGTTTGTATGTTAGGTAGATTTAGGTTCACTTAATTCGTAAAACTACTTATCTTCTCATACAATGTTTTTGATGGCAGAGAAACTTAAAAATAATGATCAGTATGGGTTTGTCAGCAAAGCAGGAGGAGGATGATAGGTTTCAACGGATAAAAAAGGAAGTTGTTGATATGATTAAGATGCAAGCCCCAGCTCTGGAATCCAAGGTTTATTTTAGTTGTCCTTGTTATAACTTCTCTATTAAAGATTGGTAAACAGACTTCAATGCGTTTTCTTCTTCAATTCTGATGAGCTCACAAGACCTCCACAATTACTGCGTCTGATAGCACATTTACGTTGGTTGTTGTATCGGTCAGCGTCGTATGATATATTCACGTTCTCCATCTTTGTATTGCTTTGCTGGTTCATATTAAGCTTTTTGTTCTCCTCATCATAATTCTAATTCATACTATGTTTGGCTCAGTTTTTTTTGGGGGAAATAGTAAACCTCTTTCACAAAGCACGAAAAAGAAAGATATTATGTCCTCAAGATAAGCTAATCCAATCACACAATATGTTTCCTGTCATTCTTTCTATCGAGTGCTTCTCTCGATGGATCCAATGTGTTTTTGCATTTGCAGTGCAAACACTAATATGGAAAGCTTACTAATGATTCATTTTCATTGCTTCTTCTAACTATGATACTTAATAACGTTTCCGTTATATATCTTTTATTGTTTGCGCCATTTTTTTTTTTACAGTTTTTCAAAAATATTTTTGGTTATTTAACCTGGGATGTATTGTGTTTTTTGGGAACATCAGCAACAGCAGACAGCTGGAGCATCAGGTGATGTTCAAGAATTTGGTCCTGATGGAAAAGCAATAACTAAGAGGAATTTTAGTATGGATGCTGCATTGGAGGACAAGATTTGTGATCTCTATGACATTTTTGTTGATGTACGGTTTTGAGCTACAGATACTTATTGTGAAATTTCTGTTGTGTGATAAAACCTATTGATCCATGTTTGCAATGGCTGTAGGGCTTGGATGAAAATGCAGGTCCACAGATCAGAAAGTTGTATGCTGAGGTAGTTCAAATTTCAAAATCTTATTTGCATTATTGGAATAGCAGATTTACTGGGTTGTTTGTCTTATATTTTTCTGGCCGAGGACAAACAGTTAATCAACTTGGTTTTTGGAACTCTCACTTGTTTTCATTATGTTTGATCTGTTTCCTTATTGCCTTCTTGTATAACATATTATTTCCAAATAAGATAAAATAATATATTTGACTGTGTTATTACTTATCAAACTCCTCCTTTTCCCCTAGATGATACTGAAAACAAAATGGTTCATAATTTGTTTTGATAATTTATTGGTATAAGAAGTACTCACAGCTGGAATTTCCAGTGCCATTTCTATTCCTTCCAGTAAACAACTCTCTTGTTCAAGGAGGCTTCATGCTACTTATCTGTTGATCGTTTGCATGAGCATATCTGTAGTCTAAGTGAATCTGTTTGCATTCTATAAACAGATATATTTTTTTAACCTTTCAAATTCTGTCTTTATCAGCTTGCAGAATTATGGCCAACTGGTTACATGGACAACCATGGGATCAAACGTGGAATTTGCAGGGCTAAAGAGAGGCGCAGGGCATTGTACAACAAAAATAAGGTATGTCTTTTGCAGTGAATAAGGATTTTTAATAATTATGAATAGCTGTTCAAAGCTTACCTTCTGAAGAACAACCTTCCCCTGCTCTCAAAATTTTAACAAAGTTGAAGAAAGAGTTTTTCATAATCATTGTCTTAGCTCTCAAGTATGCTTACCTATATGGCACTGCCACTTTGGAAACTACACATGCTTGGATGGAATGGTAGTCAAGGTAGTAGATCTTACCCAAGATCCATATGGTGGTCCAAGTATAGTGAGTGGATTGTAGGGCTGATACTTGGACCATAAGCCATACCTATTGGGGAATTTTTGGATGGAGAAAAATGGAGGGGAAAGGAAGGTTTTAGTTAGACCTTCCCCTTTGTTTAGGAAATTATATAGCCGGGGAAGTAAATGAGTGATTTTCATGTGATCCTCCAAAACATTGTTCACATTTACATTTCAAAGTTCCCCCTTTAGCCTTTAGGTTAGACTGGCTACATGAAATAAATGATGCCATAATGTCCTGTTATGTAATGTAATATGTTCAACAAAAGATCAGTTACGTACTCTTAATAATTTGACCTACAGTTCTTTTAGACCTCCCTTGATCTCTTAGTCTCTAACTATTAGACTATCCTTTGTCTGGTCAATTCTTTTTGTTGGTGCTTCTACATGCCTTCTCCATGCTTGACCAAAGGCACAAACCACCTAAGACAATAGTCTGTCGTTTTTTCTATAATGGAAGCTATCCAAATTGTTTCTCTAATGATTAAATTTCTAATTCTATCCCGTTTTGAGTATAATTCAAAGTAAAAGGGACAAAAAGAACTCAGAGAAAGGAAGGCATGGAATGTTTTGTTTGGAGGAAGGGGGTTTGAGTTTGAGTTTGGTAAAGGAATTCAAACAGAAAATACAAGACAAATGGTGGTGAACCATACTGTGGTGTCTTTGAAAGACAGGGAAAGAGAGATTCTTGCACCGAACCATAGCTGACAGCTGAACCCTATTGAAACCCTACTGATTTTAATTCAGACAGATGAGACTATTCAACTTTCCAAGTTTAGGTTACCCTGAAGATTATGTTTCTTCTTGAATCTTGATCCCATGGCGCCTCCAGTGTTGATTTCATTAGTCCTCGCTTCACAAACTCTACTTCATGCAAGGAAACATATATCATTACAAAGGAGTTAAATCGTCTTGGTAATTTTAATATAGAAGTTTTATTTTAAAGATGTTTTTTGTCAATAAGATAGTGAGAAAGCATTGACAAACCTAATTAACTTTAACTAATAATGGAAGAACAACATTTGATTCTTTTTATGCCGAGGTGATAACCAGGATCTAATGTTTGTCAGGACAATTTGTTTTTTAGTTGATCTTATTTGTTCTGCTGTATTTCTAGGATCGGGAAAAAATTAAGAGGAAGAAATTGTTGGCATCGAAGCAAGAGGATGGTGTTCGACTAGATGCCGGCTCAATTCCATCACAGCAGAACCCACAAGAGAAATTAGCACCAGAATCTAGCAGTCATGCTTTTACTTCAATGAACAAGCCCGTTTCTAATATGAGCACAGCTGTCCGGGTCCCCAGTCCTATGAATGGTGTAAAACAAGAAAAAGCAAAGGGAAGTTCAAGCAGTTCCCCGGACGATGGTCGTGTTGCTGATGGCGTTTTAATAAAGAAGGTGAAGAGGAAACCAGAACTTGAGTTGGAAGGAGCTAATTGTGGTCCTGAGAAGCTGGATTCTTTGCAGGGAGAAGAAAGGCCCAGGTCACAAAAGCAGTCTTCTGGTCTTCCCACCAAATCAAATCTTCAGCCAACAACCCTCCCAGGTCTTGAACAGTCAAGCTAACAGACATGAGTACGATGGATGTCCACAGCAGAATGTCTGCCTCAATTTTTTTTATTAGTAATTTCCCCATCCCGTCTTTTTTTTGTCTATCAAATTGTTTCCTGCTTATTGTTACTATTTTTGTAATTAAATGTCCTTCAAATGTTAGTCAAGATTTAGGTAGATAAGTAGATTTGTTAGTTATTAGTTATAGTGGCATTGGCAAACCGTTTAATGGTCCATATGCTGCTACTACTCTGTGGATGGTCTCATCATTAGATATAGTTCTATTTAATTGAACGACTATGGTCATTCACTTGTAACATGAAGTATAAGCTTCAAAACTAAATATTTACCAAATTTCCTTAAAACTACTAATAAATATTATGTCTAGTTTTTTCTTAAATAAATATTATGCATCGCCACCTAAGCATACTGCCTCCGCCAACCTATTTCCATTTTTCACATCAGCAAATTCATTGCTTCCCCTTGTAAGACGAGAAATTGAATTTTAGTTTCAACTAGAAAATAAACAGTGAATGTGCCAATATGATATAGACCGATGAAAATTTGTATAACATGTATAAGTGTTTGACGACAAAATTACGAAGCCCTTAATTGTATGATACATTTCAATTGTCAAGTGTACAATCAATATCGTCTCTCTCGATGACGTGAATCCAATTGTAAGTATGTAAAATCATTTTTGTGTCCAAATTATATTGATAGTAGCATATATATGCAAACTATTCATTTACTTTGTCAACATTAATCAAATTATTACTTAAATTTTATAATATTCTATGAATTAAAAAATACATTTATAAATTTGTAAGAGATGTCATGTGAAATGGACAGACACATTTAAGTCGATATTCCATTTCATGATAAATTTAAGCATATGTTTAGAACCAGATTAAATAAAATAAAAGATAAAAAAATACGTCTACATAAAAGTTATAATTTGTTGCTTTTTGATTTCACCGTGAAAAGAACATCTGAATGCAAAAAAGTTGATGAAACATCCATCAAAATATAGTTAAGACTATTATTTGAGTTGATCTATAACATCAACATTTCATAAAATCTACGTATAAAGTAATATGATATTTTTAACGTCCCAACCTCTAATTTAGAAAATTACCAAAGATAACTTTGACTGTTATAATTTTTTCGAGTTGTATTTATTAATTGATAAAATTGAAAGATCATTTTGACAGTGCTCACAATCTGAAAAACCAATGTTGGTGTCTCCTTGTACAATTCCAGTGTCAAATGATAACAGTGCAAAAAGGAAGAAAAGATCAATGAGAAAGAAAAAGAAGGGAGAAACAAACAATTCGGCACATCACAGTAACATCAAAATCAAAAGCAAAGAAACGAACAAAATCTGTTTCCGACAGTGAAGTCCCTCCCATGTTGGCGTGTAGTATGTGCGCGTGCCACATGGCATTCTCCGTCAATGCCAGAATCTCGTCATTCCGGTTGGAATTGCAGAGGAAGACTAAGCTTACTCCCCGAAGAACACACCTCGTCACCGCTCAACTTTCCAACTCTTTTTCCTTTAACAATATCGCTTTGGATTCTCAGGTTTCCCTCACTTTAACCAACTCTAATTCTTCATTCACCTTAATTTCACTCACACTACACTGTTTCGAAAACTGGAGCTTCGATGTTTCCCGTCACAAATTTTACTAAACCCCTATTTTCATCATCCAATTGAATGATTATTAGTACGCCAATTTGATTTATTTATTAATCTAAAGTTACTTTTTGATTAGATGAAACTAATTGATGTTAGGATGACCAAAATTAAATATTTTAGAATACCAATTTGATGCTGTTTAAATGCTTTCAGCGACTAAATTAGAGATATTATATTCGTGCAAAAACTTTAATTTTGATATCGTAGATTGATTATTATTTTTGATGTTTTTGTTTGTAGAGCTTGAAGTCCATTGAATCCCGTGATGCATCACGGTTACCTTGGGTGGGTCCAGTTCCGGGTGATATTGCTGAAGTGGAAGCATATTGTAGGATTTTTAGAAATTCTGAAAGGCTTCATTCTGCATTAATGGATTCCTTGTGTAACCCTTACACTGGTGAATGTAGTGTTTCAGATGATGTTCCATTTCATGAGAAACCTCTCCTAGAAGATAAAATAGTTTCTGTCCTTGGATGTATGGTTGCACTTGTCAAGAGTGGGAGGGAGGATGTTCTTTCTGGAAGGTTTTCTGCTATGTCTCCCTTTCGTGCTGCCGAGGTTAGCACTGTGGAGGAAACCCTTCCCCCACTCGCCATTTTCAGGAGCGAGATGAAAATGTGTTGTGAGAGCTTGCATGTTGCTCTTGAGAACTATTTAGTTCCTGGTGATGATCAAAGTTTGGATGTGTGGAGGAAACTTCAGAGACTGAAGAATGTATGCTATGATTCCGGTTTTCCTCGCAGAGAGGATTATCCAGATCCTGTATTATTTGCAAACTGGAGTCCTGTAAATTTGTCCAGTTCTAAAGAGGACTCAGAGTCGAAAGAATCTGAAGCTGCTTTTTGGATAGGTGGGCAGGTAACAGACGAAGGCCTTAAGTGGCTACGGGATAAAGGATACAAGACTATTGTGGATCTCAGAGAAGAGAGTGTAAAAGATGATTTCTACCAAGCTGCTGTCAATGATGCTGTTTCATCTGGAAGTATTGAATTGGTCAAAATCCCAGTTGAAGTTGGGACTGCACCTAAAATGGAACAAGTTGAGAGGTTTGCATCTCTTGTTTCAGATAACAGCAAAAGGCCAATCTATCTGCACAGCAAAGAAGGAGTTTGGAGAACTTCTGCCATGGTTTCCAGATGGAGGGAGTACATGGCTCACTCTGCATCACAGGTTGTTTCTAATCAAGCAGTTATTTCCAATGACATGTTATCAGAATATACTAATGGATCTGGGAAACTGCAGGACTTGATGCCTGATGAGAGATCCTCCATGGAAAAAGATACCGATTTGTTGCAAGAAGGTTTGGGTGCAATACACAGTTCTATTGATTCATTTGACCAAAGTACCTCTTCACATAAGAATAATGAAAAAACACAAAGTAAAGGGACCTTGAGTGGAATTATTCCTAAGGACAGGACCTCATCAGAAGCTACTGCTGCTGATGGAGAAAGATCTTTTCCCACTTTCTCCGGAAAAACTAACCCTTTAAAAGCACAAGTTCCTCCTCATGATATATTTTCCAAAAAAGAGATGTCCAGATATTGTGGAAGTAAGAAGATTTCGAAACCCTCTTTTTCCAGTAATCAGGTCAAAAGGTTGGAATGCTTGCCTGATTCAAGGAACATGCATATTAGAAGACTGCAGGGGCAAGGGAGTATCAACAGTGGTCAAAATCCCAAACCAAATATTGTGGGTCCAGCAGAAAGTTCCAATGGGTCAGCTTTGGATTATCCATGTCGAGAGCCCCAGCTTGTGGTTGGTAACAAGTGGAAATTAGTGAATGCGAATCCTTCCAGTTCTGTTAAGACAACATTTAATGGTTTTAGTGAAAAAGAAATGTATTGCATGACAGATGCGAATGGAATTGATAATGTCACAGCAAACTCTCAAAGGATTTTAGCTGATAAGGATAAGGCAGGGGAAGACTTGGGATTCATTGAAGGAGACATGTGTGCAACTTCAACGGGAGTTGTAAGGCTGCAATCAAGAAAAAAAGCAGAGATGTTCCTAGTACGAACGGATGGGTTTTCTTGTATAAGAGAAAAGGTGACTGAATCTTCTTTGGCCTTCACTCATCCTAGCACTCAGCAACAAATGCTAATGTGGAAATCTACCCCAAAGACTGTGTTATTGTTGAAAAAGCCTGGGGAGCACCTCATGGAAGAAGCTAAAGATGTAATCTTCTTAGACTCCTATAAGCACACAAGTTATAAAAGTTTCTAACATTAATGTTAAGGAAAACAATTATATTTTGTTATACATGGAGGGATATGTTCTGTTGTAGTGGTGAGGGGAGAGGCAGAGGCCAGACTCAGGGTGGGTGCTAGTTGCTCTATAAAGATGTTCAATAGGAACTTTTTTTTTTTTTTTGAAAAAGATTTTAACATAAAACTTGTGAGCTTTGGCACTACTTTCCATATAATTTGTTTCTGCTTTGTCACCATATAGTTGTAGGGTGAGCCTCATTTACGCTCAACCTCGTTTATATGGGCTTACTACAGTTAATAAGGGAAGCTTCATAAATTGTACTTTCAGTGATCCAAGCTTGAGCTTGCTAATGTTTTGCTCTGCTTGAATAATTGCACTTCTTGGTGTAGAAAAAATTAATTTGTTGAAATTAGCTACAGTGTTCTCCCTTCCATTTATCTAGAGTCATTCTTTGAGCTACTTACAATTCAAGAGATTATTAATCTTTTGTTTTAATCCCCGACATCAAATATTTTGATGATCTTCGTGAAAGAATGTCACAAAACAATTTTAATTCATAACCTAGAGCATCTTGTTTTCTCATTTCATAACCGACAAGGATTTCCTGAAAAGAAATTTGGAGCTGAATATCAATTAGCGAAACAATTGAATTCCTGACATTTACAGGACTGTAGACGGAAACTAAAAAAATTGATTGTAGGGATTTTTTGCAGAGCGTTGTGTTGGAAATGCTTGGATCAATATTTTTCATTACTAAGAATGCGCTAGAGACAAAAACATCTTGTCTCTTCTTTGTGTAACAAATGAATGAAAATTTGGAATCAAATATTAGGGAATGTAAGAACTGGGAAATGTCATTCTTAACTTTGACCAGTATTCCAACAGCAGTTGGTACTTTTGTGGTTCCTACAGAAACTATGAGTATTTATTCAGAATTTTTTAATTGATTTGACTAAATTCATTCTCAGCAGATTTTCTTTATCTAATCTGCAGGTTGCTTCTTTTCTATATTACCAAGAGAAAATGAATGTATTCGTGGAACCTGATGTGCATGATATATTTGCTAGAATTCCCGGATTTGGGTTCATTCAGACCTTCTATACTCAAGATATTTGGTACTGGACTTCATGAATTATGTGCAATAACTTCACTTTTCCCCCTTTATATAAATATTTGCTTCATTAAATGATTCCATAACATATCTAATGCCTTTGATTCAGCGATCTACACGAGAAAGTAGATTTTGTGGCATGTTTGGGGGGAGATGGTGTTATATTGCATGCTTCAAATCTATTTAGAGGTGCCGTTCCACCTGTTGTGTCATTTAACCTTGGTTCCCTTGGTTTTCTGGCTTCTCATAATGTATGCTTTTAAAACCCATAAGTTACTTCACTATAAAAAATGCATGTATCTGGTCATTTGTTTGACTTCCATTCTGTTTTCTATTTTCAGTTTGAAGACTACAAGCAGGACCTACGACAAGTCATCCATGGAAATAATAAGCGAGATGGTGTATACATCACTCTCAGAATGCGGCTCCGGTGTGAAATTTTTCGTAATGGTAAAGCTATGCCAGGGAAAGTATTTGATATTCTCAATGAAATTGTTGTTGATCGGGGTTCCAATCCGTACCTTTCAAAGATTGAATGCTATGAACATGAAAGACTTATAACAAAGGTTAGCTTGACTATGTATTTGTTGTCTGCACTCCAAATTTTTATACATCTCCGATATTCTTTAACGAGAGCCATCGCTGTTCTGAATTTAACACCTCTAAACAGCTTTTTGAAGCTGTGTTGTGCCTTAAATATGATCATTGTTATGTCTTTCAGGTACAAGGTGATGGAGTGATCATAGCCACCCCTACTGGAAGCACTGCTTATTCTACAGCTGCTGGAGGTTCCATGGTAAGCTTGTCCTAGAGTTGTATTTGTCCAGATCCTGGTTCGAGCCTATACTGATTACTGAACTAGTTAGATGGATTGGCTATATTTTCTTTCCTTGGATTAGCTATATGGTTTATCAAAGCCTTCCTTACCTGCACTTTCTGCAGCGTTGTTGAATATTTTGTTGGTATTTTCTAACTCTGACTGCGTTGCTCGACATGTGGCAGCTAAAGATAACTTGATGAGATTCTTTATTATGTATTGAGAATGCTGAAACTAGTGAATTTTTCTAAGTTGTAGTCACTAGTCAGCAATCATTTCTCTACTACTTTGCAAAGGTCAGGGGTCAACAATGCTAAATGAGTTCCAGATAACTGCACCTGAACATAGTTCTCAGTGACCCTCTTGTTTGTTTACCCCATTTTGGGAAATAAATAACATGTTTAAATAGAGTACTCTTTTCCTTCTTTTCTTCCTTCTCCAAAAAAAGGTTTCATTTAGTCCATACTCATATTATGTTATCCCTTTAAGAATTATAAGTTTTTATGCTTCTTATTCTAACACCCCTTCTATCACATGAAAAGTGATATAACAAACATCAGAAGAAATAGTTAAGTTACTCAGAATATGTCATACAATAAACTCTTTTTCCACTTATGGATTACCAATCAAGCCAGATTTCGAGAAATTGCCGTGCAAACTGCTAAGTTTAAATTGGCGTAGAAACTTTGTACACGTTATCTTGCACTGTAATTTTTTTTATTATAACTTCTTAAATTCTACTATAGATACATCTTCCAATGGCACAATATCTGCACAGTATCAATGTGACATTGTCCCAAATTAATCACTGCTTTCGTAGATGTTTTCTTTCTAATAACAAATGGAAACTGCAGGTCCATCCAAATGTTCCATGCATGCTGTTTACCCCAATCTGTCCACATTCACTCTCATTTAGACCAGTTATACTTCCAGATTCTGCTCAACTGGAATTAAAGGTGAAGTTATCATTCTCTATGTTGTAAATATATCACGTTGGACGTTCTTGTTTCCACAATTACATGTTTTATTGTTTATTATGCATCTTCTATGCCAGAAAGCGTTACCCTTCTTTAGCTATATTTAGTTGTCTCAAACATGCAGCAGAAAAAGTTACATGGTTAATATCACTTGGTAATAAAAACCACTAAACTTAGGGACTCATTTGTTTTGTACGATTTGGAATTTAGAGGTTAACTAAGATTTAATGATTGTGGGTTTTGTAATCAGGATATGAGTAATAACGTACAATTTATTGTAGCAGATTCCAGAGGATGCAAGAAGCAATGCCTGGGTTTCATTTGATGGAAAGAGAAGGCAGCAACTTTCAAGAGGAGATTCTGTACGAATATCTATGAGTCAGCATCCGCTTCCAACCGTTAACAAGTTTGATCAAACAGGTGATTGGTTTCATAGCTTGATTCGTTGCCTAAATTGGAATGAAAGACTTGACCAAAAGGCCCTATAAAGCATGTGAAAATGAAGATCAGATATGCGTTATTCTCTTGTATAGACTTAATTGTTTAGTTATCTTATATAGATCACAGCTATATATTGAGATAGCAGAAGTTTGATGTAGTCACTGGTTACTACCAATTTCTTACATTGGCATCCCATGAGAATATAGGGTTTGCTAATGGTTTTTCCACTTTATTGTGGGAAGATGCTGTTGTACACTGGCATTGAAAGCTATAAATTGTTAATCTTAGAAGCAGTTCATTGGCTCATCTCAAAGTTTATCAGTCTGCTAGACTGCAGACTCCTTATCTCATTGTTGGACATTGTTGAAATAGTAGCAGTTATAGTTTTTGTAGTTGCTTAGATAGTTGTACTACTATTACTATTTGGCCGTACATGGCGTCATATTAATACAAAATAACACAGGCAGATGTTAGACACTCACCCAATCCCAATTCACATTCTCTTTGGATCTTTTCTCTCTAATAGTAGACGTTAGAGTTAGGTAACGGACGGTAAGGCATTAAAAATTTCCAATGTCAATGCTTTCTTTGACAGTAACTACTTGTTTGTAGCATACATGTCCACAACACATACTTTTCAGGTGACAACATCTCATTAATTTTCTCATTATAAGTTACCTCATTTGATTAATCACATAAGTTACTTTGCTTCTCTATTACATACTTTTATTATTAATTAGTAACAGATCTTGAATCAGTTACTATTGGTCAAATAATGGTTACTTTTATTATTAATTAGTAACAGATCTTGAATCAGTTACTATTGGTCAAATAATGGTTATAGCAGCGTCTATAATATAGATAGATTTAAATAAAATACTATTATTTCGCAATCATAATCTAGTATAAAGTGTTGTTTACTAATCTACTATTATTTTCTATGATATGTGCACAAATATCTATATGGTGAGATATAATTAGATGTTTGTGTAAAACTCTTTAATGCTTTCAGTACATAGTAATTAAACCCGATGTATATATTCAGAATTTTCCTGAGTAATCAAGGATTAGATTTTAAGAAATCTACCATCTATTTTTTATATACTTGTAGCATCAACCATTTTTTTTATAAGTAGTTGAGAATCTCTTACTTTTCTCTCTTTAATGCCTTACCTTTCTCTCTTTACTGGAGAGTTCACTTTTAAGGAGTCAAATTTGTATTTTTATGCAACAATGTCATGGGTACAATAAAATCCACCTTACAGATTGTGTCAACTGACTTGAATCTTAATACCTCCACCTAAGCATGTATCACCATCTTTCAACGATTTTAAGATTTATTAGAGTTTAGCTATTTGAAGACATCTATATTTATAAAACGCATAAAAGATTGCATCAGAAACTGGATTAAAATGCTATAGATAGAGAAAATATACTGTAATGGGCAGCTTAGTGAACAAGGCTCTCACTAAGTGGGGTTTGGGGAAGCCCGGGAGGGTACATGTATGCAATCTTACCCTTGCTATCGGAGAGGCAGTTTCAGGATTAGAACCTTTGTCACAAGGCAGTAACTTTATTGTTGTGTCAAGGCATGTCATCTAGTAAATCTACTAAAATATTGCTCAAAAAATACTGGCATTAGATTGCAGCAGTACCGATGTGGCATTAAAAGACAACATCAAAAAATGTGGTATGAAAAAATGTGGCATTCAAATATAAGTAAATAAATAATCATTATTTTATATTTCAATGAATCAATAACCTTTTTATTCTCATGCAAGAAGTTATTATGAAGGATAGTTTACAGAAAGAAAATTAAATGATATCAACTTACTTTTTAAGGGTGTTAGATATTTTATTTTATTTTTGATTGTATTTGAGATTAGAATAATAAAATTTAAAAAGATAATTGCAAGGGACTTGACAGACCCTGCATTCTCTTGCTACCTATACTTATTGTTCTGGCTCTATCCCTCCCCATTGCCTTTGTAATCATACTGGTTAGCTTTTCCTCCTTATACCCAATTCCCCATTGATTACCGTACTAGAAATGTTATGAAGGTCACCCAATATCCCTTGACTGTCACTCAACATTAATCATTCAACTCCCCTTGATTATCTTTCTGTGTTCATTCCTAATAGAGTGCACTTTCATTCATGAAGGATAACTTAAGAGTAGAATTTATGTAACAGTACTATTATACAAAGCAAGCCCAGATGGATGCATACAATATTACAATCTCCCACCATGACAGTTAAAGATAAAGATAAATATTCTAAAAATAAAACCAAAATACTAATACCCACAATGGTTCTCATTATTATGAAGAAACCATGTGGTATTCTTGCTATGGTCAACCATGTCTTATACAACAAAGGCCCGTAAACAAAATAAAAGACTTTAACAGGAAGTGCTTGTTTCAAATGGCTTTAACAGCTTTAAACCTTGGTTCCTTGGGGAGAAACTTCTGTTCAGCATAGACAGACATGTAGTCACCGAAGACGAATTTAGGATAAGTGTCATCCACTTGTTGGTTTTCTTTTTCTGCCAATTGTGGTGCAGGACTTATGGTGGCCTTGAGTGGTGGGTTATAGAAGGATGCAATTGATCTCCTGTTCCCATCTGTAGAGGTCAGAACCCTGTGCCAACAACTCTTGTATCTGCCATTGGTCAGGACCTCAATCTGATCGCCAGTGTTGATGACAATGGCATTTGGCAAAGGTTGGACATCAATCCATTCCCCATCTTTGAGCATTTGAAGGCCACCCACCTTATCATCTTGGAACAGTAGGATGACGCCTCCTGCATCAGTGTGAGCTCGCAGACCGTTCACAAGTTCTGGATAGGGGCAGGGTGGGTAGTGGCTGACCTTAGTGCCAAAGAAAGCATTATCTTCATCTCCATCATTCAGTGCATTCTTGATGTATCCTTTTGGTAAGCCCAGATTCTCATCCATCACTTCCATGATATTCTCTGCCAGTTTCTTTAACTCGGACCGATATTCTAACATGGTTTCCCTGTCATCCATATAAGAAGTCAGTTATGCATTCATGTTGGAACTCTACCTATTATGCCATGTCATGTCATTTTATCACTTAGTATGCTTTGAAGTGCTGTCATTGAATCATTAAAAAAAAAATACTAGTTTCAACTCTGCAAAATTGTCCATCTTTTTCAACTTTTAGGTGTTATTGTAAAATCAGCTATTTTAGGGGACAAGAGTATAACAGCTTGAAT
Source organism: Cicer pinnatifidum (assembly GCA_037974775.1). Classification (NCBI taxonomy): domain Eukaryota; kingdom Viridiplantae; phylum Streptophyta; class Magnoliopsida; order Fabales; family Fabaceae; genus Cicer; species Cicer pinnatifidum. Next base: position 65,671,474 of record JBBPBR010000004.1, on the reverse strand, counting down.
TTAGATTTCAGATTGGCCACTATATGCTTGAAGTTATACAAGAACATAAAATTCTGGTGAGTAAGACTAAGAGCAAGTATAGTAGAAGACAGTATGCATGAAATGCCAGGCATTGTTCTTTCTGATATCAACATGCCTGACTAGGTTTTGCTAGGAAAGAACAGATGATTTGCTTTGTACCTGAAACATGGTGTATTTTCCGGCCATTCGTTATTATCCAGGAGAGTGATAACATCCTCCCAATCCACATTCTCCAACTTTTCACTGCTCTTCTTTTCAGCTATATCATTTAGAAGCTTCACTGTTGTGGAGTTCTTGAAGTTCTCCTCTCTTTCCAGCTTATAGAACTCAGAGGAAACCTTCTTCACCCTCTCAAGAAGTTCCTCTGGAATGCCATGATTGATCAACTGTAAAGCATAGTATGAGCATTTACATGCATATATAATAGTATACACACATATTAACTGCCATTATTTGTATAAACATAAATGATTTAATTAAGTACCTGGAAGAATCCCCATTCTTCACACCCATTAGCAATCTGTGCCACAGTTTTGGCCCTTTCTTCCCCATTCAGCTTTGAGAAATCAATCACAGGGACTGCCATTGGATCAGAAGGTAGAGAAAAAGTTATGATAAGAAAAGGAGTAAAAGTGTTGTGAGTCTGAGAGAAAAAGAGAAAGATATCTAGGTTGTTTGAGCTTGTGTAGGTTTGCTTTGAGATGGTTTCTAAGAGGTGTAGCTTAGCCTATTTATAACAAAACATATCCTACCATATTGGATGTCAACCAATATAAATAGTAGACGTTCCTTTTAAAGAAAGCAGCCGTTAGAGTTAGGTAACGGACGGTAAGGCATTTGATTGATTAAAAATTTCCAATGTCAATGCTTTCTTTGACAGTAACTACTTGTTTGTAGCATACATGTCCACAACACATACGCTCACTTTTCAGGTGACAACATCTTATTAGTTTTCTCATTATTAGTCACCTCATTTGATTAATCACATAAGTAATTACTTTGCTTCTCTATTACATACTTTTATTATTAATTAGTAACAGATCTTGAATCAGTTACTATTGGTCAAATAATGGTTATAGCAGCGTCTATAATATAGATAGATTTAAATAAAATACTATTATTTCGCAATCATGATCTAGTATAAAGTGTTGTTTAATAATTGTTATTAAATAATTAGTCTTTTATTATTTTTTCAAATATGGGATTGACAACATTGGAATTAGTTTGTGTGAACAACCGTCCTTGCCTTCATTTTATTTTTTTTGTTTCAAAACCAACCCAAGTGTTGTTTTAACCAACTAAACAACCATAGCATTCAATATTATATGCATATAAATCCATATGATATTTTTATTATGAGTTCCTATATCTAGCTATCACTAATAGTGAGATAAATTACTTGTTCTTTTCGTATTGATTCACATATAGTATGAAGGAAATGGAAGACAAGTTGCTTGAAATTATTATTTTATTAATGATACACTATTATCAGTTTATCCTTTTTGTAGAGTTTAAATATGATAATTTAGCGTATAGTTAAAATCTCTGCCGACTATTATCTAATCATAGGTTGACTACCCCACATTGCTTTGCAGAAAGAAGCACTATAACAAATTTTCACACATGACATGATCTTTCTTTACACATTTCCAATACTATATACCGTTAATACACACAGACTTCTAGCCATAGTTTTAGGGTTAAGGAAGGCATGGTCAAGGCTTCAATATTTAATAACACAATCGATAATTTACTTATAATTTAATAACATTAATGTCAACTTCACCTATTGACATTGGATTATTTTTAATATTTCCTCATGTTAATACATAACATGGCAACATCATATTCATACTATTTTGGACCTAGAAAATATTTTCAGTTTTTAAATTTATGTTTGTTTTAAATTATTAATAAAGAGATAAAAGACTTAGGTAACTGATTCGTTTGTAATTTAGAATTAACATTATTGACTAATGAATAATAGTTAAATGAATTATTGGGGTTTGATTTGATTCCAAATGTCCGAATGCTAGGATACATTACTGAGTAAACAGATGATATTAGCGTCTGATTAAGGACATGAGTTTTAGAATCTTAACTCATAAATTGCTGTACTTTGGTGTAGTACTTCAAAATCATGTCTAAATATCAAAAATTGGTTGAGATTTGAGATTGCATAGCTGGCATGGCTTTTGTACACAAAACATATGGGGACACTTTTGAGGCCGTATGGCATGTATTACACCACAGTCCCCACACCCCATTATTGTATCAAGACAAATTACTTTTTAGTGCCAGCACTCAACTTATCATCTCCAATTTCAATCATTCATAGCAGGATTCTTTTTTTCTTTTTTGTTTTTCTTTTTTAATAAATAAAGAGTTTAACAGAAATTTACTATAAAAAATTTACATCACCTAAATATTTGAAGTTTCATGAATTAATGTAATAAAGTGATACAATAATTGAATTTGACTAGATACGTGTGTAAAACTTTTTTTTACACTAATAGAGTATATAGTTTTTAAAGAATTGCATAAAATTCATATGAGAAATCTATAATGAGATTAGAGAGTATATTGCAAATCCTTTCACAATTATGTCGGCAAATTTATAGGAAGGTCGTTCCAACGATTTCAAAAGCTTTTCATTGTTTTATATGATCCATCCTCTCCGTAATTAATAGGAACTAGAATATAATCAGCGCTTTATATAGGATATATAAATTTTAACATATTAGTAGTATTGTGAATAATATTTTAAAATTTTAAAAATAATATAATATGTATAGACTTTAACATATTAACAATATTATAAATAAAATTTAAAAATTTAAAAAATAATACAATTTATTTATTTTGTTTATAGAGTATTTTTTCAAGTGGGTTTATTTGAGTAGTTATTATATATGAGTTGACAAACACACATTTGAGAATATGTAAAATATTTTGTAGAATGTAATTGCAATTAATTCATATATTTAGTATTAAAAATCCATAGTGATTATCATCCTACACACAAAATTCATAAATTATATTTAGTGTTAAAAATATTAAAAGTATTTTAATAAATATTAAGATATATAATTATTTACCGCAAAATCAAATTAATCATGTTCTTTTATTGTGTTGTAAAAATCTAAATTTATTTTCAAAATATTTTTAGAAAAAGATAATATGGACCATCTTCTTTGTCTTTTGAGTAGTCAATATATTTTCATGCCGTAGATGAGATCAATTAAAACAGATAAGAATGGTTGATTACTCCATTTTAGCTTTGTATGTAGAAAATTATATATTGACTGTACTTTAATTTGTAACTCATGACACATCAACAATTATACATAATATTAGATGCTAAATAATAATAATAATAATAATATATAATAAGAATTTTCCAACTATATCTACTTCTTTGAAAATAATTGGGTTGCAAACCACTTATAGTAGATATTGTTTGAAGAAGTAGAATAATATACGTCAAAACAATTTTCCCTTGAAGACGCAATAATAACACTCATATAAAGCTAAATATATATTATTGTTGGGTACTTCTTTTCTATAAATTAGATTGATAAAATTGAATATTTCTCTTCAATAAATAGATTGATAAAATTAAATATATGCTATTGATATAAAGCTAAATATATATTATTATTGGGTACTTCTGTTTTATAAATTAGATTGAAAAAATTGAATATATATTATTGATATAACTATTATATCAATAATCATTTGACAAATAAGACATAAAACTTCATATTGATTTTTTAAAATAATATACAATTAATGTGAAAATGTTGGACAAACGTTATGAAATAATAATGTGACATTATGAAATAATAATATGAAATTAATTTAAAAATTTTGAGTAGACGTTATGAAGTAATATTTAAATAGGAAATAGTATAAGATAGTGAATGATCTATAGAATTTGAGAAAAAGCTAAAAATTGAGTGGATGAAACTCTTTGCGAAGATGTACACCTCAGTTTTTTTGACTGAAGTGACAAATATTCGTATATGTGAAAGAAAATGTGAGATAACAACGAAGTCTGTTTTAAATATATATAATAGATGATATATAACTAGCTTAATTAATCAATTTGCAATAATAATAATAATAATAATAATTTATTTATAATGAAGAATATTGAAAATCGGGCAAAGTAAATGAGAAATCTAGAAGCTTAATTTGTTAGAAGTAGTTATGCGCGTGAGTCTGAAATTAATTGCGACAAAGATTGGAAGACATAACTGTCAAGAGGCAAAAACTGAAATCTAACTATATTTTATATTAAATTATATCAGAAATTAAAGTAACAACACTTGTAGTCCTCCCAAATGTCACATATGCATGCATGTTGATTATCGAAGGTCAACTCAACTAGGCAAAACTTGACGTGTCAGGTAAGACATGTGTTTGCTTCTGCTAAAATAATTTTTCAATTGACTAATTTTCTATATTTTATTTTGTTTATGAGTTGAAGATAAACTTATCAAAGAAAAAAACACCAAAAGACTTATTTAATACGGAAAATAAAATTTAAAATATTTGTTCAAACTCCAAAACACTTAGGGTTTATTTGATTTATTTTTTAAAAATTGTTTTTTTATTTTTAAAAATTAAAAAACCAAAACATGTAATTATAACAACTTTGTTTTTTTTTTTTTCCATTCTCTC
>JBBPBR010000004.1:65610748-65664452 GCA_037974775.1 Cicer pinnatifidum | reverse complement strand
TTTGCTTTGTGGTAAGAATTCTACCTAAATTTTATTCTTTTATAAATAGAGAAGAATGTTGATGGTTATTCAAAATAATCAATTATGAGTGTTATAGTAAAAATTATCGCTTAAAAAGTGAGACTTATAAATTTGAGAACACTCTTACTACTAAATTATCTTTTGAGACTAATTTTTCCTTTGAACTTCGCTCATGCTAACATATACTCTACTTGTCTCTTTTAAGAAGAATCACTTTTAATTGTTATTAATTGATTTTTTTTAATAATATCCTTTAATTGATATTATATTCGTTACTTTCAAATAATTATTCTCTATTCTACAGATATGATAAAGATAATATATATTTATAATAAAGAGAATATACCAATGTGTAATTAATAGCTAGTATAATTTATAATAAAATCATAATTTTTTAAAAAAAGTTTATCATATACTTTTTAATATGTATAAAATATTGAAAGAGATATTATTAACACAAAATATATATAAAAAAAGAGATATAGAAAAATGTAGTGTGAGGTTAGAAGTACTATTGATAGGGCCAGTCCAATACATTCCCCCGGGACAAGGGTGATATTAAGAAAGGAAGTTATAATGAGGAAGACGTGGGGTAGTGTGTCTAGGGACAAGTGATTTCAGTTTATATTCATACATTCATTCATGCATTCCTTTCCATTTTCATTCTACTTGCTACTTTAAAAAAATATACTGTTCAGTTCTGATTGGAATATTCCTCTGAAAACCACCTTCTAGGCTCTAACTAGCTATTTCAAGATATATCAATATTCCTCTGTTTGCAAATGAATATAACACTAACACATGGTGCTGAGTAATAGTGTCTATCACAAGGCACCAACCTATTGGTCTAGGGTGCCTGAATATAAACATATAATTTAATTTACTGTTCAATTCTTTCATCCTATATAGAAAATATTATCTCATCTTCATAATATGCATGTCTTACTTTTTTTGGTGAATGATGTCTTTCAATTTGTTTCTGATATATACTATACATTAATCATAAACAACATTGTCACGTCAAGGTAGCTTAGTAGTTGCCTCGTCGGTGTCACCTACCTTTATTGTAGGGAGATGATCATATAGTAATCATTTCATTTGTAGTACTTGTCATTTGATTGGTTCATATTAGAATTTGATTTTCCTTCATTTAAAGAATTACAAATTCAAATATTTTGGTAGATTGTGTTCGTCCCATCATATGTTTATAACTTCTTAACTTAACATATGTTTAGGTATATGCTCATTGAAATCTAAGTTGAAGTCATTTTCATAACTTCAATTTAATTAACAATGGGTCGAGATCAGTAAGGTCAATTGCTTGATTATTACTGTAAATCAACAAGTCAGCTGCTTTATCCTATAAAAACCATCATATTTGCATAAAAAAGATTATTCCAGAAATATTATTACTTTAATTTTTATGTAATTTTAATTGTTTTTTATAATACTACATTTTAAAAAAAATATTATGAGTATCAATTTTAAAGAATTATTCTCTATTTTGCATTTATAATAAAAAATAATTCACCGATGTTTAATATTATGTGCATCACTAATTTTATGATACAAATCAAATTCAATCAATTATATTATATTTTATCGGTATAAGTTTAATTATGATACACCGTTAGTATAAAATATTTGATACTACATTACATTTTTTAATTGTGATTGAATAATAGTGTAAAAACTTTTTATACTAAAAATGTATATGAATTAAGTTTTATCAACTAATACGATTTAACCACCACTCACATTAGGACATATTTCATTACTTGGCTTCTTACTCTTAACCTCAATCAACTTCAAACCGTAATCATTTCCACTATTTCATTTCTTGCCATACCTAACCTAAGTGTGTTTTGTCAATAATACAAGGCACTTGAAGGCAGAACTTGGAGTGCCATTTATACTTTTTCTTGATCCATCTAAATCTCCAATTAAAGTAGTGTTTACTCCACTACTTGAAAAGTGTTGTTTGAGATTTTTCAGCTTTTCTTTTAGAAGTAGAACATATCCACCCCAACCTCTAACTTGCACTCTTTTCATTTTTCCTCCACAACTTTTTTCAAAGTGCTGTTGTTCATGAATGAACCAAGCGTGTCAATGTCAATCATTCTATTTATTCAATAGTATCAGAACACTATAACATATCAGTAGCGTATCAATAACATTTCTTCATGTATTACGGTGATAGCTAGCACCAAGAAGCGATTTTCATTACGTACGCTAACACTAAGAAAATCAAATCATTCATATATTTTGGAATAAAAAAATGAACACAACTTAGAACTTTTAGCATGTTGATTGTGATTAGATTAGGTTAGGACAAAAGAGGTTACGGCTTATGATTGTTTCTTCAACTTGTTAACAGTGACATTAACATTCTTTATTTTATTCTCTATGCAAAAGCCAAAACTTGAAACTTGCATTTAAATACATTTCATTTCATTTCAGTTTCTTTTGGCATGAATTTTCATTATATTTTTTTAATCAAATAAGGTCAAAAAGTCAGATTGAGTCTCAGTCCCACCCACACCATTCATTCATTTTTTTACTAAAGGAAGCAACTAGAAAGTCAAGTAGCCAAGAATGGACGTATAGTGTCCCACTACAACTGACCTTGCAAACCATAACTAATAGCGTGTTTGGTTCCACGTTTCACAATCTCGAGTCTCAATGTGAAAATCACTGCATTTTTGTGAAGCAAGAAATCCAAGTTTCTATTCAACCCACAGTGATTACTGCAGGAACAAATTGAGGCTAAGCAAACAAAACGACACTAATAAATGTTCGGGAGATAGCGAGGAATGTTATGTTGAGAAATGATTTTTTATTTAAAATAAAACAGATATTAACAAAATAAACCCAAGGTTTAAGAAATTGAAAAATCCAAGCATTCCCTTTTGCATGAAAATGAAGCCAAAGTTAGTTATATGATTATTTTAATGATGTTTACTTACATTAGTCTTGCAATACAATTGTGCATAACTAGAACACAACATTGAATATCATCCGTTGACCACTGCACAAATGTTTAATACAACAAGGGATAATATTTGAATCACCCAATATTGCTCGATCCCTGACTGAAAAAAAAGGCTCACTATTGTCTAATCTAGTCTTGTTACTCTGCCTTTCATCAAAAGATCCAAAGAATAATTTGACATAGGGATACAAACTACATTTACAATCAATACAAACGAGTTCAAATGTACTCTTCAGCTTAGAAGAGCCATAAATTTGGAAAGAGGGAGATAATAGCATTTCATTAATATTTTTTGTAAAAGCCATTTCATTATATTAATTAAACATGTTTCATATTTTACATGTATCTGTTACAACAGGCAAAATGATAAAAATTACATACAGGCATGAAAAACATCACGAAATGTGACTTTAATTATAGTCCTTAACTCTATTGACAGACCAATGCACATCTAAATTGGCTACTTATTGTTTCAGTAGAACAAAGACGACGGAAAGGTCATTTACTTTGATGTCTTTGGCATATCTCTTACTAATCCTTTTCTAAGCACTAGTCGTCATTAACATGCGAGCCTAAAATACAATTAATCAGCAAAAAAACATGTAATCTAAGAAAAACACTGGAATAAATATAATCTGCTTCTTTGATTCTCCTGTTATAAAGAAACAAACACAAATTAGAACTATTCTCCAGGCCCCAATCAAATGAGTGGAAATTTTGTCATGCATTACCTGTAATAGGATGAACATATACAAATCATTTTTGCGAGCATCTCCATGTATCTTCTCTGTAACTTTGACAAACCAGGAAAAAAGATAACATTACTGAGAGATGAGGTGACTCTGATCTGGAAACCATTCTACAGAAAGTTTTGGCCTTGCCATATTTACCTTCTTATAAATTCTAATAAGGGGCAAAATAACCCAAAAATCCTGTCTAAGTTGAAAACTCTTTTGAGTGTATTATCTACCTTTATTGTAGGATTCATTCGAACATTTATTATAAAAATAATTCTTGGGATTCCATTGGAGATGTCCAATGCCGTAAGAGTGCTTCTACAGTTAATCTTCGAGTTGCACTGAGCATTGAGATGAAAAACCGACAACCATCAATTTTGTATTCTTCTAGAGGATTTCTGTGGCCGAAGCTCCTAACGTTCACCTGCCAAAGTTCAGATAAGCCTTTAGCTGTTGAGAAAACCAAAAAGATTCAACAGAGCAAAAAGGAAAAATTACCGCAGAGCTGAGCCTATTCATGTTAACAAGATGATCTCTCCAGAAACAATCAAGAGTTTTCAAAAGAACAGCTCTCTGTAGCAAACAAAATATTAAATATAATAGATACTCAATTTAATAAAAAATAGAGATACTGAAAACTCCAAAGATACGAGTAAACAAGCAATTAGAATATAGTGAGCAAAAACAAATCATAAAAAATCAATGCACATGCTTGGTATCAATGCCTAATTTACCATTTGGAACAATATACATCAGAGGTTCTCCAAATTACCATATGAAAGAGCACCATGTTCATATTCTAAACCCCATAAATCAAGAGAGGGAGAGGGAAATTTCCCACAACAACAAGCTGTATCTATTAATATTTATTGGGGAAAATGTACTCATTACTGTGAAGGACCGTAGACAAGAAATACATCATAGTATCATTTCCTGACAGAAAATAATTTGGATCATATTTAAAGAGACTAAATATATCTAGATGGTTAAGATTCCAAGGATTTTACTTCACAAGAAGTTAATTGCTTTATCGCAACTGACAGTACATAATGCAGACATGGTACTTGATTTGAAATTCTCGAATGCAATAACAATGTCAAATGAAATTATTAACATCTGATACTAAAACTGTTTTTGTAGGTTTGAAGCTATTCTTGAAATTTGTAAATGTACAAATAGCAGTCAAAATTTACATCAAGAAAAAAGCAGTTGAAAGGATATGTTACCTCAATCTCTTTGACATGTCTATCATCATAGCCAGACTCTTCAACAACCTCTAAATATGAAGCGATTAGAAAATCTCCAAGATACTTGCGTAGGAGATTAGATGTTGTCCGATACTTCCCATTCCTACATTAGATATACAGTCTGTTAGTTTTAGAATGCTATCAAATTTCTAATATATAAAGTAAAATATCGAACTCGGTCAACTAACTCAATTAAGTCATCAGTGCAAATAGCAAGCCATCGTCTTAATGAAGAGCTCTTCCTGCGAATTCCCCTGAAAGCATTTGGAGGTGCTGGCAAACTTGGAAGGCAAAAATTGACAACATCAACTGAATTCACTTCATTCAGTTGCCTAAGTGAATTTAGTAAAGTGTCATCATTAATCCCTCCAAATGATTCTGCTAGAATCCATTTGAGCAAATTAATAATGATAACATAAGCTGACTGGCCAAAAAGGGAAAATGAAGAGAACAAAATTTTGTGCACATGGAATTGAAGAACCACAGTTGTAGCCAAGGAGCCTACCATGCAACAGCTTTCCACCGATTGTCTTAAACTCTTTCAAGAGATTACTCAAACCCCAACTACGTGGATGCTACAAAATCCATTCAAAGCAGTAAATAAGAGGAATTGGTGGATAGAAATAAAAACATTTCTGGAGGGAATGAACCACCTTCGATGGATCAATGTTACTGAAGACAACCTCATCCACTACTGCTTGCATGTATCTATGAGCAAAATCAATAAAGAGCAGTATAAGAGGATATATATAACTATATAAGAATAAACCTTCATCATGAAAAGTGGACAAAAACCAATTACTCTAACAGAAGTTGCATATAGATAAGGGCAAATATTATGTCAGAAAGGTGTATTACTATGTAAACATCTAGGTACATTGTATCATGTAAATATTAGTACAAATGGCCATTGGAGATAAATTGTATAAAGCCTTGCCTTGCGTGCATTTGCAAGAGGCTGATTCCACAGTCTGAACCTATGAGCTCCTAATCACTAGACAACAGTTCTAACTGTTGTGCTAAGGCTCCTCTTAACAGGAATGTGTTTCTTCGTATGTATAGCATTCTTTATATAAATATCAAGTCTGTGGTGTGATTGAGACATAGAGTTTTCAGTATATTATATGCTGTTCTATAATAAAAATTTATTATATATTGGTTGTGCATTCTTTCAGGCTAAATATCAACCAAGAAAGGCTGCCCCATGTAAAGAAAAATGACTGAGCATCAAATTTTATTCTCAAACCTCCACAAGAATAGAATTTTTGGCAACTAAGACATCTTCCAGTTGCATAGTCCTGAAAACTTTCATCCATATTGACTACAACGTATAACCGCACCTTTTGAGCTGTAAGGTTGCAATGCTCATGTATCTCATACCAGAGCAGTACTTCAACTGATACTTTCATTCACATTTTATATTACTAATTTAGCTATGAAGAGAGTGTTAATAATGTATGGCATACGAAAGTATATTAGGGACTTGGGTTTTCATTAATTAGGGGAAACTAAGGATTGTGTCAGCACTAAAAAACGATGGAGAATAAAGAACTGTTTCCGTGGTCATGATTAATTACTAGAACTCAAATTGATTATGCTCCAAGAAATAGTATAGACGTGGATAAATATCTAGCCTGAAATATAAAATTAGGATGGTTTCTTAAGTGAGCTTCATCCCAACCCAATCTTGAACAATAAAATAAAACTAACTAGCCCAAAGGGTTGAACAAATAGAAGACGTGGAAAGGATGGCCTATTAAACTAAAATTATAAATAACGGAACTTGGAAGTTGGATGGTAGCTAGAGCTCAAATCTTGACAAAAACAGAGTGTATTTATACTGATGTGGATAGTATTGATAACACAAGAACTTAATTGGAAATCCATAACATAACATAATTCCTATAGCTGAAAGATTTTGTCAGATAGGATAGGCATTGGAGATTTAGAAGAGGATCTGAGGTAAAACTGTGACCAATCAATCCACACAAGTTAATAAATACAATGTACAGTATTAATTATGAGAGGAAACATTTTGTAAATAAGACATAATTGGTACTAATACTAATTACCTAATCAGTTACAGCTAATATTACTCACTATACATGTGCATAAATCTAACACTAAATTCTAACAGGCATGGAATTCAAAGGCACTCACTGGAATATGTGTTGGGAACAGCTTTCATCATCTCCTGTTAAGATTAGCTGCCTTAGATCATAAACATGTTTTCGTTGCACCTGATTAAATAAAAAACACAAGCAATTAGTTGATAGAGATTATTTGCAGAATTGAAGATAAAGAGAAGGGAGGAGATGCCTTTTCTAAATTGTTGAAGGCATTCCATGAGTTTCTCATAGATTCAGATTCGGTAAAAGAATCATACAAAGAACATCACAATCTAAGGTTACACTTTTCTTAGTTCTTGACAGAAATTCTGACAAAGTAGAGGAGAATATTGGTTTAACGTTCATTAAATAAATTTGAGACTTCTAGTTCTCAATTCAATAATATTAATAAAAAATGTGGACTGACTTAGTTATTTTTTTTTGTTATAGTGATTTGGAAGTATATCGTTGCAAGTTATTCTTAATAACTGGACAAAGTTCATTACAGAATAAAAACCTATAAACTTCGTTCTACAAAGTACCAAGATTTGCACAGTTGAATTGATCTATAATATTATCATAGTTCACAAAAAGTGTAATTGTGGTAGACAAGATCGAACCAATTACATAATCACGCTGGAATTTGTTTTGGAAATATCATAATCTCCTAAAGGAAACATACCTCCAATACTTCATCAAACTCAACGAGGTTCTTTCTTATACCGAAGAAGAACTTTTCTGCATTGATTTGCAACGCCAAGAGCTATAAATATGTGATAATCCCAGTTAGTAGTGAGAAGATGACATTCAACAAGTAATCATCCGAAAAATTAATAATTGAATTAAAAATTATGAAAAGAGATAGATCACATAAAGAAAAAAAAAATATAAATAGAATAGAAGATACAAACCAAAATAGTTAGTTTACTGTATTTTTCATAAAAAGAAATTTTCTTACACGAGAATGAAAAGAGAAGAAAAGCAGATGACAAGACATTCTCCTAAAAATATTTACAAATCAATCATATGTAACCTGTTTCACAATGACATCACCCTCAATTGGCAGATCTTCGTCATCTGTAATCTTTGAGATAAGTCTAACAGCCCATTCGGTATCAAAATTGAACTTTTGAAACATCTCATCCTGCAAGCTATAACATCATGGGACAGTGTGAGAACCGATTGATAGCCATTATTAGTATACGACACAACGAGCCATAGTGCTCACCACAGTAAACACAGACGTAAACATAATAACAAAGAAGCACTTAGTATTCAAAACGTTCAACCATAAAACTCATTCCTTAGTTTTAAGGAAAAAGACAGGACAGCAATCCAATTTATATTTCAATGAAAAAATATATTAATCACAGAAGTAACAACAACGGCCAAAAACCAAGCCTTTTATCCATTGGGTTGATCGGTTACATGGATCAGTTGACACTACAATACAACGTCCCATCATGTATTAATTCCCAACATAGACCATCAAATATGGTCATCACATACCTCTAAACCTCCTAGTGGCTGGGGTTATAGTTTCCTTTAATCTCCCTCTATCTCTGACTATTGGGCTATCTTACGTGTATAACATTACCAACTCTCTCTCTTTCTCTCTGATGATTGTATTTCTAATCCTATCTTGTCTTATTTAACCACTACTCCATTGTAACATTTTCATCTCCGTGAAACTAAGTTTACATTCTTGTTGGCTTTTCACTGCCCAACATTTTAGTTCTATAGATTACAGATCTTGTAGTTGTGCATTAAAAATTTCCTTTAAATCTAAAAAGTGTCTTTCTCTCACATATCACACTCAAAGAAAAAGATAATTATTGAATTATGTCTTCTATTTTTAATATTGAGTAAACATCAGACAAATGCAACGATAGCACATAATAATAAAAACAATAGTTTGTCTACGAGTAAGACTGAGCATCACCCTTTTTGTTTATATTTGTATGCATATAAAAAAAATTAGTAACAGCAGTAGCAGTATATTATTCCTACCTGATCATAAATCGTGTTGACCCCGGGTCCCCCTGCCTTCCTGCTCTGCCACGAAGCTAGAAGAAAATAATACTGAAAATCAATTAACAAAGTATGGGCAAAACATTGGTTTCAGATATTGATAGTAATTGTTCGATATAAAACCATTTATGTGCTTTTCGCCTCACAACTTAAGCTTTTAGGATATTTGATTCATGTTGAGATATATTATATTATATCTCAACAGTTCATATAATATATCTCAACAGTTCATAACATGGTATGGAGCCTTTATGACTAAGTGATCAAGAGTACGATCCTGGTTTCCCCCATTTTTCTAAATAAAAGTTAAATTTCAGCTGTTTGGGCCGGTCTGTGCACGGTCGGCTTCAAATCCAAAAGGCTCTTGCATGAATGGGGGGTGTTAGACTAGATGTATAACCATTTATATGCTTTTACAAAGAAGCTACATGGAGAAAAGAGTAAGCTTTATATGTTTGAGGTAAAATTGTAAGGGCAAAGTAGAACTTTAATAGATTATATTATTATGCCCCCAAAGTCCAAAAAAGCCACATAAGATCTTATTAGAACCATAAAAAAGATTATTAAATGTTCGAATTTAGATCTGACTAACCCCATATGTCTTGTATAAACAAGTAACAACATTTTGATATCAAACTCAAATAATTTCTAATTTGAGCAGAACTGAATACAAAAATGAAAATATTACTTGCATATGGGTAGCAAAACCAGATAGAGTCACATCTTAGAGGCGGATATCAAATTAAGAAGTATCTGTATGTATGCATGTTCAATCCAAAAACAACTGCAATCCAATTGACATGTATAAAGTTAAATATCTTTGACTTCATCACATGGGGGACTGGAACCATTTCCCCTTTCTCCCCCACGATTAAGTGGGGGAAGATCAAGGGGAAACAACTTACCCGTTATCTTCATAACAATTTAATATTTTGCTCCCTAACTAATTGAAATGTTTGGTAACGTCTTTCCCTCCTTATTTTCATAACAATTCAATATTTTGCATCCTAACTATTTGAATAATAATTGACAATTGACATTTTTCCCTCCTTATTATTGATCCAAGGGTAATACCACAAAGGATAATTGCAAGATCTAACATACTACCACTTTAACGGTTGTCATGCTTGATTACCCACCTGGTTGTCTATTCTCCGGGACTCATGTAAAGATGTACCAATCACATGAAGGCCACCAAGCCTTTTTACCTCAGACCCTTCATGCAAACAGTGTTCTTCACAATCCTTTAAAACTGACAGATAGGTAAGTGCCACTGTTGGACCAAGGGGGTAGATCTCAGATTCTTCATTGGCAAGCTTCTCCAGCTCGTCCAAACTATATGAAAGACTCATTTCAACAGCTTCCAAGATAAAAGATATAGCTTTCTGATATGTCCAACTTTTACCCTCACTTTTCGATACATATTTCGCTGAAAATTTTCATGTTGCCAACAAGATAACACCTTCAGGTTAAAAGCACGTAATTGCAGCTAAAACAAGCAAATTTGATCTGAAATGAAAAAATTCCCAAGTAAAACCACATACCCATTAAGGCTGTCTTAGCCAGTAAGGCTAATGATGACGATCCCACTTTTATCTTTGGAAGCACCTATATCCAAAAGATTCATCCAGAAACTGAATTTGTTAACAAAGAAAATTAAAACAAAAAAGTTTCAAAATATTTAGCAGTTCTAAAAACATTACTTTATCTGAAATGGCCTTGCCAGCAAGTTCAATATTTGGATCCTCCCGTGTCAAAAAAGGAAGTACACTGTCCTCTATAATTTCTCTGGCAAGCATCTACACCCAGGAAAAAATGTATAGTCATATGTAAGATCCAACTCATGCTGAAGTGACAGGTCTAATACAAAAGAGACATATAATTATAGAAGAGGTACAAATGATATATGATTATTTATCCAGACTTCAATACGTCATAAACCAAACATAGTAGGATCCATAATGTAAACACTAGCCATATTGGAATACCTACTTTTGGATTTCCTCCAAGAATTATATCTGTGCCCCTGCCTGCCATATTTGTAGATATTGTAATGGCATGTTTCCGTCCTGCCTGTGCAACAATTTCAGCTTCTCTCGCAGCATACTGAGTTAAATGATGGGTGGTAAGGAGAAATGACGGTGAAGGCAAAACTTGGGGAAAAAATGAGGGGATATTGAGTTATATGAAAGAAATACGGAGTACAACACGTTAAATTTTCACAAACCTTGGGTCGAGCATTCAAAACATTATGGGGAATATTCCATTCCCTAAGCAGACCAGCCAAAAGTTCGGAATTTTCTACACTGCATAGGAAGAATGAAAATCATTATTTTCCAAAGTCCAAACTATAGACAGTTAAAAAGCTTAAGGACAAAGAAATTGAATATATACAACCTAAATAAACAAGTAAACCAAAGTAAAGATTCCATTATCATAACAAACAATTGTGACGGGAAGGTGGTTTGGTGTAACCAAATGTAGTTAACAAAGAGCAGATTTAGTAATACACAATGATTTTAACACTGCAAAACATTAATTCCAAGAAACATAATCGTCAAAGGCTAAGAAAATTCAATTCCACTCTTTCAATAATAATGTAACAGAGCATAAGATAATTGTCACAAACCAACTATCCCAAACGCTCGCCTATAGAGACACTAAAAAAAGCAGATGATCCTTTTTTGGATTGCTTCCTTAAAGTAAAAAAGTTCTTGTGATTGAAGCATGGACAAAAGTTCAACTTTTTACTGAAGTTGTATCACCAACAAAAGTCAATAATAATGGTTTATAGTTCTAGCAATAATAATTTCTTGCAAGACTTCCCTCATTAATAATTTCAATATTCAACTTTCTTTCAATTGATTATCTTGAACTTGAAACTCTTACCATAGAAATCTAAAGTTTAGCCTAATAAATACTGATAAACAGATAATGATATACAGACACACTACAACAACAACCAAACTTTTTTCCATTTGATGGAATCTCCAAGAAAATATGAAGACTAAAAACGTGAAGCTAATGTGTAACTTGAAATAGCCAGAACCTAGAGATCGTAGTACTAAATTATTTCCTTATAATAAACAATTCTATAAAAGAAAAGATTGGTTGAAAAGTACAAACTACAACGCATCCATTTAAAAAGGTATGAAATACAAGAAGCAAGTTCAAAACCAGTATTGTCAAATAGCCGCTATAACATAATGAAATTTGAACATATTGCTATTATACCACAATATGCACTATTTAGTATAAAATGTTGTCAAATAACCGCTATTGCAGTGCTATAGCACTATAGCATAGTGTAATTTGAACAAACTGCTATTTTCCGCTATCTTCAATCCCTATGCATATCTGTCCACAACATTTCTGGGACAAAATGGTGAGCAGTATGTATAGGTTTTTCAGGCTCGGAAAGAAATATTTTTAACCATCATTTGTTCTGAAAAGAATGCTAAACATAATGAAGCATTAGACAACAATCACGGATGCAGCCACAATTTTACCTAGTTGTCCCAACCAAGACAGGACGTCCTTCTCCAAACATATATTCAACTTCTCGGCGAACTTGCTCCCATTTCCCACGAGCAGTCTTGAATAATAAATTAAAGAAAAATCATACACATGGACAAAAAATAATAATTTAGTATCACGGTTATATCAACTAGTCATACTTAAGAAGCATCAATAATAAATATTAGATGTCCTACAGCAAATGCCTGAATAGGCAAATCTTTGCGAATATTAGGAAGATTTGTGGGCACTTCAATGACCGGCGTCTGGAACATTTTTAAGAACTCTTTCTCCTACAATGGTATATATGATTATCAAGAACTTGTAAATGAACAATTTTAATAATAATGAAAAGACATCTCAAATTTGTCAGATCTATTAAATCTTTACTTCTGTTTTTGCAGTTCCAGTCATTCCTGACAATTTTGGATAAAGCTTGAATAATGACTGGTATGTGATCTGTGCCACGACAACAGAATCTGCCTGAGCAGTTTTAAAACATTGAAACTTAGAATCAAATAATTAAGATCAAATTAATGTCATCAACAAAATAAAAGAATCAAAGAACCTCCATATATACCTGAATCTTCAAACCTTCCTTTGCCTCAACAGCCTGGTGAATCCCCTCAGACCATCTCCTTTTATCTTCAACTCTTCCTGTCAACTAAGAAATTTTGTTCAACATATTATCAGATTCTTAAGAAAAGTATCAGAAAAAGGTATTTGTGTATTTTTATTATTTGAAAATGAAAAACCTACAGCGCTGCAGGAATTAAAGGAAAACGTTAATTTTAGAGATATAAAACTACTCATGCAGTTCAACCTGATAGCTTCCTGGGTAGTTTGACATGGTACCAAAGCCTTTATAATTAATTTGTCAATGGTTCAAACCTTGAAAGGAGTGTCCTCTTCACTGATGAAGGTGATAACAAAAATGGTGAAGAGAAAATTATCAATAATATTTAGATACTTGATCCAGTTATTTTTTTGGGGTTGTACATGCACTTTACATGGTTAGTTCTACTAGGTAGGATATGTTAAGGAAATTTTTGGGAAAAAATCAACAGAAACAATGCTCTCTGTCTCTGGTTTTATGACGAACTGGTAAAAATAGAAAATGCTGGCCCATTTGACATACATCAAGACAAGATTTTGTAATCCTGGAAGCTTAAATATTATGATGTTATCAATTATGAATTTTTTTCCTTAAATAGTCACAATGGACCTACCCCTTCTGTGGACCCCACCATGGTCGTAGATTTATAACACTAGGTCACCCTTTTTTCAATTTTATTTATCTGTATGTGTGCATGAGGGTGCCGTATCCTGCAGTTTTTTTAGTTTGGGGTGTCTGTGTCATATTGCATGCTCACGCCAATGGTATGCTTTGCAGATAAATAAAAACTGTGATATTAAAAACATAAAAGTAAACTTGAAAATATTACCTCATTTATAATTAAAGCCTTTCCATCTCTGATCATGTATTGAACATCTCGGCGATAGAATTCTTTAGCTTTTAAAGCATTTATCACAAATCTGCAGTAACTCAACACTTACTTTTCATATTTAACTGAATAAACATAAATATTCCAATCTCGACGTGTTAGCCCGAATCCTCATAAAGTAGCTAGTATTCGGTAAGTATAAGCATGATACTAATTATGATAACTAATGTAAGTCTCCATCAAAGTTGCACCAAAAAAATAAAAATTATTACAAATGAGGTGTAAAATAAAGAACTATTCTCACGTGGCCTTCTAAGGGGTGCCCTCGAGTCGTAAGTTTTTCATCTTTGTAATGTTCTTATTGTAATCTTATCTGTTACTTTAAGTGAATGGAAAAAGAAATATGTAATCCTGCATTGCGATATTATTATACCATTTGCCAAAAACACGTAATGGAAAAAACCTATAAAGATATGCTTGTGATAATTCCCACCTACTTTTTCTTGAGCAACCATTGGATCTCAAAATAAGTAAACAGCAACCAAAGTGAAATGAAAACTTTTTAATTGAATAAATATTTAATCAGAAGAAAATTCACCTAGCCCAAGGATCATTTTCATCCCAAAGGTCGTGTGTTTCAAGAGCCATTTCAGCAAGAGTAATTCCCTCCTCAGTCAACTCCACCGAATTATTTTTTAGTTCCACTTTGTAATGCTGTTAACAAAATAAAATATGTACATAGAACTGTTTTCTTAACTTATTATCCAGTAAAATGAAGTTACCGAATCGCAGAAGAGAGAGAAAAGGATCAAATGATAAGATGAAGTGAAAAAGAATGTACTTACAATGCCCTGTATAAGCAATTCAGCCACTTTTGCAGCAACAGGGTACCGTGCAGCATCTTTACTAGCCTGTGATTCATAAAGAGAACCAAGAAACAGTCCACTATTGAGCTCAATCAGTTTAAAAATAAAGGCTACGAAGACCATGAGAAGAATAAAAAAAGTTATTGAATAAGATGGTGACAGACTGGAAGACAAGAAAAAACAATAAAAATGACTCTTAAGCTTACCTCACCACTGATTAACAATGGATTTCTTCCCTCATCTATCAGGACTGAATCCACCTCATCAACAATAGCAAAATGAAATGGCTTTGGCCTATTTTTATGTAGAAGATTCGCCAGTAATCCAGTCATATTCCATACCAAAAAGAAAAAAAAAAATACAACATCTAAGTTTTAATTAAGTAATACACACTACCATCTCATCACAAGCTGTTCGCTATTTCCAGCAAGATTATCTCTCAAGTAATCAAAGCCAAGCTCCTAATGTTATAATAGGAAGAAAAGGAACACAAGGAAACATGTACTGTCAATAAATAAATGCACATCTAAGAAGATAACAAGAGTAACAGAAAATTGTAGTTACCGAATTATTGGTATATGTTATATCACATCTATAATTGAATCTTCGCTCTTCAGAATTCATCCCCCTCTGTGCATGCAAACATAAACAATAAGTTTAACAGTAGGTGCTGCTACTATGAGCTTTTTTTAATAAATATACAAAAAAAATTAAATCTTAATATGCATTACTGTTACAAAAATTATTGAAAACCAGAAGCAATACATTTGTACATCATGTCATCAAAACACATGCTCATATCTATCTCGCCATTGTCCATAAGGTGTCAACTTAATGGTAAGAGCTTGACATTGTAACCTCAAGCGAAAAAGTTCAGATCCCAACCCAGGATGATTATAAAATGGTCATTAGTGTCACTTTGATTAATAATAATTTCCCCCACCCCAATTTAAAAAAGATAAATATCTATCCAGCCATCAAACACGTGATAGATAAAAACAAATTTACCACTGGCATATATAATTTACCTGAATAAGACCAACAGAAAGACCTAAGAAACGATGAACACGCCCCATCCATTCAGCATCACGTTGAGCTAAATAATCGTTGACAGTCACGACTGCAAAGTTATCAAGACCAACGCAAGTCATTTTTGTAAAGCCAAGTGCATGCAGCACCTGAAGAATTTGCCCATAAACCTATCAAAACTTTAAAGAGTTGGCAATAACACAGACCATGGACACCCTCAGAAGTCAGGGCATTAAGATATGCTGCAAGCGTGGAAACTAAGGTTTTTCCTTCCCCAGTTTTCATCTCAGCAATGGACCCATCATGCAGCACAGCTCCACCAATAATCTAACAATAACAACATGAGATTTCAGTGACCTACCTCTAGCTTCTAGGAGAGTGAGAATAAACTAAATATGCATAAAAAATAATGGAAAGCTCTTCCGTAACAAGGACTTCACTCCCACTAAAATGTCATTTTGCTATGTTAGTTTCTAAAATATCCTCACAAATATCTATACGTGTAAAAAGTTTAACAATGTTCTTGCATACAAATTTAATCTTTAATTTAATTATTTATTTAATATAATACATAATAAGAAGATACACTCATGCAAGAGAGACCTGAACATCAAAGTGACGCATTCCAAGTTTTCTTCTCGCAGCCTCACGAACAACAGCAAACGCCTCTGAAACATTCATTCATCAAAATCCGCAGTTCATAGATTAACCGAATGACACAGTTAAAAAACACAGTAAAGGAATAGCGAACCAGCTTGGATATCGGCTAGTGTCTCCCCTCGGGAAAGCCGGAGGCGAAACTCCTCTGTTTTGGCAGCCAACTGGTCGTCAGAGAGGGCCTGAATCCGAGACTCGAAATCATTGACGGAGTTCACGAGACGGTAGTAGTCGCTAACGACCCAATGGTTCAAGCTGGTGAAGTCAGTGAAAGTCTTTTGAATGCGACCAAGATTATCCTGCAACGAGAAGAGAATAAGTCACACAGAGACAGTTGGCGCATTTCTCCGAACAGTTGGTGGGCACGGAGAGTAAACGCACCTTAATGGAAAGGATAGAAGCAAATAGGGGTGTGAAACGACGGCGTGTGAAGGAAGGAGGAGGTCGAATGAAGAAGGAGGCATTGGGTTGGGTTGAAGTGGTTCTATGAACGGAAAAGAACGGTGGGAACGGGTGTGAGAGCGTGGCCATTAAAAGTTGTGTGGTAATGTTGTGCTTCAATTTCAAACTTGAACAACGAACAGAAGTTACGTTAGATGATGTGATGAAGGAGTAGAGTTGAACTAGTCCCAGACTCCTCGGACGGAAGAAAATAGATTAAACATAATTAGTATGAAAATTAATTATTAATAATTTTTCCAAAATACAACAGAAATCAATTACTAATTTACTAATGTTATTATTCATAAAATGTCCCTAAAACTTAAAACTAAAATATTTGTTCGTAAGTAGTAATTTGTATTCGTAAAAATAAAAAAGACAGACTGCATCCTAAGTTGATGGTGTTTGAGACGAAATTGACAAAAATACTATTGAAACTGAAATTATTAATCTAAGTAGAATGCATTCTAAATTGGTGGTGCTTGAGATGTCAGATGAGTAAGCTGGAAAACAAATATGGAGGTTTTAGACCTGCTTCCATGCGTGGAACACTACCTACTTAGTTAAGGACAAACTTGACATAGTTGGAAAAATCCAAGAAACTCATGAGCATGGAGGATGAATTAAAAGTCATGGAACTAACTAACTACGTCATACAAACAATAAGGTGATCTGAACTTCAAACTCTACTAAAAATTAAAATTAAAATACATTTGATAAATTGATTAATCTGATATTAATTTTTAATTAGATTATATTAATTTTTCAAATATTTAATACCAGAAGGAATATAATGATTACACAAAACAAAGGTCAAGGTGATATTATTGGAAATTGCTAATGATGAATGAATGAAAATGAAAGTGACTTACATGATATGGGAGTTTCAAGGGAAATCTAATTTTAAAAGAGATAAATAAATTTTGGTTTGGTTTTGATATACAACTTCGTATAAATTTTCAACCAATATAAAAGTTTGTATTCATCAATTCTAAACTTAATTTTAATTAAGAGTAATCAAACACATATTATTGGGCTAGTGTTTTGGGGCGATATTTTTTCTTAGATTAATATTTGTAATTTTTTATGATAAAGAAATGTAAGTTTTAATTTCTATATGTGAAGCGTAATTGGATTACATTGTCCAATCTTGAATTCGGTTATAACTTGCTCGCCAAATTTGATTGAAATAAAACAAATTAATGAATTCGCTGATGTATTTTGTGTGTGTGTGTATATATATATAAACCAACAAGACATATCTATTTTATTCGCAAGTACTATTAAACTTTAAAGTATACATATCGAACTCATTGTGAGTTTTATCAATGAATATCTTAAGGGTTTGGGTAGCAGTAACATCCTTACTCCTATTGTTTAAGATGGACGATAACTTGGCACAAGGCAGATACATAATTAGATTATAGTATATTACGTAGACCCATTACATTATAATCTTTTCTTGTCAAGTTATATACAAGACCCCGAGAATCAATGTCCCAAAAAGAAAATATCCGTTGTTAAATATGTACATAACACCATCTAAGAATAATTTCGATCGGATTAATTACATCTAGGAAAAAATTATGAACTAACAAGCACTTGGAAGCCGGGCATCATACATATACACATGTAGTATATATATATATATATATATATATATATGGAAAAATTTACAACATTCAACAGAAAGTTGAGCAGTCAAATGATTGATGAAAGTTGTAAGTTGCAGCTGGTGAAACTCTTACTTTTTAGCACGATAAACCTGCAGGAATCAAATCAATAATAGCGGTGGAGTGTTGTGGGTTTCAAAGGCATATATACAAAAGGCAAAAAAGGAGTTGATAACGTTGCATAATAAACTTCAAATCATTAAGGTGGTATAGATTAAAATTTACTTGTGCATATAACATGTTTCAACAGAACAATTTTTGTGGTATCCCACAATTGCTGAGAATACACTTTCAAATATTCTCTTTTCAGTAAACATTTCGAGAGCGAGCAGAAATTTACTATTTGATATATTTTCATCAATTTTTCTTTCAACTTTCCTGGAGAAGTTCTTACCAAATCAAAATTCAACCATGCAATAGCAGCTAACATCATACACTCAATAGAAGCTTGATCATCCACATCGGATGACTCCAATTTGTCTCGTTTTAAAAATGCTTTTTCTTTTATCGAGTGGGGAGAGAAAAAAAATCTCTAAACGGCTCTAGGGTGAGGTACCTTCTCTTTCCATTAACCAAGACATGTAAACACATGTAATGGGAAAATTTATGTAACCAAAGTATGTTATTTCAATTATGTCAATATTTTATACTACAACACAAACATGCTCTCTAATGCTAAGATACAAAAATACTTGTTGAGGCCACCGTTTAACAATTGTACAATTGAAAGAAGTAAGATACCTTGATAGACTTGTCAGCATACCCAACATATAGTTTTCCTTCGCTGCATAATATAGCGGTCACAACAGAACTGGAAGGAATGGATCCAAATGCTTTGACATCCAGTTCTAACTCATCTCCTGATAATTCCTACAGTTCAATACTCTTTTTAATAAATTTCTGTGTTAATTGAACAAATAATCTTAAATATTTAATAAAACATTCGTAGTTTGAAGATACAACATATTTAGTATTATCTATATTATCATGAAGTATCTTAGATTTTCTCATTGGATTAGTTTCTTATCTAAGAGTATCTTATACTATCTCTTAATATTTTTGAAGGAATCTCCTAATATTAGTTTCAAAATTTCTTGGTTATAATCATGATTAGTTTGCTTATTTAATTCAGTGTAAATTCAGGTTAGTGTTTTAGTCTATTTGTATCAAATCAAACCATCAATCATATCAAACCATATTCATAATTTTGTAAAACCCTATCACTCCAAGATGGAGGGGTGCCATCCTCCCTGATAGGTCCTGTCACTATTTTGTTACCAAGTTCCCCAAAATCTGAAACTATACTAAAATTTGAAACTCTAGTCTTTTGGCTAGCTGTACACATATTCAAGCATTTTCTCTTCTCTCACAAGTTTTCTCTATGTTTCTGTTTTGAAATTCATCTTTGCTGTGTCATCTTTCCAATGTGTACAGAATTCATCTCTATCGACTCATTTTTCAGAGATGTTCAAAACCATTCCTATATCGTCTCATCTTTCTGACATGTTCAGAAACCATTAGTTGCAGTATGCCACTGGTCTGTTTCCGTTGTGGTTTTTTACAGGTTGTCTCAGTTGCAATTTCACATTTGTTTTGTACTAGTTGCAATTCGGACACTTGTACTTTGGCACCAACTTTTGTCTTAGTTGCAGTTTAGAATCAATTTTTTGTCTCAATTGCGGAGTGTAACTTTTGTCCAGCCTGCAATTTGGTATCAACTCACATTCTAGATGTGATTTGGCCTTGCTGATCTTTAAGATCACAAATATATTATTTGGCTATTTTTCATCTTCAAGATCACAATTGTTAGTTCACTTCAGCTTTAGGCACAGTCTTTAGACAGCATGAAAGTATCTCTAATATTTTTAAATCATCTTAGAGTATCTTAGATTATCTCATAGGATTAGTTTCTTCTCTTAGAGCATCTCACTATCTTTTGACTAGTTTCCACATTTCTTATATATTATCATGTCGTGATTTATATATTATCATGTTGGGATTTGTTTTCTTATATCTTGCATTAGTATATATAATGGTTCATTATATTCTATAGTTATTTTGCATCAAATCAAATCATCAATCATATCAAACCATGTTCATAATTCAAAATCTTCATTCTTTTTCTTCCCAGTTAATGTAAAACCCTATAACTTCAACAATCATAATTGAGTTTTCACAAACTTAATTGATTGGCATAGCAAACTTACTCCACTAAGTTCATGTCCATGTAATTCCCAAAAAACAGAGCACAATATTTTAGATCTCTACCTGTATATTAACATTTTTGTCCCAACCTCCTGTATAAAGACATTTTCCCTGCATACTCATCGCAAAAATGGCACCATTATGCAATGTTTTGGTATTCATGAACACATCGTTTCTCCAGACCTAAAAACAAGCAGAAAACAAAAATGATGTTAACTAACAATGCCAGGAGATGATTATACGGAGATCAGTTTCATTTCAAGTGGGCTACAATTCATTTATCTTTTGAAAGGAAGGAACACAATTCAAGAAAAGCAAGAAACCTTTATGCAACCATTTTCATATGCTGCAACAAGCAAATGCCTATTGGCTGTAATGGCCAGGATAGACTTCATCTCTCCAAGCATATCTTCCCCTAAAACCGTCAACGGGCAATGATCATTAAGACTCCACAATCGGATGGTTCCATCCCAACTACCACTGTAAAGAACCTCATCGCATACTGAAAGTGTGGAAACTACAGATTTGTGACCACTCATTGTGCACATCAAAGTTCCATCCTGGAAAAATGTAGTAAGTACAGCAACCCAAAGAATGCACTTTGCCGTGAAGCTTTTGTCTTAGGCTGCAAGAAGAGTACACAATGAAAATGACACTTACCTTCAATGACCAAGCTTTTATTGTTCTATCTCCACTTCCCGTGTAGAGAAAAAGATTTCTGAAAACAGCTAAGGAATGGATACCACTAAAGCGCCAATCCTTCTGCTCATACCATTTCCTCAAGGGATCTTGAGTAAGAGGTGCAGCAATCCCCCAGACAAATATACCCCCTCCACCGTCACCACTTATACACAATGGTTCTTCTTCATCTACATAAACTAGAGCCATGACTTTATTCTCGTGACCTCTAAATGTGTGTAAATGAGAAAAGTCCTACATAAAATTTGCAAGGATGAAACTCGTCAACAAAAGGAAGAGCTTTTATCATAACAACCATACTACTCTGTAGCAAAAGATTGTCGCCCCAAATTTATTATTATTACGAATCATGCTTTGAGGATGAATAACAATCTAGCATTCAAGATGCTAGTTTCCTGTTTCATGTAAAGAAAATAGTGTAATAATCATATATAGCTCAAGGTGGGAATTGTACATGTGTATCTTGAATTATTTTCTATGATCAATTTACAATCATAGAGAATCTTAGAATATCTCTCATTATTATTATGATTTATTCCTAATTTAAGATTTAGTCTATGTTTCTCTATAAATAGAGATTAGTATTGAGTCTTTTGTAATCAAGTCGGCATTAAACTATTATCAATAATATTCAAACCCTTATTATTTTCTCTCTTCCTTTTCTCTAAAATCCCACAACTTCAACATGGTATCTAGAGCCTATTTCGACCCTCCTTGAACGATCTAACCTCTATTTCGCTGCCGAGTTTCCAACAATTAGGGAATATAATCATAGTTTCTCTTTTCTAACATTCCAACATTCGGTAAATTTTTTTTTTTTCTTTCGATAAACCGTGTCCCAATTTCGATTTAACATTCTTTGTAGCTTTTCGTTTATTTTTCAGCAGATTAACCGCAGCACTGTTCACTGCGCGGTACTGTTTACCAAAAAAAAAAAAAAAACAGTTCCGATCACCAGCAGGTTTATCCTTATTCTATTTAAACACATAAGCTCTCTGGCCGAAACCCTAATATTTAGCCCTAACTAACGTTGGCCAGGCCTGTGTATTTTCGAGGGGTTTCGTTTCACTCACAGTTCCCAATATATTATTATTGTGGAATTTGTGAAAAGGTATATTCGCATATCGCTGAAACGGTGCCTAACAATTGAAGATAATTAGGGTTTTGATGGGTACGGAGAGGAAGAGGAAGATGAGTTTATTCGACGTTGTGGACGACTCTGCAGCTAAGATTAACAAGGGTACTGTTGAAATCATTACCTGTGTTGAACTCATCAAGAAGGGAGACAAGGTTGGTTCATCAGAAGCTGCATTGCTTGCCAAGCTAGGCATAATGCCCTTTTCATATGTTTTTGTGGTGCTTTCCGTTTATGATAATGGTTCAGTATTTACCCCTAAGGTTCTCATTGAGAAGTTTGCTATTGGTGTCTCAGTGGTGACTTCACTTTCGTTGGTCATCTCATACCCAACACTTGCTGCTGCTCCTCACATGTTTGTGAATGCCTACAAGAATGTTCTTGCTGTCGCAGTTGCAAAAGAATATTCTTTCCATGAGGCTGACAAGGTCAAGGAGTTCCTAAAGGATCCAAGTAAGTTTGTTGTAGCTGCAGTTGCTGCCCCAGCTGCTGATTCTGGTGCTGCCCCTGCTGCTGCTGCCAAGGAGGAGGAGAAGAAGGATGAATTGATGGTATGGTCTATGTTATTGATCCTGAATTTGCTATGCAGAATGATTTGTTTGAGGATAGCCTTAGAGCTGCAGGAATTCAAGGAGTAGAAGCCGAATATGGCACCATTACTAGTGCTGTTTTGATGAGAGATGCAGATGGTAGATCAAAGTGTTTTGTTTTTGTCAATTTCGAAAATCCAGACAATGCTGTGGAGGCATGGAATGGGTGTCTTGATTCTGATTCTGGGAACAGTGGTCCCAGAGAATGTGGTGTCTTTAGAAGTGGACTTTGGGATCAAATTTTTGGTGGAGGAAACTCTCCAGCCTTTGCCGTGGCAGCTGTTGCAGCCCTTATGAGTGGGCTTTTAGTTGACAGGTTTGGAAGATTTGCAATTCAATTGATGGGATTCTTCTTGGTGCACGATTATTTCTCTTCGATGGTTTCAGATCTGCCTTAACTCTCCACTTTTGATCAACGAAAATATGTGTCATTGTTCAAACAGCTGTCATCTCTCCTGTTTTGGACACATTTTCTTACTTTGATGATCGATCATGGCTTCGTTTCGTCAGAGTTGCGCTTCTTCTTCTTTGGTGTTTGTCATGCAATTTAGTTGTTACTAATAGATTCCAACAGTGGCTTTTATTCCCACCGACGATCATTATGGTGGTGTCTCTTTTTCCACATATGAATTATATTAGTGATGACTTTTTCCGTTGGTGGTTATTCTAACGGTGTCTTTTATTTTCATGACTTACTTTATCTTGGCAATTTGTCCCAGATGTACTGGCCTTGCCTTTCTCTCCTTGATGCACGCCTCTTTCTCCTTGAAGCATATTCAAGTTTAAATGTTTTGAGTTTCCACTATTATTGGTTTGAAGCTTCCAAATGCAGTTTTTAGAAGAACGGAGCTTGCTTTCTTCAATTGCCTACCATGAATTTCTCTCAGGCTGATGATCAATCAGACTATCTGGCTAGACTATATTTATATCAATTCTCTTCGACTTCACCTGCATCCCTGAGTTGCCTTTCCATCTTTTTTTTACTATTTTACGGAGCAAAACATTGTTTTCTTGTAACAAGCTAAAACTTAGTAAGCTTTAGCTTGAGGGGGAGTGTTAGAATATTATAAAATATCTTATAGTATCTTTTATATAATATCAAAGTATCTTGAATTATTTTCTATGATCAATTTACAATCATAGAGAATCTTAGAATATCTCTCATTATTATTATGATTTATTCCTAATTTAAGATTTAGTCTATGTTTCTCTATAAATAGAGATTAGTAATGAGTCTTTTGTAATCAAGTCGGCATTAAACTATTATCAATAATATTCAAACCCTTATTATTTTCTCTCTTCCTTTTCTCTAAAATTCCACAACTTCAACAGTATCCAACGTATATGTTACTATTATGTTGTGGGTGGGGATAGAACCCTCAACTTCCTTATCACTCTACTCCTTAGCTCCCACCCCAACTACCAAGCCAACCTTATATCCCCTAATTTGTCATAGAATTCTAATTTTGGGAAGTCATTCGCAATTCAGCAAACTCACTTGTTTAGATTTATTTTTAAAAGCAAGTCTTAATTTTTAAAGGAAAAAGGGAAGCATGTGTTTCACAAATGGAAATGTGAAATTATCCCATCCAATTATTTTTCTCTCACTTCCTTTTATTTATTTGCATCCCCAAACTTGTCATAGAATTCTAATTTTGTCCTGGAAAGAGAGTCTGCTACTAACATTTTTGTTTGTGTATGGATGTTTAGCATTTAACAAAAGGTATCAACTAGCTGGTATCATGTAGGAATAAAAACACCTGAATAACTATTTACTGAAAAGTATCAAGAAATTTTCAATTTCACTACATTAACTGAAAAATTAATGATCACATCCTCATGCAAAGATTACTAATGAGATTACGCTATTTGGAAAACACCCAGTAGAATGCTAATAGGTAATTGTAATTTAAAAGTATTACCTGTAAGGACCATACACGAACAGTTTTATCAAAAGAGGAGCTAAATAAATATCCCCCTGCAAAACTAAACAAAAGATTGTCAAATGAAATGTAATTCTTCATTGCATGATCTCCACACATACTAACAAATCAAACACCAAAAGTGAAACACTGTCCATAACATAGGCAGAGCAACCTCAACGCGTATAGGTCGCAATGTTGTCAAACATGTAACTCGGAGTAGCATCGGGAGGAGGGTAATAGATCGTAACACGAATCGTAAGATCCTACCAAAACGTAACTTACGTAAGATCATAACTTGGAGAGGAATAGTAATATAAAATCTAGGATCATAACCTCTAAAATCGTAACAACATTCATAATCATAACAAATAACTCAACACAATTAAGATTCAAAACAGAAACAACATAACAAATAGAAATAAAATAGCAAGTTCATATATGAACAAAATTGCACCGTTTTTTTGTTGCTACTGTCTAATTATCATTATTGTATATATGAAATTGAGTTTGAGTAAGATTATTTTTTTGACATATGTTTTGGCAGGATAATTAGGACTGCAAACTGCAAAGCACTCCAACAAGACTATACAAAACAAATAAAAGAGCGCAAAACGTTGTGTTGTAGTTATTTTCTAATTTAGCGGTCATTTTTATTCCAAACAGCAATGTTTTGTGTCATAAATTTAGAACTTAAGGTTTTTCGGAACCGGGTCTCGAAACCCGACCCAAGATTAAAGCCGCCTTTATTTCAAATTTCTCACGAGACGAAGAGCACGGCGATTTCAAGAGCCAACACGAAAATCCGGCCACGATCTTCTTCTTTGTTGATTCTGCTCGGGAGTTAACATGCTCTAGCAGTGAAGAAACATAGAATCGTACGATTCGGCGAGTTGACTCGCGATTTAGACAACACTGATATGTCGCATTAAACCATGCCACACCAAATTGTACATTAGTATCAAACTACGTTGTCAGTCTCAGATAGCAGCACAGAGCGCCGAACTTTAAAAATGCAATAGCGGGATCGCAGATAGCAGGATGACCGCTATTGTGAAGGCCAAAAAACTGTATATAAACTAAAAAATATAGCAAAATACACAAAATTAAAAGGGTAATCATACTTAATAACCAGCATCCAACATCAAAATCAAGTTCTAATAGTAATTGTAATCAACAAAATAGAGAACATAGTAGAAGAAACAGAGCACACAAAATAGTCACAAAAACAACAGTGCAATAACAATGGTGACAGAGGAAAAACGAAAACGGTTTATTTTTCACAATGCTGAACCAACCCTTTGGTGGGTTTACAATAATAAAAAAATTAGGGCTTAAGTGGGGTGCGGAATGACCTAGATACCCTTAATGAAGAATAAATTTTTTTAAAAAAAGAAAAATAAAACTTTGGTTATTGAAAAAGTCCTAGAGCGGGTCCAATAGTGAGTCGGGCTGGGATAGTGGGTCGCTTTGATAGCGGGATTTGCGGTCGGGAGCACCGCTACTGGCAAATGCGTTTTCACAGTCGGTGGCATTGCGGCCAGCCCCTCCACCGCACCAGGATAGCGCGAAATCGCGCCGGGATTGACAAGATAGGTATCAAAATATTTTAAGGCTATGCATGGAAGGTACTAGAAACTGTGACCAAACCAACTCAAAAGCCTCGTGTTAATCTGCCACAGTGTTGTAAAATTTGCGACTCAACTCGCTGAATCGCATGATTCTACTTTTCTCCATTGCCAGGGTGTGCTAAATCACAAGCAGAATCGTCGGAGTAGAAGATAATGGCCGAATAGTCGTGTTGGCTTGCGAAATCGCTGTGTTGACACAAAACGTTGCTATTTGGGACAAAAATGGCTGTTAATTGGAAAATTAACTACAACGCACCGTTTTTCACTCTTTTATTTATTTATTTTGTACAGACTTGCACTATTTTTTTTATTCGTATGCAGTTGGTTGAGTGTTTTGCAGTTTGAACTCCTAAGAATCCTACTAAAACATGTCAAAAAAATGCAATTATATTCCTATTATTATTGGACAGAACAACAAGAAAACATGCAATTTTTATCAAAATAAAAAGAAAATGGTGCAATTTTATTCATATATGAACATGCTATTTTGTTTCTATTAGTTGAGTTGTTTATGTTTTGAATTTTAATCTCGTGTTAAGTTACTTGTTATGATTATGAATGTTGTTATGATTTTAGAGGTTACGATCCTACAATTTTATATTATGATCCCTTTCCGAGTTATGATCTTACTTACGTTTTGTTAGGATCTTATGATTTGCCGAGTTACTATCTATTACCCTCCTCCCGATCCTACTATGAGTTACGTGTTTGACAACATTGATCTGCCTTCCAAATCAATGACAAATGTCAATTATTAGATAACCTATTTATCACTCGATTGAAGGCCTTAAGCTCACTTCACCCCCTTTGAGTTACGTGTTTGACAACATTGATCTGCCTTCCAAATCAATGACAAATGTCAATTATTAGATAACCTATTTATCACTCGATTGAAGGCCTTAAGCCCACTTCACCCCCTTTGATAATAAAATGGAAATGTAATTTATTTATACCTAAAAAATATAGTCTTAGTATCTTCTTATCCAGACATGAAAGAAATTATATCATGAAATACGATTGACAAGATTGCAGTGTTAGAACATAAACTCAGAATTCATACCTCCCACAGCTAATCCAGTTATACAACCAAGATGGCCTTGCAGATCTTTAAGCTCAGCCATTCCCTTAGATAAGCTAGAAACAAAGTCTTCATCACATTTTTTTTCCACACCTTGAAGGAAATCAGGTTGACCGTCGTCTTCTTTCAACTGCAACTCAGGTTCTCTCGGCTCCTTAGAACTTTCCTCATGCAACTGACACAACTCGACAAGAATCACAGGGTCACCAGTGTTGTTCCTGATTACTGTGACCTCCGAATCACCCAAAAAAATAAATTGATGTTTGACCAACACCTCCTGAATGCATTTCCTTAAATCCACCACATTTGGACGACTTTCTGGATTGATGTCCAAACATTTGCAAAGAGTCTGCTTAAGTGATTGGTATTCAGAGTCAATTTCATCTTCCAAAACAGAACTAACTTTCTCTACCCAAGACACGTAACTAGCCGAGATGTCAAGGCTATTCTCTTCACTCGTTTCCAAAGTAATCCAGGGGAGTGAATTTCCAATAAGAAGCCGCAGCAACACACAAGCCAACGACCACACATCTGAGCCATACCCAATCGGATATCTCGAATTCCCACTCTCTGGATTAATAACCCCCTTTTGCAAGAACTTCGCCAAAACCTCCGGGCTAATGAAAAGCTCATTATCCAAACAATTCTTACACATCGCTTCGCACTCATCACCCACGCCACCAGAAACCTCATCCATAATCTTCTTTCCCATCACCAACACCTCGTTCAAATCAATACAAACACCACCAAGCTCGTCAAAAGAGAAACAGGAAAGTCCCAAACAACCAGCAACCAAACCTTCCAAATTCAAAGCGATCACAGCTTCACATATACCCTTAGCAATCATTGCAAAACTACAAACCCCACCATTACCCAATTTCAAATCATCCCCATTCAAACCAAGAAACCCATTCCTCAAACCACCAAACATATCCAAAACCCTACCACATTGCCTCTCACAAACCAAATACAAAGTACCATCAACAACCTCGCTCCAAATCCCATAAACCCTACACAACCTACACTGCCTCACAGAAGCTTCTAGAATCAAACCTAAACCTTCCCTCGAACCCTCGTTCATCCCTTCTAAACACTTAATAACCCAAGCAACATAACTAAACTTGAACTTTGAATCGCTAACCGGAGCCAAAGAAACAATTGGAGCGAGACTCACCGTAAGGTTAACTTCAAAGCAAACCCTACCTTTGGACGAAGAATTAAACCTACCAATACCGTGTTCGTCGACAGAAACGGCGTCGTACGGAAGAATCCAATCCTTCCAAGCAACGTAGAACTCGTCAGACCAAAATCGAGATGAATAGTCATCGTTGATTGTGGACCGTTGATTCGATTTCCGCGATTGATTAGAAGATGAAGAGTGTTGTTGTTGAAGGCAGAGTCTGAGGAGGTCGATGTTTTTAGGAAGAGAAGAAGGGCCTTGTTTGGGTGAGTAATTAACGAGTTGAGTACACGCTGGGCAACGAATTGTGTTTGGAAATCGCGGCGGAAGCTCCACAAGACAAATTTCACAAACCGTGTGGCCGCATGATAGTACTCGAGGAATCGCGTTTTCGTCGTCGTAGTTTTGAAGACACACTGGACACTCCGGCAACTCCATCCAAACACAACTTTACACTTGTTACACGGCGTCGTTTCTTATTAAAACATTTCACTTATTAGACGTTTTTGTCCTCATGTTATTAATAAATGCCCAAATTGCCCTCGGGTAATCGCCGCAGAACGTAGCTAAAAGCGCGTTTTTATTAAAACACGACGATCGCGTGTGGGAGAGAGATCTGAACTGAAAATTGGAACTGCAGCTTCTGATTTGAGAGTGAGGTACGTGTTCTTTTTCGTTCCGTTCGTAGCGTCTTATTCTTCGTTTTTTGCTGAGAAAATGTGAGATTCCAAGGGAATCACGAAGTTAATGGATCTTAATTTCGTTTCTGCTTCTGTTTTTTTACTTGAGCATTGAATTGCTGTTTCGATTTGACGAAACTATGATATCGTAACTTGAAATTAGGGTATTTTCGATTATTTTACATTTTGAGAACTTCAGATCGATGTGCCGTAATAACATTGTTAGATTCATTGAGCTTTATTAGATTGATGCAGTATCCTTTTGTTAAAGAGAGTGTGACTTTGTTGCATGTTTGAAATTTATTGACCTTGACTTAGGTATTGTTCCTGTTTCTTCTTGATGATGAAAAGCTTTTCATAGCATCGAATGAATTTTTGAATATTATGTCATCAATTAGCCAGGTTTAAATTTGACTAGAAAATTGCAGTATATTTTTTAAACAAAAAATGAGTTTGGAGATTATAGTATTAGTACATACTTTTGACACTAGAGATTCCAGGAATGGTTCGGCACTTTGATGGAAAATTTACTTTGTAACTTTGGTATAGGGGACTTTATATACTTATGCTCTATTTTTGGTTAGAACTCGTTGTTGAGTGATATTTTTGGTTTTTTGCAATTCTAATAACAATTGTTTCTTTGTTTTCCATTGCTATAATTTGCTATGAGAAGGCCATGGCAGGATCTGGGAGTTCCATGATGTATTCCTTTCTTCTATTCACTGTCATCCTATCACTTCAAGAAATGTACCGTGGGAAACTTGCATCATCAGAACTATACACAATACTTGGAGGGTTCACCAGTTCTCTCCTATTTCTTGTGCTTTTAACTGTGAGTTCTGAGTCTATCTCTTTCTCATGAATCACAATCAAATCTTGCCAGTAGATTTTTTTCTTGTGCTTTTAACTGTGAGTTCTGAGTCTGTCTATTTCTCATGAATCACAATCAAATCTTGCCAGTGGATTT
Source organism: Cicer pinnatifidum (assembly GCA_037974775.1). Lineage (NCBI taxonomy): Eukaryota > Viridiplantae > Streptophyta > Magnoliopsida > Fabales > Fabaceae > Cicer > Cicer pinnatifidum. Next base: position 65,633,602 of record JBBPBR010000004.1, on the reverse strand, counting down.
TTCTCATCTGCTACTCAGTGGACTGCTGTAGCCTATGTTAACACGATATTTCTGAATGTTGTTTTTGTCCATATACTTGTATAGTCTGCTTTAAATTATCTTTTGTCTCGTATATTTCTTCTATGATATCTATTCAAGCTAAATATTTCAAGGTAATATAAGTTACTCACATTTTCATTGCATTTTTTTGGCTGCAGTTCATTGGAAATTTTCAGGAAACAGCTGGTACAAGAACTGGCTGGGGTGCTGGTAAGTACATGTTGCTAATGATTTTTGAGGACAAGCAGTGTTTTTTATTAATCAAATTTAAGTTTCAAAAACAGAATGAGTATTATGTGGAACTTTGATAACAACTATGATTTTATACTTGAGAGTTGCATGAAACATTGGATGAGGAATTCCTTTCTCTCTTTCCTTCCATTGTTACCACTTGTAATCCATGTGTGCCTTAGCTTCCAGTGTTGGGTTCTATATTTTCAAAAACTGAAGGTAGTGTCTTTATTTTGCAGTCATAATAGCAGAAGCAGTTGCTTTGATTGCTGCAAGCACTGTCCACCGAGTATGCACCACTACATGGTATGCTCCCCTCTATACTCGTCTCTCCCCCTTATTAATGAACAATAGGAAGATATTCACCGGGAAGTGTGGTATCTGAAGTATTTCTTTCTAAGAAAAAGGTGAAAGTGTGAGGGATTGTCACGACCCAAAATTTAAATGTCGTGACCGGCGCACAAGCTATACTCCTAGCCTGGCAAGCCTATCAATTAACTTAACAATTTCATAACTAAATCGTTCTCTAACCATTTCAAAAATTACACATAATTTCATTCGAAATTTCGACAGAGTCTCCTCTGTAAATTCAACATTCCCAAATTTTGAAATCCCTGTTCAGCTTTCAATCCAGTCATAATTCACATAACATAATCAAATTGTTTAATACACTTCCCAAAACTAAATAAACTTTCTAGACTCCAAAATAGCTGCAAATTACATAGACTCAACAACTGTTACAAAAATGGTCCTCGATCAAAGAGGCCTACCAAAAAAAAGAAGTGTGTTGAGACTTGAATCAAATAATTGATTCCTACTCAGCTGCTTGCGAATCTGAAAAAAATAAGCAACATAAAGGGGTAAGTCACAAAGACTTAGTGAGGAGACAACAACCACCATCAATTAGAAGGGAAACACAAAAGGCACGAGTAATTGTTTAATCGCTTAACAAAATATTTAAAACCCAGTGAATAACGAAACGAAATCCAAATAAACAACCTAAAAAAATCCTCATAAAATCAGACAAGTAACAATACAAAGTTTTAGAATCAAGAGGCGGCTTTATCTCATTGATAGCCCTTTCCTCCTAAGGGTGGCCTTTCCCTTAGGGGCGGCTCCATCTAACGGATGGCCCTCTCCTCTCAATCCCGCAACGCATCATCACGTATCAATTAGGAAGCTTACAACTCGTTGATAGCCCTCTCCTCCTACGGATGACCTCTCTCGTAGGGGCGGCTCCATCTAACGGTTAACTTTCCCTAATCAACACGTGGTAACTAGGTGCACCCAACGCAGTTGACGATTTAATAGTTATAACAACAACTTCCCAAAACACGCATTTAAAATTATTTCATCGAAATTCATGAAAAATATATTCAATCGTATAACAAATAAATATTTAAATACTTTAACTCATACGTAAATCCAACAAATAACATATTATATAATAAAGACCGTTAAATTAAATAATTGACGAAATTGAGATAAAATTCAAAGGTTGTGTTTCCCAAAATTGTCAATAAACTTTAATATAGAAAACAAGTAAAATAAAAATAATAGCAGTATAAAAATATATGACGATGACCGTCGTCAACTCACCGTTATGGAGAATCGTCTAACTTTGCTCTCCAACAACTCTCAAACTAGCCGGCAGGATCTCAGCGGACAAATCTGAGCATCAAGAATATTTCCAAGACTTTAGAAAAATTATTCTAAAGTTTAACTAGCTCTAGGAAAGCCTAAAAATCATTTAAATATACCCTAAGCACAAAATAAGATTTTTACTCAAATCTATATTTTTCTATGAATTCATACTAGGATTAGAGTTGTGTACTTACCTCAAAGAGTTTCAATCGACAACTCTCAATGGGTACCCTTCTCCTTCTTTAGAGGATAAACCCTAACCCAAAATTTCACCCAAGCACTTGTATATCCTTCCTATGAGTTTAAAAGTTAAGTAGACTAGCTTGGCTTTAAGTGAGAAGAAGAAGAAGGAAAGAGAAGAAAAGAAAAAAAATGAAAAATGGGGGAGGATGGGTTGCTGAGAGAGAAGGAAGAAAGGGGGAGGAAGTGAAATGAAAGAAAGAGAAAGGGGGAGGTTAGTTGTTATTATTTTTATTATTATTTTTATTATTATTATTATTATTATTATTATTATTATTATTATTATATTTTTTTTTTAAGAACACGGACGTAACAATCTCCTCCCCTTATAAAAATTCGTCCTCGAATTTATTTGACTTTTTATTTAATTAATAAACATTGCTAACCTTGAATTTCAACATAAGTGCGGGTACTTTGCACGGATGACTTCTTCGGGTTCCCAAGTAGTTTCTTCACCGGATGGGCCTCGCCAAAGGACTTTTACTGAAACGATATCTTTTGAGCGTAAACGTCTCACTTGGCGGTCTAATATAGCTACCGGATGCTCAACGTATGATAGACTCTCATCTAACTGTACTTCTTCATGATTAATCACATGAGAAGGGTCAGGAAGATACTTCCGAAGCATCGAAATATGAAAAACTGGATGAACTCCCGAGAGATCCGGTGGAAGTGCCAAGCGATACGCTACTGGTCCAACTCTTTCTAAAATTTCAAATGGTCCAATAAATCTTGGACTTAGCTTCCCCTTCTTACCAAATCGTAAAACTCCTTTCATTGGTGAAACACGTAGGAATACATGTTCTCCCACCGAGAACTCCAAGGGACGACGCCTCTTATCAGAATAAGATTTTTGCCTACTTTGAGCTGTCATTAAACGATCTCGAATTAATTTAACTTTTTCAATGGCATCTTGAACCAATTCTGGACCGACTAATTTAGCTTCACCAACTTCAAACCATCCTATCGGAGACCTACAACGTCTTCCGTACAAAGCCTCGAATGGAGCCATCTGAATACTGGATTGATAACTATTATTGTATGCAAATTCCATCAAAGGCAAATGCTGATCCCAACTACCTCCAAGATCTAGAACACAAGCACGAAGCATATCTTCCAATATTTGTATCGTCCTTTCAGATTGACCGTCTGTCTGGGGATGAAAAGCTGTGCTAAGCTTCAAACGAGTTCCTAATGAAGTTTGGAACGACTTCCAAAATTGAGCAGTAAATTGAGCCCCACGATCAGAAATAATAGACATCGGTACACCATGCAAAGAGACAATTTTATCTAAGTAAAGTCTAGCATATTGAGATGCAGTATAAGTAGTCTTCACAGGCAAAAAGTGTGCACATTTGGTCAACCGATCTATAATCACCCATACTGAGTCATAACCCTTTTGGGTTCGTGGTAATCCTGTGACAAAATCCATAGCGATGCCTTCCCACTTCCACTCAGGTATCTCAACAGGTTGAAGTAACCCCGCAGGCTTTTGGTGCTCAGCTTTTACTTGTTGACACACTAAACACTTGGAGACAAAATCTGCCACGTCTCTCTTCATCCCTTCCCACCAATACAATTCTCTCAAGTCTTGATACATCTTATTAGAACCTGGGTGAATAGTGTAAGAAGAATGATGAGCCTCCTCTAAAATTTTCCTCCTAAGGTCGCCAACATTTGGAACACACAACCGAGACTTCAACCTCAGCACACCATCAGAATCAACTGAAAAGTCTGAAATTTTACCATTCTGAACATTATTTACCATACTCACCAAGTATGGGTCTTGACTCTGAGCTTCTTTGATGTCATCAACTATGGTTGGACGAATTTGTACGTGGGCTAAAAATAGCCTCGAATGATCAAGTTCAAATTGAATTCCACTTTCGACAACTTCTTGAAATTCTTTAACTATTGGCCTCTTTACTTCTGCTATATGAGCAAGACTGCCCATGGATTTCCTACTCAAAGCATCTGCAACAACATTTGCTTTCCCTGGGTGGTATAAGATTGTGCAATCATAATCCTTCAAGAGTTCCATCCACCTTCTTTGTCTTAAATTTAAGTCTCGCTGCTGAAAGATATACTTAAGACTTTTATGATCGGTATAAATCTCACAAGTCTCACCATATAAATAGTGTCTCCAAATCTTAAGAGCAAAAATAACTGCAGCCATTTCCAAATCATGTGTGGGATAGTTCACTTCATGCCTCTTGAGTTGTCTAGATGCATAGGCAATAACCTTTCCTTGTTGCATAAGCACACAACCAAGGCCAACTCTAGAAGCATCACAATAAACTGCATAACTTTCACCACTTACAGGTAATGCCAAAATAGGTGCTGAAGTTAAGTACTCCTTCAATTTTTGAAAGCTTTCTTCACATGCATCAGTCCATCGGAACTCAACTTTCTTTTGCGTCAACCTAGTCAACGAAGACGCAATCTTTGAGAAATCCTTCACAAAACGTCGATAATAACCAGCTAAACCAAGAAAACTCCGAATCTCCTTCACTGTGGTAGGTCTGGGCCAATTCTGGACTGCTTCCACCTTACTTGGATCTACACTTATTCCATTCTTAGACACAACATGTCCTAAAAATGCCACACTATCCAGCCAAAACTGACATTTCGAGAATTTGGCATATAATTGGTTATCTCTTAAGGTTTGCAAAACCAACCTTAAATGACGCTCGTGTTCTCCTTTACTCTTGGAATAAACAAGGATATCATCAATAAACACAATCACGAATTGATCCAAGAATGGTTTAAAAATGCGATTCATCAAATCCATAAAAGCTGCTGGGGCATTAGTAAGCCCAAATGACATAACCAGAAATTCATAATGCCCATAACGCGTGCGGAAAGCTGTCTTCGTTATGTCATCCCTCTTAATCTTCAACTGGTGATACCCCGACCGCAAATCAATCTTAGAAAAACATTGAGCTCCTTGAAGTTGGTCAAACAACTCATCAATGCGTGGCAAAGGGTATTTATTCTTTACAGTTACTTTATTTAACTGCCTATAGTCTATACACAACCGCATGGATCCATCTTTCTTCTTTACAAATAATACCGGTGCTCCCCAAGGAGAAGAACTTGGACGAATAAAACCCTTATCAAGAAGATCTTGAAGTTGCTCCCTTAACTCCTTAAGTTCTGCTGGGGCCATACGATAAGGAGGTATGGATATAGGATGAGTGTTTGGGACTAAGTCGATAGAGAATTCAATCTCCCTATCAGGTGGTAACCCAGTAAGTTCTTCAGGAAAAACATCTGTAAATTCACATGCTATTGGAATTTTTTCTAATTTCTCTTCGGCCACTTGTGTATCCCTTACCACGGCTAAGTACGCTTGACAACCTCTTCTCATTAACTTGCTAGCAGTCAAGGCTGAGATCTGATTATGTGGTACCCAACAATGTGTTCCTTGAAATGAGAAGACTGACTGTCCTGGTATCTCAAATTTCACCACTTTGTTATGACAATCCAAAGTGGCATGATGCAAAGCCAACCAATCCATACCCAAAATCACATCAAAATCTATCAAGTCAATAACTACCAAATCTACCGGCAACACCTTGCCATCAATAGTTACATCACAAGAACGATACACAGATTTAGCATGCAAATTTCCTCCAACAGGTGTAGCTACAACTAAAGGCACTTCTAAAGAAGATGAACATTTACCAAGTCGAGTAGCAAACCACGCAGATACAAAAGAATGTGTAGCTCCAGGATCAAACAAAACATGAGCATCTGTAGAACAAATAGAAAGTATACCTGTAACTACTGCATTGGATGTCTGAGCATCCTGACGAGTCAAAGCAAACACTCGAGCCTGACCTCTTCCTGCTGGTACCTGACCTCTACCACCAAATCCTCTACCTCGCTGCTGGAATGTTCCCGAACCTCTAACATAAGAATTTCCACTATGACGCACAGATGCAGAATGAGTCTGAGGAGATGCCAAAGTTGTTGGTGCTGATGCATAACTAGAGGATGGATGTGTCATGTCTACAGGACAATCCCTCCTAATGTGACCTATTTGGCCACATTGGTAGCACACCTTAGCATTACCATCTCTAGAACAACTCCCGAAGTGAAACCTACCACAAGTAGAACATCGTGTAGCTGAAACACCAGAATGTCTTTGAGGGAAAGTGGATTGTGATGTTGCTCCAGAATCTGATCTACGAATCTGCACTGTCCCAGAAGACTGCCCACTATGACCACCCCTTTGAGACATGAGTCTTTGTTGCCCCTGATAACCAAACATAGACCCACCACCATGATTCGAATAGCTACTATAAGATCCTTCAACCCTTTGTTTCTTCCGTGTATCTTGCCTATTGCATCCTTTTTCCTTCTGTCGTTGCTCGATTTGAAGGGCCAAACTCAAAACCTCAGCAAAAGTAGAACAATTAGATCCAACCACCGATCTAAATAAATAATCCTTCAATCCTCTAATGAACCTCTTAACACGCATCTCTTCAGTGATAGGATAAGGGGCATGTCTAGAGAGCTGTGTAAAACGAGCACTATACTCTGAAACTGTCATACCCTCCGTTTGCTCCAATCGCTCAAACTCATGAGCTAATCCATCCCTAACACTCTCCGGAAGAAAACGAGCCATGAACAACTGAGAGAATTCTTTCCATGCTAACGGAAGTGACCCCACTTGTCTACCACGTGACACTGTATCAAACCAATCACGTGCCACGCCTACTAGCTGAAATGATGTCAATTCTACTGCTCTTACCTCAGAACAACCCAATGCTCTCCAAAGCCGCTCTAGACTGTCAATGAATTGTTGTGGATCCTCAGTTGCACTGGACCCAGAAAAAGTAGGGGGTTTAAGCTTCATGAAATCTGGTAAAGTAACCTCAATACCCCTCATTGCAGTAGTCGTCTGATGCTCAGCTTGTCTAACCTCTTGTTGACCATTGACATTTTCATGTCTTTGATCACCCTCTTGTTGTTGTCCAACGACAACCCCAACAAGTTGTTGCACAACCTGTTGTAATCCTTGCAAACCAGCAGCAAACTCTTCCATGGCTGGATTTCCGCGCCTCCTCCTAGGTACCTCAACATTAGCATTCAAACCACGTCCGCCAACATTAGCTCTACCCCTATTTCGAGCACGAACTGAAACACGACCTCGTTGACGAGCACCTCGAGCTTGGGAAATTGATTCATCAACAATTTCCCTTATAGTAGGATTCCGAGTCTTTGGTGGCATTCTCACCTATTCGAACAACATTGATCAAAGATTGAATAAGATGACAAGAAATTATGGTAAGATTGTGATGATGAATTTAAACACAGATTCAGACAACAGATAAGACTCTCATAAAGTGCTAATAGCCCTTATAAGTAAGTTGTGCCCGGGTTCACAATTTACTAACAAGAATCTATTATCACCTTATGTTTGCAGCTATTAGGACATACGACCGAGCTCTGATACCAACTTTGTCACGACCCAAAATTTAAATGTCGTGACCGGCGCACAAGCTATACTCCTAGCCTGGCAAGCCTATCAATTAACTTAACAATTTCATAACTAAATCGTTCTCTAACCATTTCAAAAATTACACATAATTTCATTCGAAATTTCGACAGAGTCTCCTCTGTAAATTCAACATTCCCAAATTTTGAAATCCCTGTTCAGCTTTCAATCCAGTCATAATTCACATAACATAATCAAATTGTTTAATACACTTCCCAAAACTAAATAAACTTTCTAGACTCCAAAATAGCTGCAAATTACATAGACTCAACAACTGTTACAAAAATGGTCCTCGATCAAAGAGGCCTACCAAAAAAAAGAAGTGTGTTGAGACTTGAATCAAATAATTGATTCCTACTCAGCTGCTTGCGAATCTGAAAAAAATAAGCAACATAAAGGGGTAAGTCACAAAGACTTAGTGAGGAGACAACAACCACCATCAATTAGAAGGGAAACACAAAAGGCACGAGTAATTGTTTAATCGCTTAACAAAATATTTAAAACCCAGTGAATAACGAAACGAAATCCAAATAAACAACCTAAAAAAATCCTCATAAAATCAGACAAGTAACAATACAAAGTTTTAGAATCAAGAGGCGGCTTTATCTCATTGATAGCCCTTTCCTCCTAAGGGTGGCCTTTCCCTTAGGGGCGGCTCCATCTAACGGATGGCCCTCTCCTCTCAATCCCGCAACGCATCATCACGTATCAATTAGGAAGCTTACAACTCGTTGATAGCCCTCTCCTCCTACGGATGACCTCTCTCGTAGGGGCGGCTCCATCTAACGGTTAACTTTCCCTAATCAACACGTGGTAACTAGGTGCACCCAACGCAGTTGACGATTTAATAGTTATAACAACAACTTCCCAAAACACGCATTTAAAATTATTTCATCGAAATTCATGAAAAATATATTCAATCGTATAACAAATAAATATTTAAATACTTTAACTCATACGTAAATCCAACAAATAACATATTATATAATAAAGACCGTTAAATTAAATAATTGACGAAATTGAGATAAAATTCAAAGGTTGTGTTTCCCAAAATTGTCAATAAACTTTAATATAGAAAACAAGTAAAATAAAAATAATAGCAGTATAAAAATATATGACGATGACCGTCGTCAACTCACCGTTATGGAGAATCGTCTAACTTTGCTCTCCAACAACTCTCAAACTAGCCGGCAGGATCTCAGCGGACAAATCTGAGCATCAAGAATATTTCCAAGACTTTAGAAAAATTATTCTAAAGTTTAACTAGCTCTAGGAAAGCCTAAAAATCATTTAAATATACCCTAAGCACAAAATAAGATTTTTACTCAAATCTATATTTTTCTATGAATTCATACTAGGATTAGAGTTGTGTACTTACCTCAAAGAGTTTCAATCGACAACTCTCAATGGGTACCCTTCTCCTTCTTTAGAGGATAAACCCTAACCCAAAATTTCACCCAAGCACTTGTATATCCTTCCTATGAGTTTAAAAGTTAAGTAGACTAGCTTGGCTTTAAGTGAGAAGAAGAAGAAGGAAAGAGAAGAAAAGAAAAAAAATGAAAAATGGGGGAGGATGGGTTGCTGAGAGAGAAGGAAGAAAGGGGGAGGAAGTGAAATGAAAGAAAGAGAAAGGGGGAGGTTAGTTGTTATTATTTTTATTATTATTTTTATTATTATTATTATTATTATTATTATTATTATTATTATTATATTTTTTTTTTAAGAACACACGTAACAGGGATCTAAACCTGGCTAATTTTAAGTCACCGTCAACTTATAATTAAATGATGCATTTTTATGCTAATTAATACATACATTTTTCTATTGGAAAAGGGCATGACATCAACTGCCGAAACAGATATAATGTGTTGATTACATGACCGTCAGCTTGTAATAGAAATGGAATTTGATATTTGACATTTTCAGTAATGCATGTAATGGGTTGATTATCCTTTATTCTGGCGTTCATGTTTCACCTCCCCTCATACAATGAAATAAATTATTGTAGAATTTTATCCCTTTACCTTCATAAGCTCTTATATGATAACATTGAATTCTAGAGTTGCTGTTGTGATATAACCGATAGTACATTACGTTGTAAAAGAAGAACTAGCAACATCATGATATCATGTGCTTTTAAGTAAATAAAGTCATAGAGGACCTAAAGATTTTGTAACTTGAGTAGCAAGTCAAAATGGGTTTTTAGCATCATTATTCTGAACTTGCAAATTGCAGAAAATCAGAAGGATGTTTTCACGTCGGAGAGCACATTTATTCAGATGAAATAAGAAGGGCCTTGTAAAGAAAAAAAATTCAAAATAGCCAAGTATAGCAACTAGCAGAATAATTTGACATTCTCATAGGCCGATTATTTAAAGATTATGTCTTATTAAAGCAAAGTAACAGGATGGCTAACTGTGGATGCTTATGATTTAATTTAAAAATTTATCAATTGATATTTTTTTATGAAACCATTGTTGATGTTCTTCTGATGGTTGTTGCTTGAATGCAGTTTCCTGTTCTCGGCTGTATTGCTCTATGAGGTTAACAAGCTCTCCGGATCAGCTGTTTCAACAAGTGACTCCAGAACTAAAAAGCAAAGTGGGAGAGCTTAGTCATGTTGTTTGCTTACTGTCAAAGCATCTATAGAGAATTTTCGCTAGTCGCTATAGTATTACAACGCTAGTATCATAACTTATAAGAGCGTCTTATGATTTATCTGACACTTTTACAGTTACAACAATGGTATGATTCGAAAGTTGTGCATTAACTAAAGTCCAATCAGTCATTTTTTAACACAGGCAAACATGTTATCTTCATCAGATAATGAATGTTAAAATGGGTTACAAGGGATTGAACTACTAATGATCCAACTTTCATGTGAAAAATGATTTATCTGGGTTTTGATCTCGCTAATTAAACCTTTAACACTTAGAAGTCGAGAATTTGCAACTCAGAAGTCTCGTATTTTTTATCCCTTGCAACTCTGAAATGGCATCTGTTGATGACCAGCTATATCAGGTTAAAACTTTAAGTCTCATATACTATACAGTATACCACCTAATATGACCAGCTAGACATCAACATGGACTCATCAACACCGGATATATGTTTTTGAATTTGCAAAAATATCTCACCTATAATATATAATTTGCGAAATATCTTTTTAGTTGTTGTTGCACTTGAGGGGAAGTCTAGTAGTGAGGGAGCATTTGATCGATAATGTTTTAAGGGTGTGTTTGTTTTGAGAGAAGTTGGGAAGAGAGTTAGTTAAGAGAGAAAGAGAAGAGAAATGTCAAACTTCTGTTGTTTGGACTGGAGATAAATATGATAGAGAATTAAATTAACATGGGCCCTACAACTTTTTGGAGTCTCTGCTCATATGAGAAGAAAAGGGAGAAAGAATGCTATTATCATGTTGATTCCAAATTTGCCCTTGCTCATCTTTTATTTTTTGATTCAACACCTCATCTTCCTTAAAATAAAGTTTCATAATAATAATTGTTAAAAAAACTCAACTATCGCAAGTGTGCATATGCAAGTAGAAAAGGGGTTGGTTAACGTTTACTTTGACAGTAAGCGAATATTTATGTTAAGGGAGGATAATTCATTAAGATAAATTACATAAAATAAAATCAATCATTCAAATTAAAAATGAAAATATTAATTAAAATGAAATTGAAATAAATTAAGTAATTAATTAAAAAAATAATTAAATTAATTAATTTATATTTTTACTTGGTAATTAAATTATTTTGACAAAGGACTTTATTGTCATTTAACAAATCATTATATTTCTCTCTTCATTCAAGAAATGTTTCTATAGCTTCATGGTCCCATAACTCATTTCTAAACCCTAGACTAATTCCTCAAATCCATCTTCTATTTCACCCAATTCTTAAACTCTATCTCCTCAATCTCAAAATCGATCCTTTTATTATCTGTATATTTCTCATTAATCTTATCTCCATCTCCTACTTAAAACTCTTCTTTTACTCCCTGACAATTATTTCCTTACAACATTTTTCCTTTCTTTTCTATTTTCTCTTTTATACACTTGTACGATAGGGGGACAATCAATGGGCACGTCTATAATCAATTCATTCTAAAGGGAATCAAACTCAGCTCCTCAAATATGGAGGAATGATGTTTTACCACTATGACCATTAGCCACTTTGTGATAAAATTGTGATAGACATATGTATATAACTTGATAAAATTCATAATTTTGATAAATAATTTTGAGTAAATTATGTTTTTCTAATGTTTTTTTTTATATTTATAAATGTCAATAGTCCAAGTCGAACAACCGAGTCATCCAATTTAATCCAATTGAGTAGTATGGTTTGACCAATGATCCCTTGTCTACGTGAATTTGTTGAGTTGATGATGGAGTCCGGTTTTAAAATATTTTTTTGCCTTTCTATTTGGTTACAACTCACAAAATCCACCCTATTGAAATAACAACAGATATCTCAACATGTCTTTGATGGAATGCTATCATGGGTTTTTTATGGATCGCAAAAATTCAAACGAAAATAAGGAACATGATCCTCTTACAATGACTTTGTGTAGGATAAAACATCTAATCTTTTTTTTTATTATGTCTAGAAAAAGTTGCACATATTGTGTAGCTGCCCCTAACAGCCTCTATCGCACCAGTTTGCTGGGTACATAACCTATGTAGATGCCTTTGGCAATGTCTACTTCAAATGGGATGGGAGTAGAGGGGGAGAAGAGAAGAGTACAAGTGTAAAAAAATTTATTGTAGGTGCAGTCATTAAACTCCAAATCAAATATCAAATTATTGAAATTGTATCTCCTACATGGATTCGTGTCTGCAAGAATAACTAATCCCAGTTAAAAATAGCTAATAAGCACAAATTGCCCCCAAAATTTATAGAAGAAACACTTTGCTCAACCTAGCCTTCGTCAATTTCAACTTTATAATATCCACATTATTGCAATCTTTAGGATTGCAGTGTTATTGTAGAAAGAAATTGTGACTTTTGTATCTGTAATTTGCATCTTTTACATTTATGTTGTTTAGCACCAGCACAGAGAAACCCAGCATTTATATGAACAGCAGCACCCAAGCAAGTACAGACACAAGATATGGATCAACCAGAGGTTTGTCGTGGCAATCCAGACTACACAGACATGTGAAGACGCGGAGGAACAACATATATGATAGTCAATGTCATACAAGATTACAAGTTTTTTTGCGGAAAATTGAAAAAGCCACTCCAATTAGTGTATCACCCTGCAAACTCAAAGTACCCCCTCCAAGGTTACAAAGAATGATAGTCATACACAAGAGATAATCCGACTACAAAAGTGGTTACTCGCATTTTCTCACTTCCCTTGGACTAGAGATACCTCAATTCTTCTGAAGATCGTAACATAATGATGGGATAGGGTGTGGCTTCTTTTAGGAATAAATAAGTGGGTATTACTTTTACTTCACAATTCCAAGAGCTTTTAAAAACTAATATCCTTCCAAATATACAGTTCTTAGTGAGACATATCTAGTGCTTGTATATTTTGCTGCAATTCAAGATAACCAGGCTTTTCCAACTGCACCAAAGATGAGAAATTACACTCACTTCCAACAGAAAGTAATTACATCAAATCTTGAATTTGAGTCATTCAAATTAAAAATTAAAGTTCAAAGACGTGGGGGAACGGAGCAAGCTTACTTATCTAAAATTGAAAATGGTACTAATTTGTTGCTTCAATACCACGTAGTTTTACCACTATGAGCTTTTATAACATTCATGGTAAGTTCTAAACATCATCATGGTATATTCTAAAATCTAAAAGGGCACTGGTTTGTTATATCGTTAGTCGCCAGCAATAACTAGAAACATGATATGTTGAACTGTTGATCATCAATGCATTTGAAAGGTACAAATGACGTGAGTAGCAGCATATGGCACTCCAGAGGATTTCAAGAAAACTGAATAAATTTAAAAGAAAAAGGGGAAATATTAGACATTAACAGAAGAAGCAAGCAACACGAAAATGCTAGGAGCAAGACATAGGGGTGAAAATAAAAGAAAACTTTACCAATTAAAACTGCAACTTTCTTGACTGCAAAATCAGTAATCTAAGCTACAAGTTATCATTCTTTAGATATTTCTAATTGTTAGTTGCCTTCTATGGCTTTTTAATCATTCAAAGGTTCCTTAACAAGAATATTTATTTTCTCATGCAGAAACTTGAGCACATCCTCTCTCCCTTCCTTTATAAGCAACTGCCTTAACTTCCCAAATGTAATACGTGATGGTCGAATTCCCTTCTCTATCATCTCTTCCAGCAAAATACAAGCTTTCACGACATTGCCCTCTGCACATAACCCATTGATTAGAACTGAAAAGGTGTGCAAGCTTGGGACAAACTGTTTTGACTTCATATACCTCCATATTTTCAGAGCCATCTTCGTTTCATTTCTTTCGCAAAACATCTTTATCAGCATTGTATAAGTGTCAGCATCTGGTTCACACAGCTTGATCATCCGGCGGAAGACTATAAAAGCTTTATCAGTCTCTCCCTGGGTAATCAAACTGCTCATGATAACATTGCAGGTCCTTGAATTGGGAGCAATGCCTTTCTTTTCCATCTCTTTTAACACCCGATGCACGTTTTTTAATTTATTTGCCTTACAAAAAGCACTAATCAAGGCATTATACACCACAACATCTGCCTCAACTCCATTCTTTTCCATCTCCATGAATGTATCAATAGCATCCTCAATCCGATTCTCCACCCCATAAGTATGAACGAGTACACTATAAATAAAAGACGTGGGCCTGCAATTGTTAGCATCCATATCCTTAACAACCTCGACAGCTTCGTCAACCCTTCCGACCTTACAAAGAATGTCAACCATTATACCATAAGTAACAATATCAGGGTTGCACCCTGCACAAACCATCTCCCTAAAAACCTCTCTTGCTTTGGGAAGATTCGGTTCCTTACCCCACCCCGAAAGCAATATACTATAAGTCTTCGAATCCGGCTCAAACCGACCCTTCATACTATCAAAAATCTCTTGAGCCTTCCTCACATTCCTCGACTTACACAAAGCACTCAACAAACCATTAAAAGCAGCAAGATTCTGCGGCGTATCATATTTATCCATTACATTAAAAGTATAAACAGCTTCATCTACCTTATCAGCCCTAGCATATTTTCTCATGATAATACAAAAAGTTTCAACATTTACCATACCCTTTTTCCTCATAGAATTAACAAGATCCCACACAATCTGATATTGTCTAATCCTTGCCAAAGATTCAATCATCAAATGATATGCTTTCACACTGTGTGAATAGTTTCTCTGCTTCTCTGCCCATTCAAAGAACCGAAAAGCCGACATACCAGCATTCTCAAACCTCTTGAGAACAATTTCCACTAATTCAGGAGAAACCCTAACCCCTGTTTGGTTAAGAGCAGTATCGAGTGTAACTGCATGATTAGACATCATAACCTTATACAGTGTTTCAGTTACATCCGCAATGTCGTGAATTGGTTCGCTTGTGCTTAACGTTTTTGCGAATGAGACGCATTTGAGTAGTAAATTTTTTCTATGATCGGAAATTTTAATCATTGTTTGGGTCAGAGAGAGAAATTAGAAAAAATAAAGAATGAAACGAGGGGCGTTGACTATTGGGATTAAATAATGAAGCGGGTTTTGAATGAGAGGGAAGTGGAAGGAGAAATTACCGTAGATAATCGCGTATGGAATGAAAGTTGGAAGTCTGCAAACTCTTTGAGTCTGAAGAAGAAAGCAAAGCAAAAATGGTACCCACAGTTTCGACTTTCGCGATGCGATGTCAATTTTTGAGTAAACTAACAACTTTCAACCGATGACAACTAAATCGTTCTCAAAATATCTCTTTTGGGTTCCTCCCTTAATTTTAAGTGATCTAAATATGTTATTCGTTTTTAATTTTCAAATTAGTCTCTATGTTTACTTAAATTTTATCCAAATAGTTACTAATACTTATTTCACCAAACAAATAAATTTCAGGGTAAGGTGGAAGCTAAATTGACTTTAATGGATAGTTAATATGCTACATAAACATCCTCAATTGACTAATAGATTGACCTAACTAAGAAATATTTTATATATACAAATACTTTTAAATTTTCATAGAATTATGAACATATATTTTTTGTATTTTGGATTTTGTTCTCAAATGTCTCTCTTTATAAATGTGAAATAAAGTTCTTTTTGCACATATACACAAAAATTCTAACTCAAAACACGAAGTTATTTGAATATTCATGTTTCAATACACTTTTTTGTCTGTCACATTTGAAAGAAAAAAAAATTATTTTAAAATTAATTTCATTTTAAATTTTTAATTTAATTTTTAAATTACTTTTTTTCATTCAAATTTATTGAAATTTTCCACATTTAATGTGTAAATTTCATCACTAAATTCTCTAGAAAAAAATAGGTTTCATTATATGAAGTTGTTGGATCTCAACCACATAAAATGAAGTGTCTAAATCCAAGACTAATCAATTGAGAATAGTATGAAAGACACAAAGAGATACTCTAAGAAACATGATAGTCGTGATGTTGAAATAAAAAGAGGAAATTAATGGATATTTGTTAACCTGATCTTAATCGGCCTTATATTTACACCATGAATATCAGGTATCGGTTTTGAGGTTTATGAGAAAGGAGAAATAATAGAAATTGAGTAATCATTGTCACTAGAAGGAAAATCACTAAAAGGAGAAAACTCAAATTGTTCCTTCTTAATTCGTCTCCAATTTACGGTCCCATTTGATCTCTTAGCATGAGCAAAATACTATTTAGAAAAAGAATCACGCTCATTAGGATTTGAAAGAAATTTCACAACCTCCCTCCCATCACGAGTTATCTTGGAATAACCAATGTTGTTGAACAAAGATAAGGAAAATACAAATGGAATAGAAATGGTCAATACCTTAACACAAATTGTCATAATTGTGAGATAATATTTCCTAATATGTAAAGATAAAAAGCCTTGAATTGCTTAGTTAAAACCCACTTAAATATAAGAAAGAAATTATATCAGCAATACGTGCAAGACAACAAACGCAAACTTTCATGCTTGGTATGGACACGAAACGATATTTTCAGAGACGAAACTTCTCCAATATCAAGTAATGAAAGGACGTCTCTCTGACAAAATGAGACACGTGATGTTTGGAAAGCAGGTTTATGGACTTTATAAATCAAATATGAAATAATTTAGCCTTGAGAGGTTTAATGTTTGAGGGGTTGTGAACGTTCATGTTCAACTTAAGAATATCACTCTTAACCAATGACTTAGCCAGTTATGCAAATACCAAAACACAATGATCTTTGATCGTAATACTCTTTTATTGTTCATGCCAAACATGTGTCTTTTACATGGTCAAACTACAATAAACATCTGCAGAATGGAGAAAAACAACCTCCCCATAAGTTATCCATGATGTGAGAGATAAGACTTTGAAAGACGTGGAAGACCTTAGTCTACATAAGACCATTGACAACCTAAAAAATTACCTAAGTTATTTATTAAAGATCACAATATATTTCTGACTAGGTCGACTTAAGTTATACTTAAATAAAATAAAATAAATAAATGAGTGAGAATATTAAATTCCAACACGAACATAGATGATTTTTGAATGTACTTTATTTACATTCGAACTAAATTTGTGGTCATCAGGACAAATTCGCTTATACTGTAAAATAAAATAAATACTTAATTCTAGTATTTTATCCATCATAATCATTTTATAAACGAATAAATTTTTTTTTTTTGTATATAGAAGATATGATAAATACTACCACAAAGTTAAATACAATTACGAGATATTAAGTTTGAATTCAGAACAAAACATTAAACCTAACATTATCCATATTAAAAATTGAACTCCGTCTTCAATATTCTAAATGAGTCTTTTTAACAAATGTTATACAAACACCTATAACAAAACCAAAAATAAAAATTTTATATTGAACAAATAACTTTTAAACTTCAAAAAGTTGATAACATAAATTTAGCATTTATAAAATAAGAATTTAATATATACATATTGTCAATATAACGAGTTTTTATATTGACAGTAAATTATAAGTATTAGATGTTAAAATATATTTAACTTATTATTTAAAATAATAGATATAATTTATTACAATATGTTGAAAATATAAAATATTTTATACCATAAATACTTGTAAATTAAACTCGTAAATTAATTGGAGTGTATTATTAAAATTTTAATTTAACTATTTTAAAATTCAATCATAAAATAATTTATGATAAATAACGGAGTAAAAAGAACTGTCTATGTCAATTAAAGTGGTACATAAAAAAATACTACATATATAATAAAAAAAACAAAAAATGACTACATCATGAGAAGCAAGAGGTGAAATATGTGAAAGAAAAAAGAAAGAAAATAAAAAAGCATAAAGGCGAAATTATTGTGAGTCAATAAAAAGACAATAACCGCGTCAGATTATGGGTGCTTGGAGTGCAGGCAGGCAGGCAAGAAACAAGAAGCATCGCCACCGAGCCAGCAACACTTCACAGCACAGTAGTGAATCAACAGATTACTGAACGAACGAACATTCTCTCCCTCTCTCTCTCTCTCTCTCACACACACACACACACACACACAAATAGATTTTCAAGGGAAGGATCCTTAACCTTACGTCCTACATCTCCCTAATTTTCTTCTCTATCTTTCTTTTCCACGCGATTCCCGCCATCACTAAACCCAATCATTTTTCCATTCCATCTCTTTCCTTTCCACTTCCATCCTCACTATTTTTTCCCCTCATCATTATTCAAATTATCCCTTCTTTCATTCATTTCGTACCAACTTCTCTCACATTTTCGTTTCCTGAATTACAAATTATGGACGAATTCGGTGTGTTAACGGAAAGATTCGGATTAAAACCGCAAGGAAAATCGGCTCCAATGGCTTCATCAAAGCGATCCACACCAACAACCGTTTCCGATTCTCACTTCGGATCCTTCGGAACCGGTTCGGGTTCAAATCCAATGTCTCCACAAAACGGATCCAGATCTCCACAGTATTCCGCTTTCGATTACGACGTTTTCGCCACCACTGATAAGAAAACACAGAGTTCCGGGGGTTTTGGCGATGGCATTGACGATATCTTCGGTGGAATATCCAAATCGAATGTCGGCAACGGAGTTTCAATTGACAATGATCCGATATTCGGTGGTTTGAATAACTCGGTTTCAACTCCTTCGTCGCCGCCGGTTTATGTAGATGATATATTTGGTGGTGTGAATGAAAAAAGTGTTGGTGTTGATGATCTACTTGATAAGATTGGTGGATTACATACAAACGCTAAAAGTTCGATGGACAAATCGCATGATTTTGATGACTTGTTGGGTGGGTTTGGTGTAAGCAGCGCTTCAAATAATGGGTATGGAATTTTGTCTTCAGCTTCTGTTTTACTTTCTTTTTATGTTGAGAAGAGATGCTACACAGGGGTTGAGGTTACTACCAATTAGCATAAATGTTGAATAGAATTAATATCTCTGAATTGATTTATATTTACCTAATTTTTAATTCTAAAATTTATGATAATGCACATGATGTTAGTCTTTCTGAAATGTATGGTTGACCAGGTTAAAGGGCTAGCATGATTTCTGTTTTATGGATTTAAAGACTAACTCGTACACATGCATAAGCTCAGGAATTAACGTGGAGCTAAATTGCCTATTTTATTCAATTAACTTCCTCATAATGATTTAACCCTTTTTTTACAATGGCATAAAATATCTGTATATCAGAAAAGCAAGTGATTATGATGATAAGTTTTTAGCGGTTAACCTACAGCTGTTTCGATGAAGGCAGAAAGAAAGGGGCGATGATTATAAAGAGATAGGTCTTGAGTGGAAATCCCCAATTCCATTGTAAAATCCCAACAACCTCACAATTTCTGTCAAAAAAAGAAGAAACAAAACAATGTCAGAACTTGAAGGTGCCGCTTTTCCCTTTTGGTCAAAAGGGTCTGGATTTGGTATCTCAGTTTCTGTTTTCCTCTTCCTTCTCCTCTTTCTCTTTTCGTTTTCTTACCGTCCCTTTTGTTGAATTGGGGTTTTTCCTACTGTGACAGATCTTTAAAATTTACACTTGATATGAGCCCCTCAACCTTCTGATTTTCATTGGTAAAAAAAAAAGTTTTTAGCGGTTAACTTATCTGATATAGATATAGATACACTACTACTGTTAACTTATCTGCATGTAGATACAGTACTATGAACGTGTTCCTAAGCAAGCTTTGGATAGTGTTAGCGAAAAACAAAACGATTATTTAAGTTGGATATGAGCATTACCCTCCCAGTAAAGCTTATCGATATATATATATATATATATATTTTGCAAAAGAAGCTTATTGATAAATTGAAGATGCATCATAGATGCCACATATATTTTTGCATTGTCTATGTTCCCATGTTTTGGAAAGATTATTAATGAGAGTCTCTCTGCTGTACATGATATTATACAGAGATAATTTTAGATTGATCTTGTGTGGTTCGTATTTCTGGGATAGCCATACTTCATTAGGTTATTTATGATTTGGTGTTAGTTTTTTTTTCTTCATGTTTCGAGTCATGCTTTATTTGAACACACACCCTCTGTGTCCTCGTTCTGAGGGTGTATAGAAATTTGGATGCATGACCTACAGTTCTCGGCATATGCATTGGATGATCCTGAACTTGGATCAAGCCATTGTTGCTAGTGTTGTATATTTGAAGCTACTAATGTATGCTTCTTGATGTCATATTAGTCGGGAGTATCTTTGGTTATTCTCTCTACTTAAATTTCTCAGTGCAATGTAAGACGTATTTTCTATCTACCAGTGCTTTAAGCTGTTTATCACTTGATTTAAAAATAATGGCATGAATTTTCTGACCTTTTTATTGAAAGTTGTCATCCTTCTATTTCTATTTTCTCTCACTGTATCTAATATGCCAATTCTTTTTTCAGGAAAGCAAGTAATGAGACAAATAAGCCTCGTAAACCAACAGTTACATCTCATGATGATCCATTTTTAGTATTTGAAACTACTTTAAGCACAGCATCTTCAGAATCATTCCTGGACTCATTAGAACAAATGAGTAAGTCGAATAATTCTAAAGGTACAAGTGGCAGCTCCAGTACCTCCCCATTATTGAGGCCTCCACCTAAGTCAGCGAATGCTTCAAACTCAAGTAAAGATTCTTTCAAATGCTTGGGCTAGAAGATGTGAATAGTCATCTTTTTTTATCATTGACTCCATGTAGTTTTCTTAATTAATTTTTGATGCAGTTAACAACTCAAGTATATCATCATTAGATGAGCTTGAGAACTTTGCCATGGGACGGGTGCAGAATAATACTAGTAGAAAGACAAATACCAACACTGGTGAGATTAAGCAAAGCTCAGCAGATAAGACCAACAAAGATAGAGGGTCTCCAGCTACAAGAGTGAATCAATTAAATGGCGCAGATGATCTTGAGTCCTTTTTCAGCATGGGTTCTCGATCAAACAGTGTACCAAAGTCAAGGGCAGCTACTATGGTAGAAGTTATTAATATAGTAATCTCAAATGATATTGCTACACTGAAAGACTATATTCAGTATTTTTTGCTGATGCATTGCATAGGATCCTATGTTTGATCGCCAAGTAAACAGTAAAGGAAAACCTGAAGTGTCACAGAAAGTGCCGTCAGGGTCCCCAGCCAATGCAAAGAAATCTTCATTCACGACATCTTTTGATGACTTGTCATTGATTTTTGGCGGTAAGTTGGTCAAATTTATTGATTTCAGTTACGGTGAATTGATTTTATTGTCAACTTATCATTTTGTTTTTCTTTTTGTTGCAAAAGCTTCCCCACCATCTCAATTTGAGGAAGTGGAAGGTGAAACTGAAGAAAGAAGAAAAGCGAGATTGGGACGTCATCAGAGAGCACAAGAACGAGCGGTGTGTATTGTCATTTTGCTAATTTTTCCGAATTTCTATTAATAAGGGATGGGGGGTTCATCATTGCAAATTGAATGCCATACTTTTATACCTCAACATGTTGGTGATATTTAATTTTCTGAACTGACTTGTTTGACAAATTTAAAGCTTAATGATCTATTGAAAGACTTGGCATAGGATATTTTTGCTAATTCATCTTTAAACTTGAACACAAAGCACATATGATATCTTGATAGTTTATTCAGGACACTGGCATTACAGATTTATTTGTATTGACATCATTTCTCATGGGACAATTTTGCTCTTTTGACTGTCATGATTTCAGTTGAAAGCAGTGGCAGATATGAACCAGCGCGACCTTGAATCTAAGATGGAGCAAGAAGAGAGACGTGTAAGCTTTTGTAGTGTTTTTGTTTGGATTGTGATTTATTTCCAAGGATAATCATGCTATAATTCTCCTGAATTCTTTTTAAATTTTGTATAATTTGTCAGATTTTCTTAGTGTGACATTTGATTTTAATTTGGCAGAGAATCGCTGACACTGTGGATGTTCAGATAAAAAAGTGGGCTGCAGGAAAAGAAGGCAATATGCGGGCACTGCTGTCATCATTGCAAAACGTATGATTTCTTACCATTATTGTTG
This sequence comes from Cicer pinnatifidum, assembly GCA_037974775.1. Classification (NCBI taxonomy): domain Eukaryota; kingdom Viridiplantae; phylum Streptophyta; class Magnoliopsida; order Fabales; family Fabaceae; genus Cicer; species Cicer pinnatifidum. The sequence continues at coordinate 65,611,295 of JBBPBR010000004.1, read as the reverse complement.
TTAGTTGTTAATGCTTCATTTCACTTTAGGGCTGTTTATTTCCGGCTTTTACCCTGTAGTCTGATTTGCATTCTCACTATCATAACATAGTTCCAAGCCAGATAATATTTTGTTATTAGAATACCTCTCACTTTGAATGCTTGGACAGAAGGATCAACTCAAGTATAAAATATTAAAGAAATGGAAAAATGAAGAAATAATATACCATATATAAATGGAATCATTTAGAAGAAACTTTATTTTCAATTCATGTGTATTGTGAGTTGTTGCTTGTATTTGTGTTTAAATTGTATGCAATTGTGTGAGAACCAACATGGTAGAACAAATGGAATATGCTGACTAAGTTGTTGGCCGAAAGCTACATAAAGTTTATTCATAATTCCAACCATACATTTATTTTGGTAAGGGGGCAAGAATTATAAATAACTACTTGATAATAAATGTACCATTGGTTGTGCTATTTTTCCTGTGATAAATAATAATCTAACTAGTAATACATTAATTTTAGTAGGGTTTTTTTTTTTTTTTTTTTTTTTTTTTTTTCCAA
>JBBPBR010000004.1:65570381-65588075 GCA_037974775.1 Cicer pinnatifidum | reverse complement strand
TTAAAAAATTAGAAATTCGAATCAAATATGTCCTTAATTTCTCTTTCTCTATTTCAAGTGTTATAATCTCTCTCTCCAATGTCTAATTTAAATGCGAAGAGATAATTAAGAATTGATTTATCTGAATAAAAAAAAATAAGGTATCATTTCCTACCACATCACATATTTATGATGTGTTTTATATTTTTTTCTCTCTCAAAATATTGAAGAGGTGTATCGATGACAACACATAATTTTTCTTTACTAAGAAAAATGGCTACATTGGATGTCATATAGATATAATATGTACATATAATCAAATAAAAACAGAACATATCTTTCATTGTCTTCGCTAAATAGCTCCATCAAAGGTCAATGATATGGATTTAGATTCCTATGTTAAATAATTTAGTGAAATAAAAAGTTGAAAAAGTAAAGAATAAATAAGTAAACAAATGAGATAGGGAGAACTAAAAATTAGGAAGGGCAGCCTTTTTTGAATGGAGGGCGGCTGAAGTTGAAAAAGAAATTCAAAAATTGAATATTTGGAGACTTTTTAATTTGTTTAGTGTGTAGAAGAGGTTTAATTGTTCTAAATGGAATGAAATATCACTTAAAGCATAATGGATCAAATATGGTAGCAAGTTGCTTAGATAAGAAATAATGGAAAAATAGAGGTAAACATTGAATGCGTTTGAGACCACGATATCTAAAATCTAAATCATTCGATTCATATAATAACCATTTTATACCTAACGGTTAGATATAAAACTTGGAAAAACAGATTAATAATAACTGTTTCATGTAAAAACGGATTAATATTAACAAACTCAATTCAACCAAAATGGTGTTTTTAACGTCGGCCACGATTACCCTTTTTCTTTTCTTTCTCAATTTCTCATTCTTTTTTCGCTCAAAGTTTTCATCCTTTTTGGGATTCAGAATTGTTCAGTGATGCCCTTTGTTACAATGATGAAAGTAGGGAAAGTGAACTGTGAAAAAGTTGAGTACGACGAGAAGACTTCAATTCCTTGAAGAAACAGTTTCTTCCTCTGCCCTTAACACCAACAAAGGTTTTTTTCTTATGTTATTGTTAGATCCATTTTCTATTGAACTTTTTTTTTTTATTGTATTGATTTTGGAAAAGTTATTTAATTTGAACTGAATTTGTTGGTGTGACCTTACTTTAGGACGTGTTTTACGATTATTTCAGTTTGTGGATTAAGTTTTATTTTAATAACTTTGGACTTTTAAAAAATTGGACAAGAAAATTAATATTAGTAAAAATGATGATGACAAGGGAAGTGATTTTTTAATAATTTTTTTTTTTAATTTAATGTCATTTTAATCTCTTGTCTGTCGGATATTCAGCATCGACGAAGGTACACTTTACAAAAAGTTAAAATTATGAATTAAAGTGACTTATGTTACAATGAGTGAGGGATTTAGATTAACATGTTGGCCTAAATCAATCAATGTTAGAATGAGTGGGGGATTGTTTTGGATTTTTGGTCAAGTAGGTGACTAGAAACTAAAACAGTGGTTTATCAATAAAGTTAATTAAAATAAGGTAATATAATAAAAAATTTAATTTATATATACACTAATTTTTATGCTGTTTTTCAATCATAATGATTAGATTATTAAATATATTTGATTTTTACTATAATTATTTATAAAATTGTATTTATGAACGATTATGAATCATAATGATTAGATTATTAAATATATTTGATTTTTATTATAATTATTTATAAAATTGTATTTATGAACGATTATGACGTTCCTCACACAATTAAAATAATTTGATAATAATAATAATAATAAAGAATAAAAGATTTAAAAAAGAAATATATGGTTTATTTGATTTTTGAGGTGAGAGATTTAAAGAATGGAATGATAAAGAAGGTTTGAGGTCCACCCTCGTGTATTACTAACAATTATAATATTTGTAATTTCAAAAAATAAAATACTTCAAAGACCAAAATCATCTAACCAAGTGATTAATCTCAAATAATTAATAAGTTTTAACGAATCAATTGAGAGAAAATCTAAATTTAAATTATAGTGCAAACAATTCTTTGTTAACTTTTATTTACCTTCGGAATAAATAATATTACTAGAATTTTATTCCAAATAATTAACAGTTAAAAAAAGTCATAAATCATTACGTGACAAAAGCATGGCCTTGGCATATATCCATTTCGGGTTATAAAATTAGAATGAACAATAATTCAACAAAGTAAAACTCGTGAATATTTCGAAAATGCGAGAAACAAAACTTAGAATGACCAGAAGTATTATTGAATGAAAAAAAAAGAACATTTCTCAATAACCTCTTTCATTAATTAAATAAAAGATTACAATGGATAACAAGAGATATATCTCTAAACAAATTCAATAATTGATCCTTGTCATGCTTAACAATTATTGAATTTATGTGGCTCAAAAGCTTGCTTCATGAATTGTGCATCTCTTCATCAGTTACTCCTACCATTTATTGTGGTAACTTAAGTGCAGTAATGCTTGTATCAAATCCTATTCTACATTCAAGGACCAAGCACTTTGAACTGGATCTTTATTTCATAAGGGAGAAAATTCAGAATCATAAGAAAAAAGATTATCAACTAACTACTTAGCTAATAAGAAGTTCATTACACGATGGGCACAAGATATAACAAATACTAACAAAGAAAACTCAACTTCCTATAATAATATGCCATTTCAAATGCTTCATTACTCAAACCACACCAAACCTTTTAGAAATGATATGCCGTTTTTTTCCTTTTTTTATTCAGCTGAATGGTTGCATATATACTCTGACAGAAGGAGGCCTCACCAATCACTATTTGCAAGAATATGAGAAACCAATTCCAATGAAGAGTTAACATATGACATATGCTTTTTCTTTACTGAATAGAGAGGACTGGAATTTGGAACTCTTCATGGGAACAGCATGGCCTATTATGCTATCACCTCATTGTAAAATTACCGAAGAAAATAATTCTGGTTGGTTCTTCTACCACATCTCAACCATACACAATAGTCTTAATTTGTTGGTCTGTGACAGCACATGACATATCTTCCAACTATGTTTTTAATAGGAAGTGGTCCCCTGTTCATCATTCCAGATATTATAAGAGAATGAGAAACAAGACTGTTTCTATGGCCTTTAAGTAGAAACAATTCAAGTCAAATATTTTTAGTTATCCAACCATTTTGAGTGAGAGTTTTAATATTAAAAGAAACAAAAGTTTAGTTGCATTATACATCAATACATTTAGAAAATTACACAGCTCCCAAAAGTTTAAAATTAAAGAAGAAGGAAAAATGAAATAGTTACTTACCATATATGTGAATCATAGCTATTATTGCGATTATCCCCCAACACATAAACATGGCCTTTGGGCACATACTGCAAGGATAGAATTTATGAGAAGTAAAATGAATGAAAAAGGACAATAGCAATAAACAATAGTCTCACTCACAGTTAATTTGGTTGTGTATGTTGGCGGCTCTGCCACAAAATCCTCCTCTTGAGCAACACCATTGACATAGAGTCCCCCATGATGGACCTGCAAAATGAATAGTATAATCAGGAATTATATTTTCTTAACAATGATGGCTTAATCAAATTATCAAGTAGAATGTAAACTTCAATTGACATTTTAGTACCTCAACAGTGTCTCCTGCTTTTGCAACAACTCTCTTGATAAAAACATCTGTGTTGTCTTCAGAATTCTACATATATAAAAATAAAAATAAACCAATCATGTAACTGAACTGATTTTAGTGATCTGCAAGTAGGCAACATAAGCAGAACATACCTGTGTTGGATCTCGAAATGTTACAATTTCATGTATAGCAGGACTCATGATGTAATATGAAGCCTGAGGAAATTAACAAGTAAGAAAAATAAATACAAGACAAGAAAATATCTATTGATCCTATTTCCGAAAGTGTTTCTACTAGAATGCAATTGGATATATGGCGAATTTAATAATAATGTAATAAACTACCAACATTTGATTGTGACACAACAAGTTTAAATGCCAAAAGGTTGTTTCACTATATAAGACAGAGTTTGTCACTAGCTAAAACATCATAGCTACCGACAGAAATGAGCAAGAACAACAACATGAAAACAGTTTGTTGCTCAATCAAAACTCCAAACAAGTTTGTTTGAAGAGTAACAGATCATATTATTTCAACATCCCTAAAGTTAATTTGCATAGAATTGGTGAGATAACAGAAATTGAAATGGAAAGCTGCAGAGTACCTTTTCGACAATAATTCGATCGCCAATGCGAAGGGTAGGATACATAGAAGAAGAAGGTATGTAGAAAAGTTGGGAGAAGGTAGACCAGAGAAGAAAAACCACAAGAAGTCTGAAGAAACCGTCTAGACCTGGCCATCGAAGGAGACCCCAACTCTGACATGGCATCCATCGCAGGGAAGGATAGTAAGTAATCAAAAAGTTGTACATTGCAGATGGCCTCAAGAAGCTCATTACTCAAACGTGCTTAACTCAACTTATGACAGAAATTAATGTTGTAAAATGAGTTTTCAGTTGTTTCTTAAACACGAGAACTGTGGAGACTTGCTGATTAAGTTTCTTCAAACAAAAAATGAGATCTATTTCTCTGTCAACGCGGTTTTCACTATTACAATACATACACAGTACCAAATGTTTTATATTAACCGCAGCTGCCGTATATACTCTTTTAACCGGAATAACGGATTAACTAACCGACAACGTAATAAAAAGAAATTATGAATATTTCATTAATCAAATATTACTCATTCTACCAAATGTGTACTTCTAAATTTTTCATGATTTATTTGAGAGTGCTCTAGAATGTGATGTGAAGGACTAATGTGGTGGTTTATTGGATAAAAACATTTTCTTTTTCACAACAACACACAGCCAAATTAATCAAAGTTGAATTTTTTACCCTTAATTATATCTATACCTCTCATTTCTAATTTTTACTCTTTAACTTCTCAAAATACTTATGCGTGAATAATAAAAATAAAAATAATTAATTTTTTTTTCTTTTAACTTTTCACACTCTCTGGAAATTTGTGTTTTAGAAAATAATTTTATTAGGTAATTATTTTCATTTAAAAATTTTGTTTTTTGAATTTTTCAATACACATAATTACAGAAAAATTCAAAAAATAAAATTTTCCGATAAAAAATAACAATTGAAAGATTCATTTTCAAAATTTTTGATTAAAACATAACTACTAAAAAAATGATTTTTTGAGTTTAACCTCCTTCACAGTTTAACAGGAGAGTCGTTGTTGAGAAAAGAAGAAGGAGGAATGAAGAGATGCAATAGATCGTGAGGATCATGTTCAATATGAGTTTGTACTGCGAGGACATACCTACTTCATTTGGTAGGATATATTATACTAGCTGACAAAACTTTTACTTTTGTATATGCAAAATACCTATTTCTTTTTTAAGACTTTGATACTTGTGGTAAATGGACATGAGGACTAGTTGGCCATATTGTTTTATATGACTATCTTAGATATGATATCATGTTTGCAACTAACCAGATAAGATGATATTCATCTCTATTTCTCGTATTTTTTATAATATATTTTATGATTATTTTTTATACTTATTATATCATTCTTATTTAATTATTTTATAGACATGGATTCACGAGCATTTCTTTGACATTTGTAAAAGTAGTATGAGTGAACTTATATCTTCACATCCACATATATTTCAATTGAGTGCTAAACAAACATCTGGGAATGTTGCATATTATAAAGCGAAATTAGATGTTTTGGGACCTACTGATATTATTTGGACATCAAATTACGATGAAGATGCCACGACAGGATTTTAGTTTGTATCGAAGTTGATAAGGTACATTTGTTGGTGCTCCCTAATGGTATCATATTTGCTATAAATGTGTCTACGACAGTTTGAGTATATTCAATACATCCCTCCCACACCTCTAGCGCTTGTTGTATGTGATTTTGATGTTGAATGGAGTATGTTCAGGAACTTTGTTCGACCCCTTCACACTAGATCGCATCCAATCGCATATTCACACAAGTGTGTTCATGGCTACTTATAGTGGTGCTATAGGATATCTCATATTCGAATGATCTCTTATGTTGTTGCAGCACCTCTCTGTTTTGACGTTCTTGTTGCTAGTCCTAGTTGCATCACATATTCACTATGACCAAGTATAACAACAATAACACGATACCCACAGTAACATTATATGTCTTCAATATATGGATAAATTAGAGGAATAAAGTCATCTGTATATTTTCTAACTTCACTCATCACAGGTTGTTGTGAGTCTTGTTTGAATGTTTGCTGAGAAATTTGTTTGGATGCTTTTTAGGAGGCTTGCTTAGATGCTTGTTGGGATGTTTTCATGGGTCATTGTTGAGAGACTTGAGTAGTTGCATTATCATAATAAAACACATCCACATTCTCAAAAAATGAAGGGTCACAATATATGTCATACCCCTTCGGCTTCTTACCTTTCCTTTTCTTCTTCATACCACTTTTTGTTTTGATCTTATTTGATGGTGATCACATTAATGTTGTCTCGAGATGGCTATTTCACATAATTTGTTCTTCAATGCCCTCCTTCAAACAAAAGTTCTTGATTTCCATATTTTTCAAATTATATTTATGTATGATATAATGTCCAACTCTAAATCATTTTCTAACGTTTCTTCCTCTGGACAAATATTCGATGTTAAGTTTCTCCAATGTATATGAATTGCATCCAATGAACTTCAAACACCTTCCACCTTGTACCATGTTAACTCACATGCACTAGGTTATCCATGAGAGCTTTTAAGTATACAACGACATACGACTTTTTCGTTACCGACATAGTTGCTCTCTTGTATTCATCAACAATGTGAGATAAAGTTTTCCTTGATATACAGCCCAAGTCAAATTCTGATAGAATATATTGTTGTTTATGTGTTCTTTGCAACCCTTACTTGTCTCAAATGACCATTTTATCTTCTTAATTTGCAACCTCAACATCTCATTCATACCATCATATGCCTTACAAAAATCACATTTATTATGTTCCAAAAATCTCTTTAATGACTAATAGGCAGACTCAATCATAATATTCGAACATAAAAAAGAACAAATAATATTTCAATAAAAAAATATATCAAACGTACATGCTTAATCCTAAATGTGTATAATGGTCGTAGTATTTTCTAGATGCAACACCCAATATATCAAATCTTTTCTTGTGAGGAGTTCATCATGTGTCTTTGACATAGTCAAAGAAAATGATATTATTGGCACATGTTTGCCCAAAACTTTGCAAAAGCTGCTCGTGTTCATTCACTTCATAAGAATAAATAACTTTCTTTCACAAATCTAAAATGGGTTCGTACATATCCTTTTTCAATATATATTATTTGCATTTGACTCTAATATTTTTGTTGAAGTTGAAAATGAAAATACAACTTCAAATGCATTCTCAAAGCAAAGATCTTTATCAATCACAATCACCTAAGAAAATGGAGCTTTTAAAACAAACAACTATTTTAACATCTTTAGTGTCCAATAAATTTTTTTTTATGTTCACATTCCATGTAAACAAATGCAACATTGAATGTCAACCGATTTGAAGTTACACCAATAATTTTAAACAATGGTAACCTATAATTATTGGTTGTGTAGTTGTCATCCATGAAAACTACAAGATCTTTTAACATGGAACATTTAATTTTATATTTTTTTTAAAATAAAATTTTGGTAGTATTACTTTTTATAGCGATTTTTTTGGAAGAAAAAATTATTTACTGAAAATTTGAATTATTTTTAAATATAAGACGAGTACATGTCGTACAAAATTCAATTTTTTAAATTATTAGAGGGAGAAGTTAGTATCATTTCATTGGACTATTATTAAAAACTGCAACAGAGTGGCACCAAGCTGCTAGGGATCAAGCTTTATATGCAACATGAATTGTATATTCTGTTACTAACAAAGAGTGCTTTATACACCAAGAATACAAACTAATCATGTTGTGAGTTGCTTCTCTCACCCCAATGTTCTTCATGTTCTTCAAATTGGTCAATCTAAAAATATATTTTAGAAGCTTTTAAAATTGAAAGAAGAAGTTGCCATTAAATTAATTACAACATACTAACTCAAACACAAACTAACAAGTGCATAGAGGGCCCAAACCCATTTACAATGGCAAACCCAATCCATGATAGTCAAATGATCTAACAAAATCCTCCCTTAAATTCAATTTCTGAACAATGAAATTTAACAAAAGAAAAATATTACATTTTGCACATTCCAAACCTCCCTCTTAGGTTTTGAACACATATAAAATTCAACTGGAAGTAACTTTTTATTTTGTAAACTTAAAAATTCAAATTTTTAAGAATTTTTTTCCATTAAAACTAAAACTTGAGTTTTACAGAAAAAAAATATCTCTAAAATTAGAATTTGAGATCGACATAAAGTTTTATTGGACTATTTATTAAAGGGTGTAGCACCCTGCTACTCCAACCAATACCAAAAAATGAAAAAAATGAAAAAAATGTGGGTTGAGTCTCAAGGTACATAACCTTTTCTAATTTTAATTAACTAAAGTAACACTAATAACTATTTTTATAAGTTTTTAAAATAAATTTAAATTTAATACCTTAAAATTATAATGAGCCAGAGCCTCAAGTATAAAAGTGTGGAACTTACATACCACATAATAGAAAGAAATATCTGCATGAGACGTCATTGCACACGAAAACATTGCAAACAAGGAATTTTGATCCTCACTCCCTTCCTTGTTAACATTTTGCTCATCAAATATTTGTGATGAATAAAAAACGTAGCGACTGGATTTGAGGATATCCAAAAATAAAAAATCAATAAAGCTAAAAAACAAGAAGAACAAACAAGAATGGAATGGCTTGGCTCCACCACTCACTTAACAATGCATCTCTATCTTTTTTAAAGCTAAAAACTTATAATCAGCACCTCTCCTCATACACGATACTCCTATTCTTTTCTCAAAATTAGAAACACAATGATAGCACGCCACTTATTCTTTGTCTGGATAGCGTTACTATTTCCCTTGCTTTGTGCAACTGAGGAAGATGCTTCAACCAGGGACACCATCATCTTCACCACACTTGGCAGAGCTTACTACGCTTTCGATATCTATTCTCTCCCAATTCACCTCAACCATTCACCCAACCCTCACCAAGAATTACAAATTACTGACGGTAACTCCGTTAATTTTAACGGCCACTTCCTTTCCAATCAATTTCCCTCCGATCATAACCCGCCTCCTCTTCAACTTGTTTACGTCACTGAGAGAAACGGATTTCCTTCCATATACTACGACGCCGTTTACACAACCACAACTTCAACCTCAAGAAGATCGGCTCTTGAATCCGTTACCGTCACGGATAGAATTCAACTCCCTCTGTTACCTAATCATCTCAAAGACTCTTCTCAACTTTCAGTTTCAATCAAAGACAAACCAAGTGTGACTCCCGATGGTGAGTTTTTGATCTACGTGTCAACACATGAAAACCCAGGGGTGCCACGTGTCAGCTGGACAGCCGTTTATTCTACTCACCTCGAATCAGGTCTCACACGAAGACTTACTCCCTACGGTGTAGCTGATTTCAGCCCCGCCCTCTCTCCGTCAGGAACATGGACCGCAGTCGCTTCCTACGGCGGAGCCGGTTGGTCAGGCGAGGTAGAGGATCTCACTACAGACATCTACGTTTTCCTCACTCGAGACGGAACACAGCGACACAAGTTGGTTGAACACGGTGGCTGGCCCTGTTGGGTCGACGATCAAACTATTTACTTTCACCGGAGGGGAAACGACAGTTGGTGGAGTATTTACAGAGCGATTCTCCCCGCTGATTCTTCTGACTCAGTCGTTATCGAACGAGTCACATCACCGGGTGTACACGCGTTCACACCCGCAACCTCACCGGGAAACCACAACTTCATCGCGGTCGCCACAAGAAGAACTAGCTCAAATTTCCGTCACATCGAGTTATTCGACTTAATTAATAATGAGTTCAAAGAGTTAACTCGTTTCATCTCACCTCAATCTCACCACCTCAACCCGTTTATCTCACCCGATTCAACCCGGGTCGGGTACCACAAATGTAGAGGAAAGGAAAGTAACAGCAGTCCCCAGTTTTTGCTAGAGAATGTTCAAAGCCCCGTTCCAAACCTAACTCTTTTCCGGTTCGTCGGTTCGTTTCCGGCTTTCTCACCCTCTGGAGACAAAATCGCTTACGTCGAGATGCCAGGCGTTTATGTCATGAACCGGGACGGTTCAAACAAGCGAAAGGTTTCCAACGCGATGGCGTTTTCAACCGCGTGGGACCGGGTTCGACCCGGTGTAATCTACACAGCAGTTGGAGAAACATTTGCATCGGAGAGCACGGAGGTTGATATTATATCCATCGACGTCGACCGGAACATCGTCAAGAAATTAACCATAGACGGAAAGAACAACGCGTTTCCGTCTCCGTCACCAGACGGAAAATGGATCGTGTTTCGTTCGGGTCGGTCGGGTCATAAGAACCTTTACGTAATGGATGCGGTTGAAGGAGAGAAAAAAGGACTAAGAAGATTAACTGAGGGTCCATGGACAGATACAATGTGCAATTGGTCTCCTGATGGAGAATGGATAGCTTTTGCATCGGATCGTGATGACCCGGGAAGTGGGAGTTTCGAGTTATATTTGATCCACCCGAATGGAACCGGGTTGAAGAAACTGATTCAGAGTGGGTCGGGTGGGAGAACGAACCACCCGTATTTTAGCCCCGATGGGAAGAGTATTGTTTTTACGTCAGATTATTCAGGTATATCGGCGGAGCCAATTTCCAACCCGCATGCTTATCAGCCTTATGGTGAAATATTCACCATTAGATTGGATGGTTCGGGTCTAACAAGATTGACGCATAATTCGTATGAAGACGGAACACCTGCTTGGTCACCCAAATATATCAGGCCTGTGAATGTTGAGAGGCCCAAAGGTGGACCTTATTGTTCTTTCGAAGATTGTCAATGGCTTAACAACATGCCAAATTACTACAAGGCACAATGTGCTCTGTAAATGTTGATGCCCTTCACACATCTAATTTTGCACCGCAAGTACAATTATGTATTATTGGTCACACTACACAAGTATGGATAATGTATGATAAATAATTAAACGTGGGATGTGGAAATTGTAGGTTGAGCTTGAACGACCTTTGTTAGTATGATTTTGGCCTTGCATTCTGCTTTTTGGTTTGTGTAGACTTTTTCGGTGGATATGTAATTAGAAGTAGCAGTAGCAGTAGCACTATGTTAAATAATTTAAATTATAATAGACACGATATTTAATTGGATTTAATGGTTGAACTGTTTTAAAAACCTTGAAAAGGTTAGAAAGATTACATGAACTAACAATGATGATACACCTCGTAGTGTCATGTTTACTCACTTCTAAATTTGTCATTTTTTGTCCATTACCTTTCCTAGCTGGCCATTATTGGGCAAGAAATCTAGAAATTGGTTACATCTAGCATTAATGGTGCAGAAGCAGTAGCTAATGATACAAGTTGCTTCTTGAAGAGAACTGATTTTGTGGGGCATCAATTAAGCAGATACAAGAAGCCCTTCTCTATGGAGATTGTGTGTCAATCTAACGCTTTCCAACTGGAAATTGGACATTCAAAATTTCAACTCTGCTTAATGCTGGAAAAAATCTTGAGGTATTGAAGGAGGGCAGTACTTTTTGGCTACATATTTATACTGAAAAAAACAAATAAATTATGAGGAGACTGTTATTAAAAAAGATATACAATTCATGGAAAGTGCATTTGTGCATATATAGGTAAAAAGGTAAGAGAAATTTACCTTGTGCTGACTGTATTTCTCCTTAATTGCAGGCAAATTAGAATTAGGGCTGTTGCAACAAAGACGATGGAGATCCTTTACACAAGCACACAAATCAGCAGGCTGGTAGAGAGTGTAATGCTGCAATGTCGCATTCTGTTGCAAAAAACAGAATCAGCAAGTTAAGAAAAGCAATATTTAATAATTCCTTGACGAAAATGGAACAAATAATCTTTGACATTAGCAGCAGCATACCCATGGTTTCGTTGATGGAAAAAGCATAAATTTGGCCAGGAAAATTGATGAAGCTGCTATAAGTGATGGAGCATAACAAAGCATACTATATTCCAAGAGAGATAATTCGGCAAGATAGTTTGCCAAGCACTCTAGTTGCAGTGAAGGGACCTGAGAGATGCAAATAAAAGAGTGTGAAAAACCCCAATTGTTGTAAAAATGAGTGGTATGTCATTTAGCTTGCATAATGTGTTCTCACAGGTTGTTTATAATCATAAGTTTTGAGTCTCTCTGTTACTTGATTACTTCAAATCATAAGTGAGTGTGTCATTACTTGTCTCTCCTTTACTTATTAGCTTGTATAATGTGTTCTTACAAGTATGTGCAAAAAATTGTGTGAAAAAACCAGTTTTCATGATTAAACAGCCTATGACAAAAGTGCACGAGCCTTATAAGTCCCCAAGTTAAGCACGAAAGATACCTCATCAACTCCTTGAGCTGCACGTACGAATCTTCTGAAATCATATCAATAGAGGAAATGGATAATATTAGATCAGCAGTCAGCATCAAATAACTTAGAGAACTGAATTTAATATTGTTATCAGTTAAGTACCTCAAGAAGCATTTAACCGTTGGGGCAGTCATTTCAAACTTCAGAAAATTCAAGACAGTAGATTCCATCTGCAAAACCTGCATGGAATGATTTGCTTGAGATTTGGAAACTTCAAATACTATAAAAGAAGTTATAAGTTATAACTTGAAGCCGCAAAATTTAACCAAAGAATTCAACACAAACCTCTTCCTTGAAGTATGTGTTATCAGTTATGTAACAAAATTCCTCCACCTGGGGTGCACAAATCTCCTCATATTTGCTGCCAACAGTAATGGAAAATCAATTTTCTTTACTTCATATTTATATCCTATAGCTATAAATAAAACATTATCAGAAAAACATAAAATTAGTATGCTTCCTTACGAGGCAATCATCATAGAAGCAACTCCAAGTAATTGTAATTTTTGCCTATTCATGGCATTCCCAGAAAGATACCGATCAATGTAGTTTACTGTCAAAAACAATGTATCAGGTACAAGTCTATACTCTTCGGCCACCTGCAGTTGGAAATAGACATCGATATTAGCACATACGGAGGTTTCCCTATGAATTCTACAATGAGACATCCTGTTTCCAAAAAGAATGTATCACTTATATGTTCTCATTAGAAAATTTCAATGTAACAATAAATATATCAGCTTTGAATAACACATTGATCAAAATGCAGGAATTGCAAAATCCATATGAGTAATTGTCAATCTATAAACATTACCTCCACTAGCCAGTCAATCAAAATAGCACGCATGCTGGGATTAATGTCCTTCTGAATTTTCTCCATGAAATCCGTGGAAGGTCTTTTCTTTGCCTGAGATTCGAGAAATTGGAAAAGATAAGAATAAACTTTACAATATTTAATTAATAATTTGATTCTGATAGCAAAGTATGGTACATTTGTGGCCTGTTAGTAAAAACTAGAATAAATCAATCATACTAACTAACTATGGAAATAATGTACATAAGGTTTAAACAAATTATTTAGTATAAACAAGTTCAATCATATCTCATTCTCAGCTTATTATTATTGACTAAAAGCTACTTACAATTTGACGAAGGATGAAAATATGGTTTTACATATACATTCATCTCTAATTGTAAGTGTCACATTTACAAAGAAAAAAGTCATAAAATAAGTATCATTTTATCTTTTCAATCTAACATAAAAAACAATATCTTAGGCATAGAATGTGTAAACACAACAGATTAGATAATTGTTAACAGGGAAAGTGAAGCTATATACCTCAGATGCACGCAGATGCTTGTAGATATCACAAGCAAAGGAAGCACAGAGCTGAGGATCCACATGATCATTATCAATATTAACAATTTTCTCCCCCTTTTCCAACTCAACAAGAATGTCTCTACTACATATATTTCCTGCAAACAAATCAATCAACAGTAATATTAAAAGAGTGCACTAGTAAAACCAAAAGGGTAACCACATAATCAGTTTCAACTATGAAAAACACAAATTAGCAACAAAATTAAACCTGATTGGTATTTATTGTCAGAAATGTTAAGACTACAGAAAGTCTTCCTCTCAATAGAATCAACAGCTGGAATATCAGTGTTATCCACATATTCAATATCAGGACTCTTGAAAGAATCACAAGACGACATTGTTTCGTCCATAGAGACCGACATTCCATCTGATTTACCAGGTGATAAAGATAAATCCATGCTACTCGAAACCGGAACATTGAAATTTGCAACCAACGGAACAACTTCATTCCTTTCACTGAATGATGAAGTAGTACTAGTTGTAGTAATTGTGGCTTTAGGAAAAACAACAGTAGCAGATTTAACATTCGAAAAAATAGGTTTTTTATTGCCGGAAATTGCTGAACTTGAAGAAGAATTGCATTGCGATGTCTCTTTCTTCGTCTTTGCAACTTTCGTTACCTACGATAAAATTCGAACGATTATTATTATTATTATTATTATTATTATTATTTTGTTTTGTGATGAAAAAGAAGGAATCTTGAAAGAAGGAATTATACCAAATTGGAAGAGTTGCGAGAAGCGTTTTGATTGGTGAGGTTAGTGAGAGGAGGACGCTTCTTGGCGGAGGCGATAACTTTTCCGGCGTTGTTGGTATCCGAAGATAAAACGGTTACTGGAGGATGTCGTTTAGCCATAGACGACGTCGTTGAAGAAGAAAACGACGAACGACGATTGTTATTCGACATTTTTGTTACAACTAGGGTTCTTTGCTTGTTTATCGCTAATCAAGAAACAAGAAAGAAAAGAGATTTGAGCTTTTCTTTTTTTGTTTTGTTTCCGAGCGTTACTGTTGTGGTGTTATGCTGCTTTTCTTTTGAAAAGAAAAAAAAGGAGAGAGTGAGTGTGTTTGTGTGTGTGTGAGTGCAATAAATTTAGTTTATATTTATGAGTTTGAGGCGGGGAAAAGGAAAGGTTTAAAATGGGGAGAAATCTGGGCCGTTGAATAGGCTCGGTAAGAGGAGCGGGGGTACATGTGGGGACCACACAATTCAAATTGTTTGTGAGAAGAGAATGAGAGAGTGTATAGTACCCTGCACTTCAGGGATTTGATATTCTAATTGGATTGGGCACGTTTGAAGGAGCTATGCTGTCGATTTGAATTTGAATTCAAAAATCAAACGGTAACTGAATCTTGTCGTTTACTGTTGAAGTGAGGAAAAGAGGACCAACCCAATTCCCAACCATCTTGCTCCCAAATTCTTCATTGGTCATTTTCTAATATTTCTTAAATTTCTAATTTCAAATATTTCCCTTTTTTTTTTTTTGCTGAATTAAATATTTCCAATTTAAATTAAGCAGGATTTAAATTTGTGCACGGAGATGCGAGATTCTAACTCAAAATAAAACCAATGGTATTAAGGTATTTAAGGAAAAAAAATCTTGAACGCAATGGTATTTTTTGTACATTAAAAAAAAAATTCTTGATGAAAAAAAAACTGTTTTCTTTTCTCATTTACATAAACAACTGGAGAGCATTGGCCAATTTAATAGCTTAGATTTCGGTCACAGACACTTCCCAAAAATATTTTATTTTGTTATAATATAATTAGTCCTCCTGATTTGGAAATTCTACTTAAATTTTTTTTTTTTTGTTATTCTTATACTACAGGTGACTCTTGAGCATATGTTAACATAAGAATAATAGCAGTAATAACTAAGAATATCTATTTATATACAATAAAATTTCATATTTATTTCATCAAAAATAAATCTAAAAGAAATATTTTTTAATTGATTTTTACTACATGTTTTCTCACAAAAACTTAATTAATACTTCTACAATAAATTAAAAAATAATAACAAAAAGAATAATTTCAAAAAATTAAATAATTTGCTTTATAACAACAATTTGTCAAAGTTTGATATAATATATTGATATATATTTTTATAGGATTTTAATTGGATATTTATTCTTTATTTTATTTTGTAGTTATGATTTCAATTGCTTTTTATTTATTCATTTATTTATCGTATTTAGATAATGAAATTATAAGATAATTTAAATTAGTCAAATATACTAAATTGTTAGTAGGAAAATATAAAGTTTAATATTTCAACTTTTGAATATATAAATAGGAGATTTGTTGCATATTTTAAGGATATTAAATTATATGATAAAAAAATAAAAATAAAAACTGTCAAATAATTGCATGAAATAAGTATATTTTTGTTATGGAAGAAATCAAAAACAGAAAGGGGTAGCACAAAACAAAAGGGTCGTACACCATAAACAAATTTGGAGGATACACAGAAAGAGGCCGTACACCTTAAACAAAATCGGAGGACTAGAAAAAATTATAACAAAAGTATATAACAATACAACTTTAAATAAATTAAAAGTAAACTTATAGTTATAGTTTTACGTGTAATATAAATATCTCAAGTCATAGTTTTTTATGAATTTTTTTCTTTTATCAATCGTCATTTTCTTTCTAAAACTATTAACAAATATTCGTCATTTAATATAATATTTTTTTTCTAAATTAATTATTTGTGATCATATGAAAATATAATTAAAATAAAACATAAAATATTAGTATTTATGTTTATTATACAAGAATCTTAATCTTAGTTATTATTTTATAGATCTATCACTTAATTGTAATTGGTCTCTAGTCATTTGATTGATTAAGACATGCAAAGGTAGGTCATCTCAAACATATAAATAAAACAATAGAATGATTTAATTTTCATTATAACAACAATTTGTCAAAGTTTGACATAATATATTGATATATATATTTTTGTAGGATTTTAATAATATATTTATCTTTTATTTTATCGTTTTGATTTTAATTTCTTCTTATTTATTTATACATTTATTTATCTATCATATTTGCAGAATTAATTATGAGATGATAAAATAATTTAAATTGGTCGAATATACTCAATTGTTAGTGAAAAAATATGAAATTTAATATTTCAACTTATGAATACAAGAAGTAAATTTGTTGCACACTCCAAGAAGATTGAATTTTATGATAGAAAAATATTATCAAAGAAGATGAAAGTTGTTGCATGAAATAAGATTTTTTTTTTTTTGTTTTTCTATTATACATACATACACATGTGTATGAAGGTTGTCGAAGAATTTTTTAGACTATACATACACATTTCTAAGAATCATTCAATTTAATTGGATTCAGTTTGATAAATAACCCTCCAGACTCAACTTTGTTAAGTCAATGTCAAAATTGATTTTAAAAATACTAAATTAACTTCGTTGACAATCCGAGCCAACATCCATATGTCTCACTTTCAAGCCTTGTGATGTAAAAAGTATAATTGGAAAGAGATAAAATTTCACTAAAAAAAGGTCAATCAATTTCTTCATCAGAAATTAGTAAAAACTTACAAGATTAATAAAAAATACAAAAAGTCTCCCCATATTTCATATAAATTAATTAAACCCGCATGAATAAGAGAAAATGGATGAATAAAAAGTAAGTTCACTGGAAATTAAAAAAACGGGGGGGGGGG
>JBBPBR010000004.1:65543464-65570371 GCA_037974775.1 Cicer pinnatifidum | reverse complement strand
GGGGGATACAATTTAATTTAACAAGGTTTGCAAGAAGGAGGAACTGTACATGATAGATGTAAAGACTATGGAGAATGAATGGATGTGTCTAAATGGACATGGTACAGTAGCTTGGATATCAAATGATTGACACAAAATTGGCACACGCAAAATTCCACAAGGCAAGATGAGCGAGCAAGCAACATTACATCCCTTTGCTCCCAATGATCCAGAACTTCAAGAGTGCACACCGCAAGTATTTGAATAACTATAACACTTTTTGATACATTTTTAAACACACTGTGATCTTTTTACCTCAAGTCAAATTAGCTGTCTTTGCTAGTAATTCCTGTATAAGTATGTGGGTTTAGTTGTGAAATACTTCTACTGGTAATGATGGAGGACAATACTTCTTCGCCACATACTTGAACTGAATCCATAACATGAAACCATATGAAATCAATTAATAATTTGTAAGTGGTGATAAAGATGAACATCAAGACATAACAGGAGTATATTTAATAATAAACAAGAACACACCAAATGCAAGCAGACCAGTTTGTTAAAAACTAAAAAGAAGTTAACAGCTCCCTTTCAGAGCTGCAGACATATTCAGTACGAGGCTGCTATTCAAGCCACATGCAGCCATAAATAGATGGTGTGTGCAGATTAATAGATGACTGATAGAAACTCGAAACTAAACCCATCATAGTTCAACAATAAAAATCCACCCACTGATTAATGACACATAGCAAACTTAATTACATGAAGATAGTTTCCAACTTAACAAATCCCACAAAATTGAAATTATCACAACAATCAAAACCTTCTATTTACTGAACAGTTCCCACATTCATCTCTCACATGTATTGACAGATGCCCATAATTTTTTTATCACGAATCATATCAAAAGATAGATATTCCTAGATGATTTAATCCACCACTTTCTCATATTACTTGACAATCCATTTGATTTACCCTTTTAACGGGTGAGAAAATATTTTAATAGAATTTAAATGATTAATGCAATAAAATAAATCTCCATCAATTTTCAATGGGATTATCACTTGATGAACCATTTGTTTAAAATAAATTATTAACATCCATTTTGAGGGAACTCCGAAATTGATGAATGAGATGCACAAAAGAGCCAAGAAATAAGGATTATGATTGTAGACTACTTTATGTCTCCCAATTTTACTACACTCATACACAAGGGAGCAAGACAAGGGTATTCTCACCTTATGTTGACTGTACTTCTCCCTGATAGCAGTAATGGAAGGAGAACTATGATAGCCATTACAGTACAACAAACGCAACCCATTAATACATTCACACAATTCTGATGCTTGGTAACCTGTGTAATGCCTTAGCATAGAGTTCTGTACCAAATCATTTAGTTGCACAACATCAATATATATTATGTCTATCAAAAGAAAAAAATTCCAAAGTAAAATAAGTTTTCATAAATACATACCCAGGGTTTCTTCCTAGGAAGTAGTATATATTTAGCCAAGAAAGTGGCTGATGCAGCTATTAATGATGGTGCATACCGAAGCATATCATACTCTAGAAGAGATAACTCTGCAAGATAGTCTGCCAAATACTCCAACTGCATCAATGGAACCTGAAAACAAAACAAGGTGACCATCATAAATTGTCATTATTATCCTAGCCTGGAGAGATAAAAATAGAATCTCAATAAAAAAACACATACCTCACAGGTTAGTTGGGCAACAATAATGAAGCGTCTGCATTGACATGTTCCCCAGTCAATACTAGAATAATTTACTTCCACTTGCACTTGTCAATAATAATAGGAAAATCAGTCATTACCTCAAAAAACATCTAGTTGTGGGAGCTGTCATTTCAAACTTCAAGAATTTCAGCACAGAGGACTCCATCTCCAACACCTGCAATAATTTCATACATCTATCGTTTTAGGAGACTAAAGTCATAAAATGGAATCCAGAGCTGCATTCATGAATCAATCAATAGATAAATAACAAAACTCATACCTGCTCCTTAGAATATGTATTATCAGTTACATAACAGAACTCTTCCGCCTTCGGGGCACAGATCTCCTCATATTTACTGGCAAATTCAAACTAATTTATAACCTTATGGGATATACACATTCACATACAAATACAAATGCAGGACAAACACAACACAACAACTAGTTGAAACAGCCCTGTACAGTACAAATTAAGTAGATATTACTTAATAAACAATATCTAAGAGATAAGAACCCTACGCAGCAATCATCATGCAGGAAACACCGAGTAGTTGAAACCGCTGTCTATTAACTGATTTGCCTGAAAGATAGCGATCAATGTAGTTAACTGCCAAAAATAGTGTATCAGGTAGAAGCCTGTACTCTTCAGCGACCTACAATGTAGAAAGAAATTAGGTGAAAAACATTTGAAAAGAAGACCAGTGAAGGATAAAGTCTTCTCATATTCCCTGATGAAAAAAAAAAAGACAAAAAAAAAACAAGTTGAATGAATCATATACAAATAACAACGAATCCTATTGTAGTTGCTTTGGTTTACCTCTCCTAACATGAGAATTTATATTTCTCGATAACTAACGCACAAAAATAATTAGAATAATATTGTCAAAATATTATTTCTAATAAAGCATAAAGTCCCACTAATCAGGATATAACAAGACATATAATAAATCATACAAATAATTTTGAAAAAGTAGCACATTGAGAAGAACAAACTCCCTGGAATATATTTATCACCCTGGCAGTACCACTACCCACCATAGTTTACCTCTACAAGCCAATCAATAAGCATTGCCCGCATGCTAGCATTTATGTCTTTCTGTATCTTCTCCATAAAGTTCGTAGACGGCCTTTTAGTTTTCTGAAACCATAAATTAGACCAAAACAAGAGATGAAAAGGAAGTAGAGATAAGAAAAAAGAAATATGAAGATGCTGGCCCTTTAAGAGGAATCAAATCACATTAATAAGTTGCTCCAGGAAAATTCAATTGTCACTTTTATCAACTATTTTGCCATCATGTGAAAGTCTAATTTGTAGAAACAAACAATTATAGATCGAACTGATACTTCAGATATTTTTAAAATAAAACATTCTATCATTGTATCCCACATAAATTCACACGTGGAACTTTAGGAAGTTGATGAGTTCAAATCACTTATATTTACTCTATTCATTTACGATAAATGGGACATAAATCCTTCAAACATTCCAATTCCAATATATCACATGTCTAACCGCTTAAGGGTTTGTTTAGATTTGTGTACTGTGGTATAGATTGGAATGGAGTGGAATGAACTACTATTTCGTTGTTTTGATTTTAAAAATAGATGTTATTTCATTCTATTTTGTTTTATTTCATTCCACCTTATACCACCAACCCAAACATATTCTTAGAGACCAATACCACATAAGTTAATTTAAGGTAACAGTCACACGCAAGAAATTTCTAAACATATAAAAGCATCGTATGAAACCAAAATGATACTCTGTTAGCAATCACCTTAACAATCACAACAGCTGATTAAAATAAATGAAGATGACAAACCTCAGATACACGCAAATTTTCATAGATTTCATGGGCTATGGATGCGCAAAACTGTGGGTCTTTGATATGGCAGTCAATGTCAACAATTTCATTTGATCTTGACTTCAGTATGGTGTCAATATCTTGACTTCTCCCTAAAATCAAGGGAGGATGCATGAGAAGGGCCACAAAATGAATATTCCAGATTGCAAATTGTGAAAGAAGCATTATTCAAATTAACCAAGGCATAAAGATTAAGCCTTCAATAAACAAACCAGCTATTTTGGAAGAGTCTGAAATATTGAGAATGCTGCATGTCCTATTCTCAATTGATTTGATTGATACAATATCATCATTGCCAATATATTCGAATTCCGAACTCATAAAAGAATCACTTGTTGACATGCTCTCGTCCAGCGATGCAGAACGACTAAAAGAGTTACTTGGAGAAATGTCCATCCATCTCGGAGCACAAACCACACTCTTAAAATCAGGACAAACAGCACCATCATTGCTTGGAGCAATGGAGGCATGAACTCCTCCAGTCTTAGTTTTACTAGCTCTGGTGGAACATGCCTCTTTGGGTAGTACAAACCTACTTGATTTTACGCTCGATGAGGCTTGCAAAGTGTTCCTACAAGGCTTAACATTTTTCTGAGAACTGGCAATAGAATCCTTCTTGGTCTTTGCAGTTTTTGACACACATGGAACCTTCAAGTAACGAAAAACAGTCCTATTAAAGTACAGAAATTAACACATAGACACACCCCAAATCAATGCATGCTCGAATTATACTTTCCCACTTAAAAACAAACTCTTATTGTTTTTCTGAATGGTTTAAGCTTATTTTTATGAAAAAGGAGGATTTGATTTGAATAGTTTAACTTTATTTGAAAAAGTTCCACATGTGAGGTGCATGTGGTGGGCCCTAATGTTTTTTGATAAAATAATCCTCAGTGAGAGAGGTAAACCTCCCTATACGTTGAAACGTTGAACCATGCATGGTTTTATGTCATCACCATACTTCAACATAACTTCAATATACACGTTCACTATTATGCAAAGCTATTGGTTACCCAAACTCAATTTTGACATAATTCAAAAGGTCGTTGTTATATATATGATTATAGCACCGGTACTTCATATCATCATATTCAATTACTTTCATTTTCTTAAATTATGATCAGTAAGGTGTATTTTTTCTGTGCTTCATAATACTAATGCAAATACGCTAAGCATTGCTTCAACACCAATTAAAATACGAAGAAACAAAACACAAACTGAAATTGATTGATAATCAACAGACAAACAAATCAGAAAACTGTAATAATCGTAAACAATTTTAACAGTACCGTTGGCTTGGATGGTGCACCAACGGCTGATTTGGCGAGAGAGGCATTTCTGCTATTGGTTACATCATTGAGAGCGGGACGTTTCTTCGCCGAGCGAGTCTTCACAGCGTTGACCTTTTTGCTCGAAGTTGAATTATCTAAAACGGAGGATTTCTTCTCGGAGGTTGAAGACGAAGAAGAAGGGAAGCGTTTGCTTCGGGTGAACATTTCGCGCTTGGAAACGAATATTATAAAACCCTAATCGCTGTGAGAAATGGAAAATGGAATCGGTTAGTTACGTTTGTGAAAATATAAGTAAATAAGTGCGTTAAACAGAGAAAAACAAATAAGGTAATTGAATTTGGTGGGAAGAGAAAGGAAATGGGAATCTAACTGAGAGTGTGTTGGATGATTGGAAAAAATGAGACAAATGGATTTTTGGATTGCAGGAAAAGACTTTTCAGAACTTGGTGATCATTGTTTGTTGTTATGAAAACAAAAATACGCATGATAGAGATGCAAGTTTGGAGTTCAGATATTTTGTACTACGAGAGAGCGCGAAATGGAAATGTTTAACTGGGAATTTCTCACCGTCCGATTGCAGTCCGTCCATCCTTAACACGAATGGTTAATAGGGTTCTTTTAAAAAATTAAATCATATTTATTTTAAAATCATGGATTTAGATTTATAACCAAATCTATTATTTGGTTTAAAATCGGTTATAAAATCAATTGTAAAATTGATTATGGTTAAATAACTGATTTATAATTAAGCAACAGATTTTGAAAATTTTAATTTTAAAATCGATTTATTTTTTAAAATCGGTTAAAGTTTGATTATTTTTTAAAAGATCATTTATTCATAGTTTAAAAATCGATTATTAAAAAAAAATGATTTTTTCAATAATTTTTTTTAAAATTTGTCTCATCAAATTTTTTGAGAAAAAATTCAATTTAAAATTTTTTTGAAAAAAAAAAAAGTTTTATTTATTTTATATTTTTTCGAAAAAAATAAATTTCAAAATTTTTTCAAGAAATAAAATCTCAAAATTAACAAATTATTGGTAGTGGATAAAAACCAAATCCAAATATAAAACATAAGTGGTTATCCAACCGGATTATAACCATATGATTTTAACCGGATTTTTAAAATAGATTTGGATTCGATTTTGAATTTGTCCTTATAACCGGATTCTTTACACAGCGCTAATTGTTAATGTATTCATTTATCAATAAGATATACATTTACTTTTAGTTTTTTAGTTTCATTTAAACATTTTTCTTTATCTCTCTTTTTCTATGATATAATTAATATATTATATTTATTACATCATATTATTTATTTTTAAAGATATAAATAATTATATGAATGTATATCAAATATTTTTCTCCATCCATTCATATATTACAAAAATAAAATAACGAATGTTTAAATATTTTTATTTCATGAACTCTTTCAAAATAATTAATCATATATATATATAATATTAACTATTTATTTAATTAATAATAATTAATATTAGTTGGTTATTTATTTTTTATTATTAAAAATAAATTAATCACTTTATTATCTAAAACAAATTATTCAATTTAGTAGAACTTAATCGTTTAAAACGTGGACCTCTAGGGTAGGACTTTGGTAAGAAGAAAAAAAAATCACTATTCTACTACCTACCAACGTGAAACAGTGCGTGATAGAAAATTTGAGTTTTCAAAAACATAAATTAAATTTGATGAGGCAGCAAAAGTTCTTTTCTTTTTTTAAAAAAAATTACATTAAATGTGGGCAGGGGTACTATATTAAATGGGATTGGAGAATTTGGTATGGCCTATTTTCAATAATATCAAAATTATCCTTGATCAGATCAATGCTTTAACGTGTATGTTCAAGTTTTATAATTATATTTAAAATAAAAATTACACAAAAAGTTAATATAATCAACGTGACATTGGCAAAGTAGAGAAGGAGCGCATGGGGTACTATATAATTTTCTTGAGATGTTTCAAACATAGGAAGCTTTTTATCGGAAATTTTAAATCTCGTAATTCCAATTTTATTCATACCTCCAATATTTTAAAAATATTAAATTCTTTTTAAAAATATTTTTACTATTTTATTAATTTAAATTTACTTTTTTTATGATTAAAAAATATTCAGACCGAACAAATCTTTTTACTATTTTATTAATTTAAATTCACTTTTTTTATGATTAAAAAATATTCAGACTGAACAATTTAAAATTTTCAGTATGTAATTCTTTTTTTAAATTACTAAAAACTTTTTATAAAATTTTTGGTACATAAAGTTAATTAATTTTGTTTTATAAATTTTTCAGTATAGTAGGTTTATACTGAAAAATTTTAAAAAGATTTCTTATACAACTTAAAAAAAATTATATCAAAAAACTTTTAAAAACGTTTTCTGTATAGAAGATTGAAAATTATGTCCTTTTTAATCTTTGATTTTTGTTATTGTTGTTGTGTTAAATGTGTTTTATGGCGTGTGCAGGGGGTGTATCTAAGATCATATATCACACTCATATTTGTTGGTTCTTTAGGGATTTAAATCGCCATCACTCATTGCATTGCATTAGAAACAACAATCCATCAGAGTTAGGACACCATATATTTTTATTCAAAATTTAAGATAATAAAGTTTTGTTTGGTAAGTAAAAAATGAGTTTATAGTTTATTGTTTATAAACTATAAACTAAAAACTTATAATTTATAATGTTTTTTATGAACTAATTCAAGTAGCTTATATATTTATTTATATACTTTAAAGTAAATAATTATTTATATATTTTAATTTAAAATAAATAAATAAAACATATATTAGATTGATCAATTATAAATTATTAAAAAAAATAATTTAAATAACTACTTTTAAAATATTTTAAACATTAATTGATAAAATTTATTATCAATTAAAAATGCTCTTTTATATCATGTTATATTTTAATCTAGGTAACCTCTAATTTTATAAAATTATTCAATTAGTTTAACAACTATTAGATATAAATTATCATCTGTAAACTATCATACTTAAATTAATTGTATCAAATAGAGCCTAAATATTCGAACTATATATTTCACTTCCATGAAATTCATGATCTATTTTTTTATTCAATGTGTAGGATTTTAATTCACAATTAATATACCCATAATATTTCTCTCAGAAGATAAATCATCAATTTTTTCTATTGTGAGAGTGTTTACTTACACACCAACAATATTGTACCATTTGTTTGTGAATAATGGATTTCTCTTTAATTCAAAAGATAGTGACATGAGAGGAAAGCCTTGTAACATTTTGAAAATTAATGTACCCCAAAACCAACGTCACGGAATAGATTGAAACTTGAAGTTGTAAAATAAAAAGGAGAAGAATCAAAATTTGGTTTCACAAAATTTGGTTTCATTCAAATCAAAATTTGATCTCACTCAAATCAAATCCATTTTAACCACGTAAATATATTTGAACTGAAAAATTTTAATTTTTTTATATTATTTTAATATAATTGTAGAAAATGATAATAAATTTTAATATTTGTAAAAGAGTAAATATATAATTTTATGGCGTTTGTGGAAGTAGAAGTATAATTTGAAAGATTTGCGGTCAAATTTCCTTCTCAATTTCATGAGCCCATTCGAAAAGTGGCAGTCCAGTCCGTAAGACTCTGGTAAGAAAAAAAAAACTGATCACTACCTAATGAAGTGAAACGGTGCGTGCGGTAGGGCAAAGAAAGCGGGAAAATGGCGATGACCTATAGAAATGGCAGCAACTAGTAACTAGTAAATGGAGGAGATAGTGTGTAAAGAATCAAGATGGCGCCAATCATCCAGAGTTCTCAGCCATGGGTCGAAAAATAGTAATAACAATCACTTTATTTTCAATTTAATTTCTGTTTATTCTCATTTCTATTTTCTTCTCAATTATGATCAATTTCTGTATCAGCCGGCCAAAGCAAGTGAAAGACGTTGCTCACCAAGAAGAAGTGGTTCGAGTTCTCACCAACACCCTCGAAACCGGAAGTGTAATTCACCTTTTCTTAAACCTCTTTTTCTTCTTCATTGCTCTAAACACTCATTGCCTCGCTTCGTTCTTCTGTTACAGTGTCCTCACATGCTCTTCTACGGTCCTCCCGGAACCGGAAAAACCACTACTGCCCTCGCTATCGCCCATCAACTTTTCGGGTATCTTTTTCATTTCCCTATTTTGAGATTTTATTTATCACCATTTCAATTTTTTAATATTCTATTACTTTGAACTATTTGGTTTATAAATGATTTTGCTTCTCCCTTAACCTAACCCTAACCTTAAAGACATAATCTGTGATTTTCATGTATTGTAGGCCTGAGCTTTATAAGTCTAGGGTTCTGGAACTAAATGCTAGTGATGATCGTGGTATTAATGTTGTTCGGACTAAGATTAAAGATTTTGCTGCTGTGGCTGTGGGTACCAATCAGCGCAAGAAGTATGTGAAATTCAATATTCTTTTGAGATTTTTTGCTCTTTTTTCCCTTCTCTGATTATAAGATTTATTTAATTTCCTATCTTTTTTTTTATATTTCAGTGGGTATCCTTGTCCACCATATAAGATAATTGTCTTGGATGAGGCGGATTCAATGACCGAAGATGCTCAGGCATGTTTTCTCTGTTTTTCATTCCTTACTTTGTTTGTCTAATGAAATGTGTGATTTCATGCCACTTTCAATTTCAATACAGAATGCACTGAGGCGCACCATGGAAACTTACTCTAAAGTTACACGCTTCTTTTTTATATGCAACTACATTAGCAGGTATTTAGTTTTCTGTGAAATCATTTACTGATTTCTTTCTTTGACATTTTCAAATTTCACATATTTAAGGAGTCAATGAGAACTATAGTTACCGTGATATAAACACTGTTTTAATCAACTTCGGTCTTTGTCCAATGCTTTGACAGGTACAAGGTTAAATTCTAATTTATGTACTTCTTTATCATTGGTTAAATCAATTACGCTTTTGTGCTATTTTGATTATTAGATACTTCGTTTTTCTCAATTCGACAAGATTAGGATGTATGTAACTGCTCTAAAATCATGCTCAATACCAAGGACAATTATTAAGCTAAAACAATATATTGTGCTGGCTTTCTTCCTTTTGTTCTTGTCCATACTTTAATAAGGATAGGTGACACATTGCTTGTCTATTTTTTTAGGATTATAGAACCACTTGCTTCAAGGTGTGCAAAATTCAGGTTCAAGCCTTTGACAGAAGAAATCATGAGCAGCCGAATATTATACATCTGCAAAGAAGAAGGCCTCTACCTTGATGCTGAGGTACGAGCCTAAGAGCTTATACAGTGGTTGTGTTATTTTTAATGGTTTCAGTCCTTTGTCTCTAGAGGTTTCGTTGACATCAGATAGCAAATTATTTTAAGTGTCTTTGCTTTTGTAGGGTCTTTCAGCCCTAAGTTCTATTTCTCAAGGAGATCTTCGTCGAGCTATAACATACTTGCAGGTGAGCAACATTTCCTGGTTAATATAGTATGGTCTTCAGACATTTAATTTATGTTACTTCTATTTTAATGATATTGCCTGGTGTTTATTTTTCTTCTAATTATTATTATTTTGTATAAATGAGCCATTTTACTTTGAATAATCTATGTTTGCATGTCTTAAATGGCTATGCTTCCAACATATTCTTCCTGACTCTGCCAAACTATATACTAACTATCAATTATGTTAAGTGCTGCGTATTAGTTAGGAAATAAAAAAAAAAAAACTGTTATTTATGGTAGATTTACTAAGAAATATGTTTTTGGTGTTGACAGTTGTTTAATTGTAGCCAGGTATGCTCTCATTCTTTTTGTTTCTGAATGCTGGCTCAATAATTAAAGCCATTGGAAAGATGGTAGAATGGAGAGTACATAAATGGGAGAGTTTGATTGTACGAATGTATGCTTTTTCAATTTTTGTGGTTTTCCAATGCTAACTTGAAAATAAAATTCAATTGAAAGATGGTGAATTGGAGAGTTCACACATACCAGGCTTATAAAGGTGTTGCCTATGCTTAAAATGGGAGTTGGTTCTCACACAGCCGACATGGCACTCTTCCTGTTTCTGCATTAATAATCACCTTTTCTGTTAACACTTGGCAGAATAGATCTGTAATATAGGCATTTATTTGCAACTTGCTGCTTCCTTTAGAAAATATTTTTTAAGAAATATCCGATTGGTTCCATGTAGATTTTGCTTAAACCTTGCACTCATAACTAATTTGTTGGCGTAAGTAGGATTCTCTTATGCACTATAGTTGAAACAAATATCACCATCACAATTAAATCAAGGCAGTCTCTCTTGGTGAAAATAAAGGGCTTGTTTATGTCTTTATGAATTGATTTACCTTTGCTGAGTTTGTGTTGATTAATTTCTTCTTGAACAATGCTTTTGAACACCGCATCTATATATATCATTTTTTTTTATTTTGCTACTAACACGGTATTAACGTTGCAGTCCGCTGCTCGCTTATTTGGATCTTCCATTTCTTCAAAGGACCTGATTTCTGTGTCTGGGGTAGGTTGTCACCCTAATGCCCGTGGATCATTGTTTCTATTTCAAAGACAACAATTATATGCATTTTGAAGTTGTTTATGTCCATTATTCTGTATGCTGTTTGCATGTCTGGTGGAGCATATTACACTAAGACTTAATGATTGGCATAAATATTAGCTGTAGGGCCTGGGGTGTTAGTTGCCTGTTTTTGCTTATTGTCATTGTAAATAATTTCCTTCATGGTTTTAGATATATTAAATACATGTTGACTATTTTATGAAACATTGGGTGTTGGCTTTTACCTTATGCTTCCTATGCGGTAGATATTCTTGCCGTTTATCATCTTCTTGCAAATGTAACTGATTTTCATTTTTCCATTTGATTGGTTGTGTTAGAAAGCCACATCTTTTTCTCCCATGCTTGTCCTGACTTTGTAAAATCCTAATCTACCAGGTTGTTCCAGCAGAGGTTGTGGAAGCACTTCTTAAAGCATGCAAA
Organism: Cicer pinnatifidum; assembly: GCA_037974775.1. Lineage (NCBI taxonomy): Eukaryota > Viridiplantae > Streptophyta > Magnoliopsida > Fabales > Fabaceae > Cicer > Cicer pinnatifidum. The sequence continues at coordinate 65,558,483 of JBBPBR010000004.1, read as the reverse complement.
AGTGGTAATTTTGATTTAGCTAACAAGGAAGTCAATAATTTCATTGCAGAGGGGTATCCAGTCTCTCAGATACTAACTCAGGTCTTGTTTTAACAGTTTCATTGAGAATTTCTTTTGTTGATAATTGCACTTGCCCAATCAAGTCTTTTACAATGAAACTGTTTTTTTTTTTTCAGTTGTTTGAGGCTATTGTTGAAGAAAATGACATATCAGATGAACAGAAGGCAAGAATATCCAAGAAGCTGGGTGAAGCAGATAAGGTTACATCAACACCTTTTCTTTCTCTTGTTCCTGCTTATGGTTTTTACATAATTAGCAAAAATCTTGTGCGAATAATTAATGCACGTAAAATATTAAAGCTATAGATTGACAAAATATTGAAATGGTTAAGTTAAAAGAAAATTTGAATTTTAAAAAGTTAAAATTGTTCAGTTAAAAGAAAATTTGAATTTTAAAAAGTTAAAATTGTTCAGTTAAGAATGGCACTGAGATAATGTGTTTCAGTTCAATATATAGTAGTGAAATAGTTGAGATTTGGTAAGAAAGTGAATTTTGAGGACAGGGAGAAATTTAAAAGAAATTAAGCAGACTTTACTGGAAAAAATTAACATAAAAAGGGGAATTTGAAATTTTAATTATTTTGAAGATTATAAGCAACTAATGTTTGGAAAGAAAGATAAATTTTAACATAAATGGTGCTATATAAGGGTGCAGTCATGAGTGACTCGCAAGAATAAGGATTAGTTTTTATTAAATTTGGTATCCTTTTTCGTTTATCTCTGTTGGTTCTGTAGAAAAGTATGCCTACATGTATATGCTAAAATTGGGTATAATTCTAACTTATTGGTTGTGGAATTGCAGTGCCTAGTTGATGGTGCTGATGAATACTTGCAGCTTCTTGCTGTAGTCAGCAATACAATACAAGCTTTATGTAACCTGCCAGAAGGATTTGCTTACGAGTGATAACTGTTAGATAGTCAGCATGTCGGAGGCTGTTGTTAACTTGCTATTTGTGTAGAATTCAACTTCAAAGAATTCGTCCAGGGTGGTTAAACTCGGCAACTAGTCTTGTACCGAGCAAATATTGTAATACTAGCATAGGACCATAGTAGAGGTAAGGATGAGAAGACAAGTGAATATATAACAAATGTTTGAAGGAGTTATGTTTGAAGGAGTTAGTCTATGTATGGTTTCACAACGACGAAAGTTGATTTCAAAAATGAATTAAGTTTGTGAAGTTTATTTTATAAATATCCTCGTTCATTTTTGAAGTTGCTTCTCACTTCCAAGAAAAAAAAATAAAGCAAAAATTGAATTTTTAACATCTGATCTATTTTTCTTTTTGGGTGTTTTGTTTATTTAATAAAGAAGCATTATACAATAAGGCAATATAAAAACTTATCTCCTTCACCAAAAAAATATATAAACTTATCTAGAGTCATCTTACATTTGTCTAGTCTTTTTGTTGACATTTGCCGCTTTCTAATTTTTGGTTTTGTAGTATTCTATTGATGTCAGATTCGCACACTCCCAACTAGTATGATTTATAATATTGCTCGGTTAATGTGATGCTTCTGGTCGAATTTACCTTGTTGTTGTCTTTTTATTTTCATAATAAAAATTTACAATAAATTTGGGCTGTTTGTGACAGGAGAACTGTTTCACAACCTTGTGTTTTTACCAAGCTTCTAAGATTTTGAAAGGTCATAACTCAAATCTAATCAGCATGCCGAAGATTATTATGCTCATGAAGCTGTAATTACTCAATATGATAACTATAAACACTTTTACCACATTAAGATAATTTAATTTACCCTGCCTGATGTTGCCTGTTACCACTGTCATATGAGTCATTGATTCTCAAATAGTAAAGTAGCAATACTCATAAGCCTGCCTGACTTTGTCTCACTCGTTTGAATTGTTGTATTGAGTGTGAACTCTTGTGATCATTAGAGACAAAATTGAATAACTAGAAATCACTGAAATTACGTCCATTGATGTAGGAGAGGTCGGTCACTTGGTCTTCTGTTATTTATTTCATTAAAAAGACGTTTGAATCTTAAAATTTGATTGATACCAAAAAGTCTAAAATAGAAAGCTTAGTCACATGTACTCAAACAAAACAGAACAGAACAGAAACAAATCCAGCCACTCACAACACATATCAAAATGGACCCGGAAGTTTCAGCGAGTGTGGGCCATGGCAAGTCCCCACTAATCCATGCCTTGAATTTCGCCGGTTGATTCATCACTTGTCACCCTATTATAAATCCAATGCAATTCACATATCATAACAAACGCTTTTTTTGAGTTTATGATTCTTTCAAATTGAAAACAATGGTGGCAGTGGAAGATGATTCTTTCAAGAAGCCAGGAGCAGTTCCATTCAAATGGGAAATCAAACCAGGACTCCCAATATCTCATAATCATCACAATCCGGATTCGCCGTCATTGAAGGTCAGACCACCGCCGCAGCCACTTGGTTCCTCCGTGTTATCTCCGGCGGTTCCCCGGTCAAGTTCTAGGGTCCGGTCTAATCGATGGCGGTTTGAGCGTCCCCTTCTTACCCAACCCGAAAGCGTGACTTCGTCGGGTTGTTTCTTCTCGCCTTTTCTGAAGCGGTTACGAAGCAGGAAGACGGTTCCGAAGAAAGTTGTCGAACCCGATTATACATCGGAGCAAGAGACGGTTGGTCGGTGGTCTTTGTCGTCTATTAAGTCTCCGTCGCCATTCCGGGTTTCAACGACCACAACTCGTAGGCGATGTTGAATGGGTTGGGTTCGGTGTTTTATGAAATATTGTGAGAATAAAGGAAAACAAGAAATTTTGTTGTCATGTCATGTTTTATTTTCTTCATGCACCCCCTTCCCTCATTTCATTTGTTGGCTTTCCGATAACAACCACAATAGATAAATGGTTATATGCTAATGCTACATATGCTTGTCAAAGAAGAAATAATAAGTTTTAGCACATAACCTTTGTAAAAAAAGCATTTCATGCCATAAATAAAAAATAAAATAATATCCTTTGGGGGTCAGGTCAAATTTTGCTACCACATGAATATAAAATTAAATAATATCGTTTGGGGACTCGACAAAACCATCATCTCGTTAATTTATATATTCACTCGACTGTTTTGCTTTGTTTTAATTCATGAAGGACTTACTTATCAGTAACGGGTATATAGGATTTAAAGAATATGAGAACAACACGGTGTTCAAATGTGAAACTACTTTTCTATTACATGATCAAAAGTTTTTATTTTATAGTTGATTAATAATATTATAAAATAATATTAAAAAAATTTATAAATTTATTATAAAATTAATTTATAATTTATAAATTTATTATAAATTAATATTATCAAATAGATTTTGGAGTATTAAAGAAATTGTGGAAAGAAGATGAGAAATATAAAAAGGAATTAAAGAGATTAAAGAAGTTCTTGAAAGAAAAGAGCTAATAAATATTTATATATATATGATGAAGTGGCATCGAAAATCTATTTTAAATATATATAATAGATAAAATAATAAATGATAAATAAAATGTTGAAATTCAATACTAACTAAAGTGTCAAAAGAGTTGAATCTTTTGATAAACTTCATTTTGGGAGCTAAATTTAGCTGATCTTATTAAGAATCTAATGACATGACCCATTTTTATGTCAAAATTTAACAGCATTATTAGTTTGTTGATTACTCCACTCATCTCATTCCAAATGTATAATTTAAATTGTGTGCAGTTCTTAAACAAAATAATTAGAGGTGTTAAATAAATCACATTTAGTAAAATATTTATATTGATTATAGTTAGTGGAGTTGTTAGATTAATTAAAGTATAATAAATAAAGGTATATAAATAAAAATAATAATAATAAAAAATAATAATAATAAAAATAATATTATAAAAATAATATTATAAAATAAAAAATAACATGAGACCAGGAAAATAATGATAATCATAAAAATCTTCAAGAACAACTTATCTTATCCCCTCGATGAAAAAAAAAACCTCAACAACTTCATTAGTAAATGTGATGTGACCCTGACAAAATATACACAAAAACGTATATGGTATATCTTTTTCGTTGAAATAGTCATAATCAGTTTGCATTAAACAATTATTTTAGTTAATTATTAAGTGCGTGAGACACTATCAAATTGGTCATTGAACATATAAAAATATATTTAAATATATTTCTATTAATTATTTTTGTTTTTAAATGTATTTTTAGTTAAATAATTTTGTCTTTAAATTGTTTTTTACTTAAATTTAATCTATAAAATTACTATTAAAAAGATATTGAAAATATGTATACAATTTCAATGCATTTCAACAGCTATAATGAAAGCCACTTTTTTTATTTAAAAAGAACTATAATGAAAGCCTCACACAAAAAACACTATTTACTTGCCATAAAATAACACAATAAGTGACGAAACGAAACTCTGACTTGTCTCGGTCATAAATGCATTATATAAAAAAAAGTTGTGATTTTTGTATATAAACAAATAAAATAATCGCTTTTTATTTGTTTGCTTATTAGAGAAGCCAATTAGACTCTCTCCCACAAACAAAAAAACTCAGTCACAAACAAAGTGAATGTGACAAGCAGAGAGCAGAGAAAGAATCATGGCAAGCTCGATGCAGCAACATCAAGTTAAGGAAACATCCTCAAATCATGAGGTAAATCTTCTTTCTCTCTATAAATTCATTTTATTGTTTTTTCCATTCAAGCTCTGAAGTTCACATGATATAGTGTTTTCAAATTTTAGCAGTAGTACATTACATTGATTGATTCTTTGTTAACTTGATGCATTGATAGACACAGAAATCTTCTGGATGGAGAAAGTTCTTGCCATATATTGGTCCTGGTTTCCTTGTTTCATTGGCTTACCTTGATCCTGGAAATAGTGAGTAACTTTTCCCCTTTTAAGTGTATACTTTATGCAAAAATGGTAGTTGAAAAACTGATGATCTGATCTTAGATACATTAGTTTTTCGGTTATCATTTTTGTTTATATTTCATTATAGATGGTGTATGTTTTTAGGTGTCTATGAATCTCTTCTATATATTTGTGTTTATTTGATTGTTTGTTTTTCATTTTCACAGTGGAAACTGATTTGCAAGCTGGAGCTAACCACAAATATGAGGTAAAATAAAACAAACAAACTAAAAAACACATTAACAAGTTTGAAGAAACATATAAGATCTAAATTGATATTAGGTTGATGTTGTATTCAGCTGCTGTGGTTGATACTAATTGGACTCGTATTTTCCCTTATAATTCAATCATTGGCTGCAAATCTCGGCGTAACCACTGGTGAGTATTTGCGAAAAATTAAAGTTTTGTGTTGGCAAAAAACTTATAAAGCCTAATCAATCATCAAGTCATGTGTAATCAGCTCCATCTAATAGTTGATACTGATGTTAGTAAATTAATAATTACTAATATGTAACTGTTCTTAAATGAAGAGGTTGCATAGAAAATAAAACCTTACCAACAAGAAATTCAAACTCAGAACCCTGCATATGGATATCCCTGCAAGTACCAATTGAATTGTACTTACAGGTTCAAACCCAGATCTCTAAAAATTGAAGATGGATTTGGTGCAATAAATGCGTCACACAGTTTTCAATCTCAATTGCCAGATCTTAAATTAAGGGTTGATATCATTTTAAGCTGATTTTGTTATTGTGTAATATGAACCGTTCATTCTCTTATTAATGGCCGAGATAACAAAAAATGTGTAATTGCATCTTTTCTTTATCGAAAATCTTGGTTCAATCTAGTCCTAGGTACCCCAACCACATTAGCTATGTATGTGTTGTTTATGAGATAGTAAGAAATTTTCTCTGTTAGAATATTAACACTGTTATTTTAATTTGGCAGGAAAACACCTTTCTGAAGTATGTAAAATTGAGTATCCACTATTTGTGAAGTACTGTTTATGGTTATTAGCAGAGGTTGCTGTCATAGCTGCTGACATACCTGAAGGTGCTAATTTAAATTACTATTATTCCACCGTCTTGTTTTTTTGTTCTTTTCAATCAAAATCACTCAGTTTAACAACTAACATTATGATACACTTTGTAGTTTAGTCATTAATTTTTTCTAAACTTGACTGTGACAGTGATTGGGACAGCTTTTGCCCTTAACATACTCTTCCACATCCCATTATGGGCAGGAGTTCTGTTGACTGGCTGCAGCACTCTCTTGCTTTTGAGTCTGCAGAGGTTTGGGGTAATTTAGCTTTTTGCAGTAATTATTAAATATGAACGGTATAAACTATCTTTGAATAAGATATTAAAATCCAACAATGATGTTTTTATTTTCTCTTTCATTTATCTCCTTTTGGTTTTTCTTGTCATGGTCTGCAAGTTTTTTTATAAACAAATGTTAATGGTTAATTTATTCGGGAGAGAAGAAATTGTTAGCAGTATGGTTTGAACCTTAGACCTGCTTCGTGGTTTGCAAGTTTGAAACTGAAAAGAATTTGAATTTGTCCTCAATTTGGATTTGACTCCTCTAATTCATGGCTTCCACTCCCACTTTTACTACTGTTTTTTTTTTAAGATGATGAAAAGGGGCTAAAAAGCCCAAAAGGAGAACTTCAAAGAAATCAAACGAGTAGTAGAAACTTTTAATAAACTAGTAAGGATTAAATCCTTAATCTTATGAGGGATGGATCAAAGAGCACAGACCACTTTCCAAGTCACAACCCATATTTGCTAGACCATCTGCAACCATGTTAGTCTCTCTATAGAAATGATGAATGTTAACGGTCCAATTCAATCCAATAAAAGTGTTGGAATTTAGAGTATACTAGTGTATCAATCATTCTAGTAATTTCTGAGCCACTTCTACCCTTTTTTCGGTCCCTTCGACATTAAGAGTGGTCTTTGTGTCATATTTGAGAGTATAATTCTAGAATGGATCCTATAGTGGAGTGGGAGTCCGATATAGTTTTGATCGAGTTGCTTTATCATGGGGATGTCGTGGTTGTTAGCCGGGGATGTCGTGGTTGTTAGCCTGCTTGCACAATTTTGGACAATGTCACGAAACATCTTAAAGAGAACAACCTAATACGCGATTCATTTGAAAACAATTTCATTTGGAAAACAACACAAAGTCTTAATCCTTGACGCCAAATTACTCAGGCTCTACTGATACCACTCCGCATACTAGATGATAACTCTAGGGAGTATCTAGGCCTCACAAAATCCACATCATGCAGCTCCTTATTCATCCAACTCCATAAAAAGTCACATGCAGAAGCCCAAAGACACTTCCACGGAATCACAGATACACAACTCCCACTCTCCAAATTAAGATGAACCCAATAACTGAAATTAACAACATAGAAATCGGAAAAAACATGAAGGATAGTCTCCTCAACCCCTAAACAATTATGACATTTGGAATTAGTATTGTTATTAATGTGCACTTGAATGCTCCTCTAAGAGATTTCATGGACTCCTACCAAATTACATTTGGAATTTCAATATATTTATGATCAATATATTACAATGATGTGTCCTTTAGGCTCTTAACTACTGAAAATGGCTGATGTTCCTCTATTTCCCCTAAAATTTGTGTAGTTTTGAAGAATGAGAAAAAAAAAAAATGTGCATTTCATGGTTTATATATATTTTTAAGATTATATATGAACTTTTTCTTTAACAGGTGAGGAAATTGGAACTACTGATAACGATCCTAGTATTTGTAATGGCTGCATGTTTCTTTGCGGAAATGAGCTATGTAAACCCCCCAGCTTCTGGTGTACTAAAGGGAATGTTTGTGCCCAACCTCAGCGGAAGTGGAGCAGTAGGCGATGCCATTGCCCTTTTGGGTGCCCTTATTATGCCGTATTCTTTCTCTTCTCTTATAATGCCAATTACTTTTTCGTTTTGGTCTTTTCGCTTAAATATGATTACTTCCTTCTTCCTGAACCTGAAATTCTTAATTTTGAGAATCATAATTTAATGAAATACCAGTCCATCATTAACTGTTGTAAAATAAATATTGTTAACCAATCTAATAACATGGTGATATTTCATTTGTAACAGAATATTATTCTGTTAGTGTTTGTTAATCAGTTAGAAGTTAGTTGCTCAATTAGTTGTATAATAAAACTCTATAAATAGGACTACTATGTCCACAATTCATTTCTGAGCTTTTACCTCATAATAAGTATTCCTATGAACTATGGCTATAAATGATTCATCATTACTCATTAGCATGCTGCACTAAAAGTTTATATCATACAGTAATCTCTTAAATGTTTATGGATCTAAAATTCTGCTTTGTAAAACATGCAGGCACAATCTTTTCCTCCACTCTGCACTGGTGCTATCTAGAAAAGTACCTAGTTCTGTACGAGGCATCAATGTAAGCCATTCAAGAATTAAAGAACTCTCGCTATGGCTTTAAATGACAAACTTTAAATTGGATGAGACAGCTTAACTATACTTAATGTTGCGCCTAATTGCACATTTAACTTCTATGTAAGCATCGGTAGAAACCTATCTGCTTGATTGTGCAGGATGCATGTAGATACTTTCTCTACGAGAGTGGATTCGCTCTGTTTGTAGCGTTTTTAATCAATGTTGCAATGATTTCTGTGTCGGGCACTGTTTGCTCTGCCAGTGACCTTTCTGGAGAAGATGCCGATCGCTGCAACAATCTTACCCTTAACTCTGCTTCTTTTCTTCTCAAGGTTTCTAACTATTTCACTACTAGTATATAATAAGTTTAATCCTAACTAAACACTAAATTATATCTCACATGTAACTTTGATGTCTATTAAACTTGTACATAGAATGTGTTGGGACGATCAAGCTCAACCATTTATGCCATAGCACTGCTCGCCTCAGGACAAAGTTCTACCATCACAGGAACCTATGCAGGACAGTATATTATGCAGGTCATTTAGAAGTATTTTAAAATTATATTTAATAACAGGTATTTTGTTGAAGGATTTACTGAATTTAGATTGTTGTTTGGTTTATGCTATAGGGTTTCTTAAACATAAGGATGAAAAGATGGAAAAGGAACTTGATGACTAGGTGCATTGCCATAGCACCTAGTCTTGTTGTTTCCATCGTTGGTGGTTCTTCTGGCTCTAGTCAGCTTATCATCATCGCATCAGTTTGTATACTCTAAATTTGTCATTCCTTCCTTCCTTTATAGCACACATGCTGCATTAAGTTGAAGTAAAAACACACTAATTAGAATTGTTTTGCAGATGATACTTTCTTTTGAGCTTCCATTTGCTTTAATTCCACTCCTTAAGTTTAGCAGCAGCAGTTCCAAGATGGGACCTCACAAGAATTCTATGATTGTGAGTAGTCATTTACCCTTCTCTATATGTATGCTACTTAATTTTGGTTGTAACTTTAAGATGGGATTTGATATTCTTAAATAAAGATTGAAAAAAATGTGACAATCTTTGTGCAGATAATTACTATCTCATGGATACTAGGCGCTGGGATCATTGGTATAAATGTGTACTACCTCAGTACTGCTTTTGTGACGTGGCTAATTCATAGTAGTCTACCAAAGGTGGCAAATGTGTTCATTGGGATTATAGTGTTTCCTCTAATGGTAATTTATATTGTCTCAGTTATTTACCTTACCTTCAGAAAAGACACTGTTGTGACATTTATCGAGACGAAGAACGACACAGTAATGCAAAGCAACGTGGAAAATGGAATTATTGATAATGGTCAGTTAGAGTTAAACCATGTTCCTTATAGACAAGACTTAGCTGATATTCCACTTCCAGAATAAAGGACTAAGGCTATGAATCAAATCAAATGCATCACCTACCAAGAAATGTTTTTGCTGTATTCTGAATAATAGCTCCTAGTTGAAATTAGATTCTGAAGCTTAATTTTTTTAAAGAATATTTCACATAATAATTTTAATAGTTTTAAATTATAGTCTGCAACCACACTATAAAAGTTTTTGTTTCCACAATAATACTGCAATTGCCCGCAACATCAAGATTCACAACGAAACCACAATTTGAGACAACAACTACAATTTTGAACCATACTCATCTAACTTCTCCAAGAGCACCTATGAGCTATAAAAAATTTATAAGTTAGGGAGCAAATACTTATCTTAGTTGATATAAACAACACAAATTGGGTCCTTAGAAATGTTGGATACAAGCTAATGAAGGTTTGAAAAGAACATAGAAGCATGATTGAAAAAAGAATACTTACATTTTGAGAGAAGAAAGTTCAAGGGAATTTTCCTTTTAACTGTTTCTCAATTGAATTAAGAAACAGCACCTCCTTCTAATTCTAAACTCAAACTTAATGATGATAACACAATCAAAGATTCATGAGTAACGATTAGAGGTATATGAATTTCTATATTTCCTGTTAATCCAAAAATCTCTATGAACTCTCATATATATCACTAATTTTTCAGATAATTCAGCAGAATAAACATCCATGTTACTATTGTTTGTATAATGAACATACCTCAGCAATGGCATTGAATTGAAGAGATAAACATGTTTGTCATTTAAACATTTATTGGGGGTGCCAATATGACTGGATTCTGAGAAGTGAATCTGGGCCACACAAAAATAAAATGGAGGAGTCGCTTTAAATATTGAAAATAGGACTATTGCCTTTCGTACCCCCCATTTAAACTTCTACCCCCCAATTTAATGTTTTTTGAGTGAAATACCCAAAATATCCTTAAAAAAATCAGTAAAAAAGTAAAAAAAAAGAAAAAATACGTACCGGAAATTTCGAAAATGAAATTTCCGGGAAGGTCACCGGAAAATTGAAAAATCCGGTAGTTCAAAATCAATACTGGAAATTTGAAAATTCCGAATGGCTTACCGGAAATTTCAATGCATTTTTCACTACGCATTTTTCAATTTTCAGATTTCTTTACCGGAAATTTCAACCTTTTTTGAAATTTTCCGTTTTGAAATTTCATGGTATCAAAAGCTCTGGTTAGGGTTTTGTAAATCTTTACACACCCAATTTGACGCTACAACCATTCCACCATCAAGGTTTGACGCTCCAACCAACTGAGCTATGACACACAGTACCGGATTTTTGAAATTTCGAGACTAACTATCAGAAATTTCAAACAACGAAATTTCCGGTGAACAAAAATAAACTACCGGATTTTTCAAAATTTTTGAAATTTCCGGTAGCTTCCGGAAATTTGAAATTTCCGGTATTGAAAATACAACTATCGGAAATTTCGTTTACCTACCGGAAATTTCAACGAAGGGGTCAGATTTTAAGGTAATTTTTTTTACCGCTCACGTGAAGGAATTTATGAGGGTAAAACTGGATTTTTAACAAAATGGGGGTACAAGTCTAAATGGGGGTTACAAAAGGCAACAGTCTAAAAATAGGAAAGATAACAGCTTCAAAAGTCTTTCCATATAACTTTTTTTTTTTTTTTAGGCAAAGTCTTCCCTACCCTGTCTCTCAAAAGGTTCCCTATCCTAACATTTCTTTAAAGATAAATTATTATCGGACATAAATTTTGACATAAAACACTCGTTTAAATATATTGTTTTAGTTTTGGTTAAAATATAATTTTATTTATTTATAATATTTATTTTGGTCTTTAACTGTTATTTTTCTTTATTTTTTAAGCAAAATTCGTTTAACTTTTAATAATATGACAAACTTCAATAATTGTACAATATTTAAAAGATTAAAATGATTATTAAATAAAAGATGATATTTTAAAATTAATTAAAAATAAATAAATAATTAAAACAAATATTAAATAAATAATGAATTATCAAAACTATAGTTAAATTTATTAATTTTTTATTAATATTATTTTTCTCCTTAAACAATGATCTATTTTATACTATTTCATGTGTATGATGTCAGAAATTAAAACGTGATGTAGCATTTTTATTTTTTAAAGATCCGAATGAAGCACGCAACTGTTGTCAATACAGAATTGGATGAGGAAATACAATAACAAACATTTCACATCAAAATATTGTATTGTATTGCGATCTTGTCTTGTACAATTTGAACCATTGTACATGATTTCAAAATTATTAAGATTTTATTTTTTTTAATAATTATTATATATTAATAAATAAATAAATAAAATCTAATAAAATTTAATTTATTGTTGAGAAAAACAGCTCATTGCATCTGATTTTATTGGGCTTAACAAAGAAAAAATGTCATATAATTAAAAAAATTATTTTGACAAAATAAATGATTAAGATGTTATTTAATTTTTCTTTTGATATGTTATTTGGTAGTATCTTTAAAAGTTATGAATTTGTTTCAATAAATAATAGAATGATAAATTTTTTTTAAATTGTATTTTAATGTTATATATAATTTACTTATTTTAATAAATTTTTAAAAATATTTGAAGTTTTTGATTTTTTATTTTGACGAAATATAATATTTTAAAATAATTTATAATGATTAAATCTATACTTTTTCTATTAAATTTTCAATTTTTTAAATTCAAACAATACCTTTAAAAACATTACCACTTACCACTGCGTTAATCACTTTTTAAAATGCTAAAGAACAATCATGATTTCATGCAAAATGCAACATAAAGCTATGACATCTAGAAACATGCACTTTGCATGCCGCTACTGTATTCTAGTATTAATAGTTTAATATTATCTTGTTTTTGGATATTGTTTTTATAATTTTAATATTTTCAAACATATAAAAATACACATTTAAAATAATCGATCTGAATATATAAAATATACTCCAGAATAAGTCAATTTCAAAAAAAAACAAGTTAACTTTTTTTAAAATACTTGAAGATAAGTATGACTTAAGTCCTACTTACGTAATATAGAGCCGTCCTATGACCCAAACCACTAAGTCCAAAGCTTTAGACTGCAAAAGTATTATTTTTTTAACAAAGAAAAAATTATTCTTAAATAAAAGAATTTATGTTAATATTAAATTGCACATTAATTTATGAGTTCGGACGGTACAGTGTAAGGTTTTGAGTTTGTCGATATTCAAATTTCGGTTGTGCCACAATTTCATTTTATTTTATCATTTTATGAAAAGAAATTAAAATAATTTCAATTGGTTAAGATTGATAGAATTCCAAGTTCAAATCTTAATAAAAGAGAAATATATTAACATTCATTTATAATCTTCATTTTTATAAAAACAATAAATTTTATTTTAAGACTCCAAATATGTTGAGTGGGGTTTGGTTTCATGCATGATTTTTTTTTTTTCTTTGCCATTCAATACACCTTTCCGGAACAATTGGATGAATATTATGAAACCTATATACATCATACTAATTAGAAATAACATAATTGACAACGACTTTGCAATGGGATGGATTTCGGAGTTAATTTATCCCTTTGTTTTTTTTCTTCACGAAAACGACTCTCGGATAAACTTGTGATCAATGCCTCTAAACATGATTATACTTGCTAACAATATAATAATTAAACGGGATTGCAGGCTTCACGTTAAAAAGAGATACGAATTTCATGAGTTAGTTAATAAATAAACAACTTTTCAATCGAGAGAACTGCCAAAAATACTTAAGTCAGGTGTGTATTTATCGGAATGGCTAATAACAATTTTATGTTGAAACTCGTATCTATTTAGAACTGTAATATAAAATTTAATGTTTTAAAAAAAAATAAGTTTAATGTTTCTTTTTAAAATTAAGTTTAATGTTTAAAAAAAAACGAATTTGATGCATATTTTAAAGCAAAAACTAGTTGTTTTTAATGAAAACTTTAAAATTTAGAAATAAAAGAATAAAGTTTCTGTTAAAGTAGAGAAAATATAAGAATTTGGCAAATATTTATAAAAGAATTTATATTACTAACAAATTTAAATACGTTATTAATTAATTTAATATCTATCAATTTTTTTATCTATTAGATCAAACTATTAGAGTTTAAAACTGATCAATTATATTATAGTTGATACAAATTTTATATATCAATGCAATTAATATATATATCAAGAGATATTAAGATTTTAATCGGTAGTTAAGAGAGTAGAATGATAAGAATATGAAAAGATGAAATGAGATATAAAAGTTTTACTTATTTCATAGGATATAAAAGTTTTATTTTGTGCTTACGGGAATAGAGTGAGAAGGAGATGTAAAGTTCTACCTCCACCCACATTATATTAATATACTAATATTTACTATATCAAAAAGAAAAATACATGTCAAAAACTAAATAAAATAAGTGTACTAATTTTATGTAGGTTAATAGTTTTTTAGATCGATAATATCTTTTATAGATAGGGATGGTAATGGGTAGGGTATAGTACCCGTCCCATATCCGCGATTTAAAAAAAGACTTATATCCGTGTCCGTATCCTCTTAGATATCAACTTTAATACTCGTATCTTACCCTCTAGGTACTTAAGTGCCCGTACCCATACCTATTATCCAGACTTTAACTAAAAAAAACGATAAATAAATGATATTATTGTGATTAAATTTAAAAATTATTCAATTATCTTAAATCTAATCATAAAATATTATAAACCGAAATATTTTCTAACTCAAAACATTTCAAATGAACACTCATTACAATACATATTTAAATATCCATAATAATATTTTATGAAATTGCAAGTAATATTATTTGAGATAATTGATACAAAGTTGCAAGTATAATTATGAAGTCACGATTAATAAGATATAACTATTAGTTATAAAATCAGAATTGTTTAACTATTTATCATTATCATATTCTTAAAAAATTTGCAAATGTTTACTTTTTAATTATAAATATTGTAGTAGTTCAATGATATTAATAGATGTTAAAACATAAAAAAAAAATTAATTAAACTAAACACTAATAAATAAATAAATAATATATTTATATAAGTGCGGGTGCGGGGTGAGTACTATAGTATCCATACCCGCACCCATATTGTTTAATTTTGTGGGTAATTACCCGTCCCCATGCCCATACCCGTTATACGGGTTTTTACTCTATCTATTATGAGTTTTTTTTTTTTTTTTTT